>JACDOX010000436.1:273159-297234 GCA_014549065.1 Cardinalis cardinalis | reverse complement strand
GTTGTTTTCCTTTTTCTCTGAGGCTTCTCAGCCTCGCAGGAGGAAAATCTTGGGTGAAGGGATTTTTCAGAGAACATGAATGCCACAATGTCCTTTGTCACCCGGGGCCCTTTGCACCTTAGGGTGGCACCAACCAGCGCTGCTCTCACCGCCTCCTCTCCTTTCCCTCCTTCCCCGTGTCCCTCAGGACCACATTCCAGTGCCCTACCAGCCAGATTCCAGCAGCAACCCCTCGTCCACCACGTCGTCCACGCCGTCCTCGCCGGCGCCGCCGCTGCCGCCCAGCGCCACCCCCCCGTCCCCGCTGCACCCCTCCCCGCAGTGCCCGCGCCAGCAGAAGCAGTTCAACCTGCCAGGTAATGCCACCCCCTCCCCGTGTCCCCACCGCGGGGACTCGTGTCCTGGGGTGTCCCTGGGGTGTGGGACAGTTCCGCCTAATTCCCGTCCTGGGTTTGCGCCGGGCTGGGTGATAATCGCTGCCACGAGATGTGCAGGGTGTCTCTGCTTCGGCCCGCGTGGCTGAAGAACGAGTCTGGACTCTGCACTTTTTGGTCTTGAGGTTGTTTATTAATTCTTATCGATAAAATTTTCTTTCTGCCCGGCTGAGGTCTGCACACAGGCACTCTGACCGCCCCCGAGGCGGAGTTGTCCTTTTACACTATAAACTATGTATAACATATTTACACTTAAATCCCAATACCCCTCACCTATGTTAGACAGTGCACTTCTACTCTAAACCAATCCCAAAGCACCAACATCACTGCAGAAAATGGAGAACAAGAAGAATAAGAAGGAGAAAGGCCAGACACCCCCAGAGTCCTCCATCTTTTCTCTGTAACCCCCATACCAAAAATCCTAAAATCTACATTTTCACCCTGTGATCATTTTGTTATTACACTGTTCAAACCTGTGTGACTTTCACATCCTCATACACAGCTGGCAGTTTGCTCCAAGGGTCAAAATCAAACCCCCAGGTGCTCTGGGCAGCATGCCTGGGTCTCCGAGCCCCCCGGTGGGGTCCTCGGCAACTCTGGACACCCAGAGGGATGTGCTGAGTTCCGACAGGTGGGGAGAAGGTGGAAGTAGAAATGAGGAGAAAAGGTGAGTTTTGGATAGTTCAGGTGGGGAGTCTCTGGTCAAACCTCCTGCTTGAAGAAGGGTCAGGGCTCAAGGCTTGATCAAGTTGTGGAATCCTCCAAGGTTGGAGCCAGCCCAACTTCTGCTGCTCTTGAGGCTWCAAAGCCTTTCCAGGCATGGGTTTTCCATTTTTTCCATGGATTTTCCATTTTCCCATGGATTTTCCATGACATTTCACCTCAGGCACAAACAGAAACCAGGGCCTGACCCCTCTATGAGGGCAAATTGACCCTGACATGTTTTTGGGGTGATGGTCCCCAGCAGGTTGGCAGTGTGTGGGGGGTGACAGATGATTCTGGGAATGTCTGATGTGGCATGTCCCATGGAATCTGGACCTGGGGTCCTTCTGCTCCAGGAGCTCCATCTCTTCAGAGATGGTGGGAGAGGCAGGGAGGTTGTGGTGGCTGCAGGACACAGGAGTTATGGAAGATGGCCCAAAAATCTCCTCCTATCTGCCTTCCTTTGGGACGTCCTGCTGCTCCAAGAAAGGTCCCTTCCAGGAAGGAATGGCTCAGCATCACTCCTGGAAGTGTGTCCACCTGCTCCCAAAATGGGGCTGGTGAGRGGAGAGGAGATCTCTGGGATGCTGAGGCACCCCTGGCTGTCCCGGTGGCCCTGCTTGSTCCATGACCTCCTTGCTGGACCAGCCAGAAGGACGAGGTCCTGCACCCYCAAAATCCCAGGATTAGTGAGCTGGTGTGGTCGGAAGGAGGGTCAGGATGACTTCTCCAGAGGAACCAGGCAGAATCTTCATGCTCCATGGTGGTGCCTCCATCTTGAGCAGTCTTCAATGAGAGAGGAAGAGGAGGAGAAGGAGGAAGATGAGGARGAAGYTGCCTGGCAGAATCCATCACTGCAACAACCCTTCCAGAGGCTGGGAAACTCCCCCCAGCAATCAACCACCCGTCGTGTCCTGTGTGCCCAGAGGGGTGGCAGTCCCAGAGTGCCTGGGATTCAGGCAGGGTCCTGGAATGGCACGAGGAAGCCCTGAGCACTCCCAGGAATGGTGTGACCCATCCTGAGGGTCAGGATTTCACCAGGCACAGCCCTGGAGCCTCCAAGGTCTGGAGTACACGGTGTGAGTTCTGTGCTGGTGCGACCCAGCCGGAGGAATCCTTCCAGAGCCAAAGTGTCCCAGTGTCCCAGCATCCCAATCCCCCTGCTGGGCCAGCCCCAGCCCTGCCTGGCTCTGGGGGGATCCAGCCTCTGGTAACCCCATCCTGGGTCACTTCTGCAGCAGACACCTCCCTGTGGGGTCTGTTGGGACATTATTTCATGGATTTCACCCCTCTTTGGGGGACTTGGAACACATTCCCAGCTGGCAGAGCCAGAGCAGGGCAGGATCAGACCCTGGCATCTCTGGGGGTGTTTGCTCCCTGTTTTATTCCTGTCAGGAGCAGAATGGGATCCAAAGCAGGACTTACCCTGCTTTCATCTTCCCAGCTGGGAAGTTTATCCCATCAGGATGATCATCTCAGGGATTAGGATTTGAGCTCGGAAATGGTGACACGGTGACCTTYTCCTGCTGGAATTACCTTCCAGGCTCCTTTGATGTTGGCTCAGGTCCTGCTGCAGGGCTGAGGTCGGACTTGGGGGTCTCTGAGCTGCAGGGGGGAAGCTGAGCCRTGGCCCTTGGGGTCTTGGAGATCAGAAGGTGACTTCTGAGCTGCTGCCAACCTCTGGTGGCCTCAGCAGCTCCGAGTTCTTCACACCCATGACCTGCCTGCCCATGGAATTGGATCAGTCCTTGGGCTGGAGATGGGAGTCAGTGGATGTTCCCAACACCCAGAGCCTCTCCAAACTCTGGCTTTGGACATTGACTCCTGGAACTCCTTCCAGGAAGGACATGGCTCCAAAGCAAGGGAAAAAAGGGTGGAATGTGGCCCAAGTGGGCAGCAGTTCCAGACCCATCATTTGCTGTCTCCATGATGCCAARGGGTTCCCAAATCCCACCTGAGGGCCAGGACTCTCACCCTGCTGGCAAACTGGTGTCCAAACCCCASCAGTGACTTCATGGATGACGTTGACGCTCTCTAAATGATGCGGAAGAGAAGATGTTGGGGGGAAAATCAAGTTATAATCCAGCAAAGGTCTTAATTTTTTGGCCTGGGCATCCTATGTGCCATTTTGGAATATGGAATATTCCATATGGGGATATGGAAGTGGGAGAGGTTGGATCACACAGGAGGGCTTCACACAGTTGGGGTTGAGGGTTCCTGGTGAAGAACTGGGCACAGGCTGGRGCTTTTCCAGCTCCACAGGTCAGTGTTGAACCCGTGTTCCTCTTTTGCAGCCTCCCATTACTACAAGTACAAGCAGCAGTTCATTTTCCCAGGTAAGGCTCTCTGGAAGTTTCTCCTTGGATGCTGGGGTTTCTCCTGGTGGGGATGGGTGCMTGGCCAGCCCTCCAAACCCCTGGATTTGTGCCATGGAGGTCGTGCTGGTGTGGGATTTCTCCTCACAGCCCATTGATGCTGCTGGGTTGGGTGGCCCTAAGACCCCCAGCCCTACCCAGGGTGTCACTAAATGGGACCTGGGGGTGCAGGGTGGGGTTTAACTCCCCTGGGTGCCCCCAGAGGTCTCTGACTCCTCTCTCTTGCTGCCAGATGTGGTGCCTGAGACGCCGACCCGAGCCCCACAGGTCGTCCTGCACCCCGTCACCTCCAACCCCATGTGAGTGACCCCCCCTTCCCATCCCCTTCCCTCTGCACCCCAAATCCTCCAGGCRCCCATGGGTGCTCAGGTGGTCCTGGTGAGACCCCAGAGCTCTGGAAGGTTGAGAAGGAGGGCAAGGGGTTAATTTATAACTCACAGCTCTTCACTGCTAGGGAAAAAAAAAACGGATTTCAGTCTAAAAAGCCCAAGCCCAAGGGATTAATTAAATTATAGTTGAATTATAATTAAATTAAAAGCAGATAACCAGCATATCTTYGCCACTTCCAAGATTTTCAAGCACAATAAACTTTGGGCTGAAAGTTGGGAAAAGCAGCATCTTATCAGTATTAGAACMATCCCTCCCCAGCAGGTCGAGCCCAAACCCATCATTCCTTGATGTCCTGGAGCCTGTGCTGCTCCAGCGGCAACATTCCACTGCTCTGTCCCTCCTGATCCTTGCTCTAAAGGCCATTTTGGAAGGATTTCACAAGCCAGGGGCTCAAGGGACCAGGTCTGGCCCCAGTTTGTGGCTGGCTCATCCACACTCTCCAAATTCCACCGGRGATCCAGTGGAGCAAAGGATGGAACCCCTGTCCCTTGGGAATTCATGGAAAAATGGTGAAACCAAAGCCCTTTTTTTCCCCTTCTGCCTAAAGGAAGGTGTCAAGACATCGGACTTTTGGGGAGGAACAGCTTTTAATACCTAAAATCTGTGATTCTCTCGGGTTCCCCCCCCACTGAAAACATCCCATGGGAGCCTCCTGGGCTTGGCTGGGTTGAACGTCTCTGGATCCTCGGGAGACAGGAATCTGTGCCTGGGATAGCAATGAGGAGCCGGCTGCTCCTGCAAACCACCCATCCATGGAGATGTTTTGCAGCCACTTGGGCTTCCCAAGCTGCTCAGAATACCAGGATTGACTCCTTTTCTGTAGGATCCTGGGATTTATAGTCTTYAGTGGCTGTGGAATGGGATAGGACTTGTAGGATTGCCATGTCTGAGTGGCCTGGGGAGCGTAATTCCCCTGG
Source organism: Cardinalis cardinalis (assembly GCA_014549065.1). Lineage (NCBI taxonomy): Eukaryota > Metazoa > Chordata > Aves > Passeriformes > Cardinalidae > Cardinalis > Cardinalis cardinalis. The sequence goes on along the minus strand of JACDOX010000436.1, from coordinate 292,416 downwards.
GAAGGGATTAATAATGATAATTTATGATATATTTACATGATGTTGGAAACTACCCGAGCTGTTCCAGCTGATCCCTCATTTAGAATTTCCCTAATTCCCCGTTAATTGTCAGGAGCAGCAGACCCCAGTCATGGACTTGGGAGTGGGAGGTGCTGAGTGAAGAGGGAAGGAAAAGAACTGGAAAACCAGACAGATTTGGGTGCTTTACTGCAGGGAGAGGATCTTTGAACCCTCCACTTCTCCAAAATGAYTGAAAAATTCMTTTTCTTTCCTTCTGCACTTCTGCTTTGGCTGGGGTTGGTTGCAAAAAAATCTTGGAAATCCCTGAAAACGCCTGGACTGCGGTCAGAGGCGGTGGGGGGGTAAATCTGTCCCTTYCCCTGGGTTAGTGACACCTTCTCCTCTCTGATTCCTTTATCCCTGGGGCAGGAAGAGGCACTGCTCCCCAGATCCCGGTGTTTTTCCACGGTGTTAATTCCATAATTCTTTTAACAGCCTGGAAGGAAACCCATTGCTTCAAATTGAAGTGGAGCCCACCTCGGAGGTGAGATGGCTCCTGTGCTTAATGGGCCTTGGTTTTAAGGATATCTTGGGGCACATTTCCTAGGAAATGGAGACGTTTCCCATCTGTGCAGTGGAGTTGCTGATAATTGAATTAAAGTCCAGGCATCCGTGTCCCCACCCCATRGAGAGGGACCCTCCTGGGCTTCGAGTTTGGAATTCAATGAGGTTTTTTAGGAGGCATTAAAAATGCAGTGGGAGGGAAGGAAGGGAGAGGGAAGATGAGGATGGAGCTTTTAAGGGGTGTTGTAAATCCTGTAGGAAGTCTAAATAGACCATCAAGGGGTCTGGGAATAGTGGGAATTAACAGAGCACAGCTCAGCCAGGGGAGGATGAAACTGTTTGAAGACAAATTAATTAAATCTCTGATGGGTCACAATCTTAAATTTAACCCCAGGATGGGGTTAAATGGCTCCACAGGGAAGCGGTAGAATCCCCAGCTCTGGAGGGACTTAATGCCCTGTCCTTGTGGCATTTGGGGACATGGGCTTGTGGTGGCCTGGGCCATGCTGGGGAAGGCTCGGAGTCTATCCCAGATGGTTTTTCCAACCTAAAGGATTCCATGATTCTATGAAAATCTGGGATTCTGCCAACTTTGTGCAGAACGGGGCTGCTGCGTTGGCGCTGGGAGGCCCCTGCCTGGCTCCTCTGGGTCTGAGTTGGATCAGTGGGGTTTTTCCCTCAGTTTTCCCCCTGGTTTATTGTTCCCCATGCCCTTTGACCACCACAGAACGAGGAAGGCGCCGAGGAGGTGCAGGAGTCCGAGGACGACTTCGAGGAGATGAACCTGTCGCTGCTCTCCGCGCGCAACTTCCCGCGCAAGGCCAGCCAGACCAGCATCTTCCTGCAGGAGTGGGACATCCCCTTCGAGCAGCTGGAGATCGGCGAGCTCATCGGCAAGGGCCGCTTCGGGCAGGTGTTCCACGGGCGCTGGCACGGCGAGGTGGCCATCCGCCTCATCGACATCGAGCGCGACAACGAGGACCAGCTCAAGGCCTTCAAGAGGGAGGTCATGGCCTACCGCCAGACCCGGCACGAGAACGTGGTGCTCTTCATGGGGGCCTGCATGAGCCCTCCCCACCTCGCCATCATCACCAGGTTGGGGCTGTTTGTTTCTGGCCGAAAATTTGTTTTCCGCGTCTAAAAACTGTGGTTTTCCTGTGATGGTGTTCACARGGGTCTTAGGATAAGGGAAGAGACGAGGATCTGACTCCATGTTTCAGAAGGCTTGATTTATTATTTTATGATATATATTATATTAAAACTATACTAAAAGAATAGAAGAAAAGGTTTCATCAGAAGGCCAGCTAAGAATAGAATAGAAAGAATGGTAACAAAGGCTTGTGGCTCAGACAGAAAGTCCAAGCCCGCTGACTGTGATTGGCCATTAATTGGGAACAATCAACATGAGCCAATCCCAGATGCACCTGTTGCATTCCACAGCAGCAGATAACCATTGTTTACATTTTGTTCCTGAGGCTTCTCAGCTTCTCAGGAGGAAGAAGTTGTCTGCGACATTTTCCCCGTCTTTTTTTCCTCCAGTCCAACGGTGCTGTTGGGTTGAGTTTTCTCCCCTGAGGAAGGGGTGTTCTCCATGTGCTGTATCCATGTTCTCCATGTGCTGGGGTTTGTGGTGTGGTGGATACAGAAAATCCAAAGGTCTGTCCAGGCAGGACATTCTTCTGTAGAAGAGGAGCTCTGGACAGGAATGATTTGTTTATCCAGGGGCAGGAAGCATCATGGAATCATGGAATGGTTTGGCTTGGGCTGGGAGAGACCTTAAAGCCAATCCAAGGCTTTAACACCTTCCACTGTCCCAGGTTATTCCAGCCTGGCCTTGGGCACTGCCAGGGATGCAGGGGCAGCCCCAGCTGCTCTGGGCACCCTGTGCCAGGGCCTGCCCACCCTSMCAGGGAACAATTCCYMATTCYCAADATCCCATCCAKCCCTGCCCTCTGGCASTGGGAGCCATTCCCTGTGTCCTGTCCCTCCATCCCTTGTCCCCAGTCCCTCTCCAGCTCTCCTGGAGCCCCTTTAGGCCCTGGAAGTCTGGGAGGCTCCTTGCAACTTTCAGGGGAGCGAGGTGAGATTTGGGGGCTTCCAGACCACCCAAACCTCCACAGCTTTCTTCGTCTCAAGGCATTCCCAAATACCTGCCCTCACCCACATTCTCAATGGGAATGTAGCACAGAATCTCCTGGTGTAATCAATGCTTGGTTGGGCAAAAAATCCCACCTGGCCTGGAGGCAAAGGGGCTGCAACTGCTCCAAGAGCAGCTGTTGTCATGGGAAATGCATTTATTCCAGGGAATTCTGTGATTTCCTTCACCTCCAGACCATGCTTTCAGCCATGGACTGGACATAGTCCTGCTTTTCATCCTACCCAGGTTATTTTCTCCCAGAGAAGTTTCTCCAAGGTGAGGTTGAATTTTCCTCCTGGCAGCATTTCAAAAAGCGATGGAATGGCACCAACATCCATCAGTGATGAAATATTGCATCATCTTTTCCTAATGTCCCTCATTTTCCCTTGAAAGTGGCACCTCCCAGTCCCTGATCCCAGATGGGGTGGCTCTGCAGGTGCTCTGCTCCCTCTTTGTCCAAAACAAAAGGGTTTCACCCCAAATTTTTGTTATCTCATCCCTGCTTGGGTGGGTTTGGGGATTGTGTTTGCCTTGGGGGTTTCACCCTCTGGGGTCAGGGTGACTCCAAAGCGGGGCCGGCTCTCCCCAGCTGGCGACTGGAAAAAACGACGCCTTTTATTCAGGGACCAAAAATGAGCCATCTGGGGAAAATTCCGCAGCATTTCCATCTATTGGGTAGCTCCAGGCCAAAAGCTTTTGGGAAAGTGTGCAAACACATGTATTGATGGATGAGTCAGAGCCCCCATCCGTGTGTCACAGCGCGTTCCCAAAGGAAAAGGCGGCGTCTCCATCCCGTCCCTCTGCAGCCCCCATTTGCTCAGCTTTTCAGGGCTATTCAATAGCAAAACCTGGGAAATTAATTCCTTGATTTTTTAAAATTTTTTCTTCTTTTATTTTTTTTAATTTGAGCCCTGGAATGTTTTCTCTTCCATTTCCTATTCGAATGGGTCTTTCTGTAAAAGCAGAAAGGTGCCATTTTTGACAGCTGGACAAAATCAGTCTGTGTGCTGCTGCAACCTGGTGAATTAATGTGAGGAACGTGGAGCTCTGCTCGTCCTGTTCCTCTTCCAGCTGCACTTGGTCCTGTTTTTTAAGGTCAAAATGTAAATGTATTAAATTGCCCAAAGTATAACCCAAGCTCACGACATTCCYGGGCATCATTTGCTTGTTCCTACAACCCACTTTCATCTGCATCCTTTGAAAGTTGAACCACTATCAGCTTTAAACCAAAGGACAGTAGGGATRGATGGGATATTGGGAATGAGGAATTGTTCCCTGGCAGGGTGGGCAGGCCCTGGCACAGGGTGCCCAGAGCAGCTGGGGCTGCCCCTGGATCCCTGGCAGTGCCCAAGGCCAGGCTGGACACTGGGGCTGGAGTAGCCTGGGACAGTGGGAGGTGTCCCTGGCTGTGGGAATGGGCTGAACTTTAAGGTCCCTGCCATCCCAAACCATTCCATGAGAATTTTACAGTTGCAAYTTGAAACCTGTTTGATTTCTCCTGCTGGGATTTCTGGGGTGCAGGAAAATCAATGGGGCTCAGCTCAGCCTCAGAGGATTTCTGGGAAGCCTGGGATGGTGTGAGTATATATCCCATAGCCTGGAGGTCACTTCCTAACACAATTTTCCTGCTTTCAAGCTTCCTGTTGAGCTCTGTTCGACTGTTCTGTGACAGCACAGGAATCAGGATTTTGGAATAGTTTGGGTTGAAWGGGAATTTAAAGCTCATCCCTGCCATGGGCAGAGACACCTTCCACTATTCCAGGGGGCTCCCAGCCCTGTCCAACATTCCTTGGGCACTGCCAGGGATCCAGGGGCAGCCCCAGATGCTCTGGGCACCCTGTGCCAGGGCCTGCCCACCCTCACTGGGGAAAGCTTTTCCTTATGCCTGACCTAATCCCTACATCCAAGGATGCTTCCTTGCTCTTGTGCTGGTGCTCCTTGTCTGGTCCATCCTTGGCTGAACATCTTTGGGAAGTCTCTGGTGTGGGGAAAAGCCTTCTCACCGTGTGGAGCTTTCCCTCCCATCCACATTTCAGGTTTTTCCTAAGGGATGTGACACCCTGGGGGCTTTTCTGCCATRAGAGCTGTGGCTGGGGTGTTGTAGGGAATGAAATGGGAAGGGGACAGTGTGGGAATGTCCAGGATCCTGGGAATGGTCCTGGAGGTGCCACTGGGGGAGCATCACTCTTCCAGTGGGACATTCCCAAAGGAACCTGAGATTTCCTCGCAGGTTTATGGGAATAACTTTAAACCAGGCTTTGCTTGGAGTGGGGGAAAATCATTCCCAGCTGCCTGAGGAGGAGATTAATCTATGAACCCAGGATATCAGGATTTTCACACTATGCCCACTCCCAGGGCAGGACTTTCTGCAGTGTGTCAGCAAAAGGCCACCACCTTTCCCCTGGGAGCCCACAAGTGGCCACTCGAGGTCGTTTTTTCCACAAAATCCCAGCGATTCCTTGTGGCTGTTGCAGAAATCTCCCTTTCCCTGCACGTCTGGGAGCAGCTGCGTGTCCCTGGGAAGGGGCTTCACCACGCCGTGCCACCGGCGCTGCCGGAAGGGGGTTGGTTATTTATAGCTGGGTTTATTTTTACTTTTCCCCATCCCGACGCTTTCCTTCCTGATTGCCTGTGATATTCAGGGATCGTCTCATTAGCACAAAGAAATTTCCCCATCCAAACAGCATGRCCCACAGGGGGAAAAAATGGAAGGGGAAACTGAGGCAGCAGCCGGCTGAGGGTGGGATAGTTGGGGTTAAAAATCTGATTTTCCCCCTATATTAACGTTTTTAGGGATAAATGGGACCAGCACTGTTTAATATATTCATCAATGATAAAAACAGTGGGATTGAGACTGGAAAAGAGAAGGCTCCAGGGAGAGCTCAGAGCCCCTKGCAGGGCCTRAAGGGGCTCCAGGAGAGCTGGAGAGGGACTGGGGACAAGGGATGGAGKGACAGGACACAGGGAATGGCTCCCACTGCCAGAGGGCAGGGATGGATGGGATATTGGGAATTGGGAATTGGTCCCTGGCAGGGTGGGGAGGGGMTGGAATGGAATTCCGGGGAATTCCATCCCTGGCAGTGCCCAAGGCCAGGCTGGACAGGGCTTGGAGCAGCCTGGGACAGTAGAAGGTGTCYCTGCCATGGCAGRGGTGGCACTGGATGGGCTTTAAGGTCCCTTCCCACCCAAACCACCCCATGACTCCTGAGCTGTCTCTTAACAGGACAGAAAAGCAGAAATCCAGCATTTTTCAGCAGTGGGAGGTGGCGAGTGCAGGGAACAGTTCCATCAGAGCTGCTAATGGSTTTTCTCTTGGGTAATGAGCACTGGGGACAATTAACATCCATCTTAATTAGTCTGGAGCAGGAGTGGGTGCTTTGAGCCTCGGTGCTTTGAGCGGGAAGCGGCAGCAGAGTCCTCGGCTGGGAGGGATGGAAGGGCTGGAAAAGCTCCCTTTGTTGGAATAACGAGTTGGTTTTGCTGCTGGGGAGCGTGACAAAGCCAGGCCTGGGTAAACTCAGCTCCCTGGGGCTCCTGGGCCCCAGAGCAGGAGCAGAGGTAAAGCCTCAGCCACCCAAGAGGCCTTCCAAGGATAAAGTCCTTTCCTAACCCCGATAAAAGGGCTCCAGCCTCCCATGAAAGCAGAGACTCCCACATTTTAGGATTCTGCTGTTCATCCTGGTGAAAAAAAAGGGGAATTTGAATGGTTATTGATGCTTCCCAAGGCTCCAGGGTGTCCTTGGGTCTGTGATGGAAGCAGGGGTTCAGCGCACTGCATGCAGCTCCTTGGGGCTCCTCRTGGTTGGGAATGTTGTTTGGGTGAAGGGAGCGAGGTTATCCAGTCTGGGAGAAGGTTTGAGCTGGAGTTTGCCTGGGCTTTGAGCTCACGCTGGCTTGTGAGGGGGATTTGGGGCAGCTTTTCCAGGATTCCTTGGGTTTTTAGKTAAAAGCTCCAACGTGGCTCTTGGACCTTGTGCAAGGAGTCTGGGATTTGAGCCCTCTCTTGTCACGCCAGGGTGACTCCAGCTTTCCAGGGTGCCACTGGTGATGCCACCAGGGCTGTGTGGCCATGATTTATGTCCCTGCTGGGAAGACCAAGGAGAACATTGAGGAACATTAGGAATTAACCTGACCTTGGCAGAACTGTGTAAAGAGAATTAATTTGCTGAAAGTGCCTTTGGAGCAGAGGAACTTGGAATGTTTCTGCTGCAGAGGGAGCATCTCCTAAACCCTTCCTTGGAGCTGTTGGTGGCAGGGAGGGGGTGGAGATAAACCCAGTCCTTGTCCTTACATGAGATACTGAAGATGAAATGAGAGTTTGCTCTTTTTTCTCTGTGGAAAACAGGTTTTAATGACAGGAACACATTCCCTGGCACTAATTAATAGGGAAGACACGAGGGTGAGGGATGGGAAGAATATCCAAGGCACTTCAGCTGTTTATTCATGGATAGCTTTAGTGCATGGACCAAATACTGGGGTTTACTTTGATTTTCTAATAGATTTCCATGCTGGATTTTGCCAATATTTAATGTTTGGCTCTGCTGCTGGGAGGAACAAGCCCTTCACCACAAGGGATGCTCTCCCATCCCTGGACCTTGTTCCCTCTGGACAGAGCTCAGCTTTAGCCTCTCCCAGTGCCAGATCTCCTGACCTTTACAGGCACAGCCCGCCTGGGAAGGATTTGGGGCTTGTAAATCTTAATGCTCAGGAAGCTGGGGATATTTAACCTGATTTGGAGGATGGGAGGAAAGGGGAAGGGTGGAAGCCGTGGCACTTAAGATGGAGCAGATTGGGGGGTCTGGTTTGTCCCTGTGGATGCTCCGTGGTGCTTGCAGCCAGCTCCCTGTTCCCTCCAGGGCATCCAAATTGTCCTTGGAGCTTTAAYGAACCACAAATTGAAGGAACAACAAGGTCAGGAGGGATGGAGCCCTGGGCAACCATCACTGCCCATGGCAAGGGTTGGAATTGAGAGGATTTTTAATGTCTCTTCCAACCCAAACCATTGCAGGGTTCTATGAAATTGGATTTTCCTCCTCAATGGACTTAAAATGAAATCCTCCCATCCTTCCTTCCTRCACTGGAATTGAAGGAGAAGCTCTAAGTCCTGTTCAGTGGGAGGGAAACTGAGGCACAGAGTTGCCACCTTGTTTTCCTCCGTGCCAGGCTGGAGCCGTGCACTGACAGGACACAGGGAATGGCTTCCCATGGGCTGGGGAGATTTTAGATGGGATTTTGGGAACAGATTCTTCCCTATGAAGCTTTGGCACAGGCTGCCCCATCCCTTGAAGYGTTCCAGGCCAGGCTGGGTGGGGCTTGGAGCACCCTGGGATAGTGGAAGGTGTCCCTGCCCRTGCCAGGGGTGGGATGAGATCACCTGTAAGGTCCCTTCGTGATTAAACCATTCCATGATTCTCTGATCCTTGAGCATTCCCAAAGTGCCTTTCAGGTCCTGCCCTCTCTCCCTGCTCCTGGGTGTATTTTGGGAAGGGAACCCRTGGATTCCTGCCTCCCCTCACCCCATCCACCTTCAAACCCCCACTTTGGGAGCCAGACCCTTTCTCCTCTGCCTCTGTTGTTTTCCCTTTTCCTACTTTTCCGCCGCATTCCCTTCCCTGGCAGTTAATGGAGCTCGTAGATCATATAATAAATAGGGATCGACTTCATGCCAGGCTGTGGATCAGAATGGATTGACCCGTGGGAATGCACTCCCTGCCAATCGATGCCAGGCCATCAGCCCGGATAAATCTTGATAACGACCGACAACGGCAAAGTCAATATGTGAATTAATATGTACATTAAACCTGGATATATCTTCCACGGGCAGGCAGCAGCTTGGGGAGAGAATATCCTGAGCCAGGAGGATGGTTGGGAATGRGGAAAAGCAGCAGTTTGATCCTCTGTGTTTGATGTGGAGCTGGCTGAGCTTTCCTTACCCACTGGAGCATCAAATCCCTGCTGCCGGCGGCTCCTTAACGTGGAGGATGCTCCAGGGAAAAAGTTTTCCTTTGTGCTTTAAGAGTGTTTCCAAATGCCATGGAAGTATTGCTGGTTTGGCCCTGATTTCTCCGGGAAAGTGCTTAACACAGCGGGATTCGCTGTGCTGGAGAGGAAGGGAYTTAAGGAAATGCCTTTGATTAAGTGCCCCGCTGAGAGATGGTCCCAAAAAGCCCTTCCGCTCGTGCCAGCTCTTCCCCTCCCTGTTGAGTGACATCCCAGCATCATTCCTGATTTTTTCTGAGCATCCTCAGTGCCTGGGATCCTCTTTGGGACAGAGCAGGGCTGCCTGTGGGGGATCCATGTGCTGGCACCCTGCCTAGCCAAAGAAACAGATCCTTCCTGCCACAGCAGCTTTAACTTTTTATTAATAATAATCATTATTACTATTCCAAAGTGGAGCCGGGTTGCAGGGAAGCAGCCGGCTCAATCCAAAGTTTCTTTCCTTTCTCCAAAAGGGTTTTAACAAAAAAAGTATTTTCCTTCCTGAAGTTCAGAACAGTGCAGAGAATATATCAGAGACAAGGAGGTCAAGGCGCCTCCATTCATCCCTGTGCACCCAGCCCTCCCTCTCRGAGCCGATTCCGAGCGCGTCCTTTCCAAAGGCAGCAAGTGGCACCTGGAGCACGGAGCTTTTTCGGATGACTTGTTTGCAAGCCTGGCTTTAGCTAAGCCCCAGGGGCTGCTTTGCATTCACCTGGCTCCGAGCTCCTCTCCCYGCAGCTGGAGAAGAGCTCGTCTCCTCTATTTCCTCCAAATAAAAATGCATGGAGTTGGCTTTTTCCGAAGAACTTGTTTTCTTCCGAGGCGACGATGGAGTTGGAGCTACTTTTCGGGGAGGCAGATCCCCCTCCTCCTCCTTTTCCTCCTCCTCCTCCTCCTCCTCCTGCAGCCCTTGTGGCTTGGCTGTAGTTATCTCGTGTGCCAGCTGCCGGCAGGAAAATTTTGCTGCCTAAGTAATATCCATGAAAGCCGGTGCTTCCATCGGCTGGAGATAGTGGGATGAGGGGACCGTTGGCTCTCCAGGGCTTTTCTGTTTCCTCCTGCTGGTTTGGCTCTGCAGAGGCTCCTCCATGAGGAGCAGGAGGGTCTCTCCCATCTCTGGGATGGGGACATGAGCTCTGCTTGAAATGGCAGGAGTTGAATTTCCTGGCTTCCCRTTGGGTTCAGTTGGAATGGGGTTGGATGGGATGAGTATTTCCAGCGTGGAGGGGCTGGGATCTGCTGGATGCTCAGGTCATGCCTTTTCTGGCACTGAGATTTGGCTGCTGCTTCCATAGAAGCACAGAATTGTTTGGATTGGAAAAGATCCTTAAGATCRTCAATTCCAGCCATTCCCCCAGCGCTGCCAAGGCCACCACTGATCCGTGTCCCCAGGTGCCACATCCACATAGAGCTGTCAAATCCTTCAGCGATGGGGACTCCAGGGATGTGCCAGGGCTTGACAACCCTTCCAGTGAAGAAATTTTCCCTCATATCCTAATTTTTCCTCCCTGGTTGTGGTCGTGGAGTTTGGATGTAGAGGGCTGAGGAATTTCAGCCTGGATGCTGCCACTGCTGGCTCTGGCATTGGCAGGGAATCAAGGGGGCAAAATTCCTTATCCATTTAGAGGAAAACAAAACCTCAGGATAAAAATGAACCTAAAGCTCTCCCATTGCTGCTCTTACAGCCTTGTTCAATTTTCCTTTGTGTAAAACACCTCAGGAGCTGTTGAGTTCCAAAGCACCGTTGCCAGACGCCGGGAAAAGAGAAAAACAAGCCAATATATGGGAGCAGCTGGAAAACTTCCTAAATAAGTCAGGAATGTGCTGGAATGTGCAGAGCTCCTTCTTTCCCTCTCTGGTCCTGCTCAAATGAAATCAAATAAGTACTGGCTCAGTGGTTCCTGTTGCTGTTTCTTTCTTAACATTCCCCAAAGGATCCTTTTTTCCATGAAAACCTCAAAGTGGGTAAACTGCTGGGGAATGTGGGAGCATCCAAGCATCCTTTGCCGTGTCTTTTCTTCCAGCACAGATGTAACCTGGGAGCAGAGGTATTTTTATATTAAAGCATTTTTTATTAATTCCCCACCTCGCTCTCTTCTCCGGTGTCTCCCCTGGGTCTATAGTGCTGGCTGTCTCCATGGTATCCGAGCTGCTTCCCTATAAATCCATATCCCGGCATGAACTTCCCGGGGTCTGGCATTTATCACCTCTTTAATTGAATGGGCGTTTATGCGGATGGGAAGAGGGAAGGGAAGCACAAAGCTCCTGGAGTGATGGAATGTGCCCCACAACTCGGCTTGGCATGATCCCTGCTYCTGAGCAGGGGCCAGGGTGGAATCTCCATCCTTGCAGAGGTGGTGGCCATCAATGTAGAGGTGATGGACATCAATACAGAGGTGTTGGCCGTTGACTTATTGATTGCCATGAATGTAGAGGTGATGACTATCACAGCAGAAGTGTTGGCCACAAGTGTAGAGGTGTTGGCCATCAGGGTAGAGGTGATGGCCATCAGGGTAGAGGTGATGGCCATCAGGGTAGAGGTGTTGGCCATTGACTTAGAGGTGATTGCCGTGAATGTGGAGGTGATGACTATCACTGTAGAGGTGGTGGCCACCAGGGTAGAGGTGGTGGCCATCGAGGTAAAGGTGATGGCCATCAGTGTAGAGACGATGACCATCAGTGTAGAGGTAATGTCCACCAGTGTAGGAGGTTGGCCATCAATGTAGAGGTGATGACCATCACTGTAGAGGTGATGGTCACCAGGAGAGAGGTGGTGGCCATCAAGGTAGAGGTGTTGGCCACAATGTAGGGACATTGACCATCAGTATAGAGGTGGTGGCCATCAGTGTAGACTTGATGACCATCAGTGTAGAGGTGATTGTCACCAGGTTAGAGATGGTGGCCATCAAAGCAGAGGTGTTGGCTGCCAGTGTAGGAGTAATGGCCATCAATGTAGAGACAATGACCATCAATGTAGAGGTGTTGGCCACCAGTGTAGGGACATTGACCATCAGTATAGAGGTGGTGGCCGTCAATGTAAAKGTGATGGCCATCAGTGTAGACTTGATGACCTTCAGTGTAGAGGCTATTGCCACCAGTTGGCCACCAGTGTAGGAGTAATGGCCATCAATGKAGAGACAATGACCACCAATGTAGAGGTGTTGGCCACCAGCGCAGAGCTGATGACCATCAATATTGCAGAGAGGGGTAAAAAACCCCAAGGGACAGAAGAGGGATGAGGCTGTTTTCCCATGGAACAGCACAAACGCCCAGAGGCAGCGCTCCAGCTCTTCCTCCCTCATCCCAAATTGTTCCTCTGCGAGCCGCCTTGGCTTTGCTCCCGCTGCTGATGTCTCCAGCCCACGTTGGGAATGCAGAGTGTTTATAAAGCAATTTGGGATTTGGCTTGCTTGGCTGAGCACTTCAAAAACTCATTTTGAATTGAGAGTGACATCTGCAGCAGGATGGGGCTGGGCCTGTCCTGATGCYGGGAGACGCACCGGGATGTGGATATGGATGTGCCATGGGATGAGGTGCACTCCTGAGGACTCCCAGAAGGATCTCTGTGTCTCTGTCCCAGCCACCCCTCAGCTCTGGATGCTGTTTGGTCACCTCGTGGCACCGGGGCACGTGTCATCCACCCGCTCTGCYGCCAGGTGGGACGGAAAAGTTTGGGAGAAGAGAACAAGAATTTCTTCTGAATTTTCACTTCAGTGCTGAATAACCCGGGATCCATCTGAAGATACAAATTATCTGCCTTGTTTTTGGCGTCGAGTGTAGGCATTTTGTGGCCTTGTCATCCACAGCCRTGTCCCTCAAAGCCGGGCTCAGCAGGGGCCTCTCCAAGTGGAAAGGCAGAAGACTCCGAGCGTGCCCCGGGCGCCGCTCTTTGTCCTGCCAGAATGGGGAGCGATTGAGGAATGAGGAGAAGCGGAATTGTGGAGCTGTGCCATGAAAAGGTTCTGCAGGTGGTGGCTGAATGGGCTCAGGTGCTGCACAAAAGGTATCAACCAGGCTTTATCTCCACGTTGGCAGCTCCTTATCCAGCAAGAAATGTCGGATGTGCCGGTGGCGGGCGCTCGGTGAATTCATTYGGATTTATTCATCCAGGGGAGGGGAGAAGCACCTGGGCTGCTTTGTTGGCTCTGCCAGGGTCTGAGGAGCAGTGGTGACAGGGACATGTCCTGGTGCCACCACCCCAGGTCTGGCTGTCCTCCTGCAGCGGCTCCATCCGCTGGGAAGGATTTGGAAATCCTGTAAATGAAGTGGAAAGATGGGACTCTCACCAGCAAAGGGCTGCAAGCTCCGCTCTCGGRGTTATCTCAGCAGTTCAGATAAGCAGAAATGTGAGGATTTTCCTCTAAACAACCCTTTCCCAGGAAAACAACTGATCTTAACTCGCTGTAGGGCTGGAATCCAGCCCCGTTCCAGTGCTAATCCACTCATTGCATTTCCAGTGTCAATTTGTGACCAATTCAGGTCACAGGCAACTGGCTGTATAAAGGTTTTCTCAGGGAGAAAACRTGTTTTCCAGAGGTTGAGAAGGGCTGGGGGAACTCCTGTGCGTGCAGGCAGTTCATGGAGGTGGCAAAAGGCTGTTGTGTGGCAGAGGTTAAAGCTTGGTGGGTTTATGTGGCAAATTAGTGTAGGAAAACACAGGTGGTGGAAGGACAATTCATGTCCGTCGTTATTCTGCACACTTTGATTCACTCCGGTTACAGAAACCCGAGGATTTTATCTCTGATTTCCAAGCGCTCGGATCCTAATCTCCAGCAAATTCTTATTTGACTGCAGTCCAAGTGTTGCAGGAGATGGGAAGATGGTGCAGAGGGAGTGCAGCTGCCTCGGGGATAAATCCAGCTGGGATGCTCAGGGGGGTGCTGGGACACCTGAGCAAGGAAAGCCAYCCCTGGGGGGGCACTCGCTGCCCTAAATCCCCTCTGCAGCTCACCTGYGTCCAGCAGGACAATTCCTAATGCTCCCAGTGAGGAAATATTTGGAAGGGTGCTGTTGTCTTTCCAAAACCCGTGGGATGTGGGGATTGATCCCATTCCTGTTTCACTGCTTGTCCTGAAAATTCTGCTCTCTGCCCATGGGGTGATGTGGAGCAGGAGGATCCTTTGCATCCRTGAGCTTCTGGAGTTTGGGGTTCTTCTGGGTTTCATGGACTCATGGAATGGTTTGGRTGGGAAGGGACCTTAAAGCTCATCCCATTTCACCCTCTGCCATGGGCAGGGACACTTTCATTATCCCAGGTTGCTCCAAGCCCCATCCAAGGTGTCCCTGCYCATTGCAGAGGGCTGGAATTATATGGTCCCTCAAGTCCCTTCCAACCCAAACCATCCTGTGATTCTCTTTTGTGATTCTGTGATTATTTTCACCCAAAAAGGACAAAACCTCTCCCAGGGGTTGAATCCAAACCAGTGCATGCTGGAATTCCCAGGGCAGGAGGAACGGGGAGAGGGGAAAGCAGTGGAATGAAACCCTAGAATTTTAAATTTGTTAACCAGAACAGAATCAAATCAACATCTGCAGCCACCAAACCTCTTTAACAAGCTGTGTGCTGGGTGTTTTATTTCCCAGGCACAGGTATCCAGTCTCATCTTTCCAAAGTTGCCTGGAATGAGCGTGGGCGGATAGAGAAAAGCAAAAAAAAAGCTCTTTTTTGTGGGCGGGAGTCGAGGCAGCAGCCACCCACGTCCTCCATTATGATATTCAAATGTCAATATATTCTTAATTGGTTTATATCCATCCCCCCCCCCCCCATCCAGCTGCCTTTGGTAATTAAGGCTCTGTAAATAGATTTTACTGTAATTGGTACGAGAAGGAAAATTGGAGGACATTGTACAGTGCATGGGGTTGGGTTGGGGGATTTTTTTCCCCCTCCCTGTCTTTCCTCTTTTGACTCATTTTACATCTGTGAGCTTTGGATCCCGAGGGAGGAGGAGGAGGAGGAGGAGGTGGGGGGAGCCACGGCCAGTTCTGCACAAAAGCTCAGAGGTGCGAGGACCAGGTGGTTTCCTCTGGGCTGGGACACAGGGAAAAGCCAGGGGCCAGCCCAGGTTGTCCCTTGTGGCACCGCAGTGGTGCCACCAGGCCACACCAGGAGCACTGAGAGCTCCCTCCCAGTGCCAAACTGGGAGAGCCCCCAGTTCCCTGCGGAATCCTCAACCTGCCTCGAGCCAGGGGGCCAAAATCTGGCCCAAATCCTGTGATTATTTATATATTTATTTGTGATTTAGGGCTGTTTCTCCAGAAGGRTTTGTAACTTCTCTTTCCCTTTTCCAGCCTGTGTAAAGGACGGACTCTCTACTCCGTGGTGAGGGACGCCAAAATTGTCCTGGATGTCAACAAGACGAGGCAGATAGCACAAGAAATTGTGAAGGTATGGTCTGGGGGGGTCTGGATCCTGCAGAAAACCCAGCCAAGAGCCCAGTCCAGTCATTCCGGGGAGCAGGAGAGGAGCAGCCAAGGATTCTGAGCAGGATAGAACCCTTGGTTTTAAAATCCAAGGATTCTGGGCAGGACAGAACTCCTTGGTTTTAAAATCCAAGGATTCTGGGCAGGACAGAACTCCTTGGCTTTAAAATCCAAGGATTCTGGGCAGGATAGAACTCCCTGGTTTTAAAATCCAAGGATTCTGGGCAGGTTAGAACTCCTTGGCTTTAAAATCCAAGGATTCTGGGCAGGATAGACCTCCCTGGTTTTAAAAGCCAAGGATTCTGGGCAGGATAGAACTCCCTGGTTTTAAAAGCCAAGGATTCTGGGCAGGTTAGAACTCCTTGGTTTAAAAATCCAGTGATTCTGTGCAGGACAGAACTCCTTGGCTTTAAAATCCAGGACCCTTTGACCTCTCTCCTGTGGCTGAATTGGGGTGGCACCAAAGCTTCCATGGGCTCCCCATGCCTGGAGCTCATCCTGGCCACTGCTCCTCTTTCCTGCTGGAATTCCTGCTGGAATTTCAGATGTTTAAATCCAGCATTGCTGCTGTGGGGGAGTTCCTGGTGGGGTATTCCTCTCCCCTTGGAAAAAAAAGGAATAATCATGGAATGGTTTGTGTTGGAAGGGAGCTTAAAGCTCATCCCATTCCTCCCCTTACCATGGGCAGGGACACCTTCCACTATCYCAGGCTGCTCCAAGCCCTGTCCAGCCTGGCCTTGGACACTTCTAGCATTCCCAGTATTCCCATAAAAYGTTCCTAGGGCCRAGGCTCCTGGAGAAATCCATGCCATGGTGCCACAAGGCCGAGCTCACATACATTTTCCAGAGCTAAAAATGCTTTTCCTTTCCCAGGGATGACTCCAAGTGCGTCTTCCACACCGCAGACGTGTCCCTACAAAAAATCCTGGGCAGGATCCTCCTGTGGCAGGGTGGAGTGGCTGGGAATTCAGGTCCTGAGCCCTCACAGCTTCCCATGRGATGTCAGCAGCAGCACTGAGGTGTTGAGCTGCCTGCCAGAACGGGGTTGTGCTGTGATTCCAAACAGATTTATCACCAGAAATATTTGGCACGTGCTCTGCCATGGGAACTGTGACAGTGCCCCCGTGCCCTGCTCAAGGTCAGCCAACATTTCCCCTCTGGAGCCCAAACCTGGAGCTGATCCCACGTGTAACTGTGGGAAGACAACAGAAAATCAGGTTTTCTGGCAGACCTTAGCCCCCCTTAAATATTCAAACCCAGGTTAAAAGCAGAATGTGTTCAGCAATATTTCCTGGGCGATGCCTTTTGCCTGGATGGTCCTTATTAAAATGCCTATTTTGTGTTTATTTAGACCCAGCTTTATCTTTAAAGTCTAAATTCCTTCAATCCTCCTGGACTCTCCAGGTGAGCACAGCCTGAACCTTTTTCTACCTCAGAGCCATGGCCTGGGGGTGCCTGAGGCCGCCCACAGCCTCTCCCTCCTGAATTCCTACTTCTGGTCCWTGTTTTCCACCTTTTAGACACAGATTTTTTCCTGCTGAGCAAACATTTGAAGCATCACAGTCTAGCCTTGTGTTTCCCCCCCCTTTTTGTGCTTAGGGCTTTTGCCTTCCAGATGTTCCCAGCAGGAATAACAGCTCTGTTCAGCCCCTTTCCCTGCATGGGTTCCCTGCTCCGTGTGAGTTTCGAGGATGAGGCTGAGACATCCTTGTTTTCTGCAGCTGCTGCCTGTTGGGAACAGGTTGGAAACCTCCAAGTCTGCGGTGTTGAGAGGCAGAGGGGTTTTGTATCCAGATCCCTGGAGGAATTAGCAGAGCTCCAAAGGCTCTCCCTGTGCACCAAAGGGAATTCCTGGAGGAGCCCAGCCCTGCCCCAGTGCCATGACCCAACCACACGGCCCATTCCTGCTGAGGAGCAGCTTCCCAGCCTTCCCACCTTTCCCCACCAACCTCCAGCAGGTGTTTTGGGGGACTTGGAAGTGATGGGTGCTGGGGAGGGRAATCCCAGCACCTTGGTTGGGGTGGGCTTGGAGCTGCACTGTGCGGAGGCCTTGGATTTGCTGCACAGTCACAGCAGCTGTTTGATTTTATCCTTTGGGTCCTGGAATGTGACGGGAGAGCTGCTCAGCTCCTTGGATTAAGTGGGTGCAAGGTTATCCTGAAATCCTCGGGAGGGGGAGGATGGCTGATCCCGGGAGGGGGAGGAAGATTCCTCCCGGGAGCGGCGCCGGCAGAGGGAGCTGGCTTTGCACACAGCCGGGCAAATGAGGGCATTCCTGGGCACACAGTGCTTCCTCAGGGGTCATCCCAGGGGCTGAGGTGGCGGGGCTGGAATTTGCAGTGGGATCTGCACGGAGYGAGGTGAGGGATTGGGGTTTGCCCGGAGAAATTCCTTCAGCAGAGGCCAGGCTGTGCTTGGTGATTCCATGCCGATGAGCTCCATGGATGTGGGAGCAAAGTCCTGGTGCTGCTCTGGGGTCCCATCACCCTCAAACAATGGGAAGGGGCTGCAGGGCATTCCCGTGGCACTGAGGCTCATCCATGGATGCTCAGGGCCCTGCACTGCACCTGGCCAGGGAAACATCGGAATGCTGCTCCTTGCTCCACCCTGGCACTTTCTGGAGGTGACAGTGACATTTGAAAGCCGATTTTTAAACCTCATCATTATTTCATGTGCTGAGAGCTGGAGACCCCTAATTAATCCTGGTGCCTGGAACTGTCCTGGCATCCAGCTCCGAATCCTTTCCTTCCTCCAGCATCCCTTGGCAGAAGCTCTGTAGGATTTTCTCCTCACGGGGTGCAGTGAAACTCCCAAATCTTGCTGGGTTCGGGTGTTTCTCTGTTTGTTTTCCCACTTTTTCCAGATGGTGGAATTTGGATTGGGCTTCTGGCTCCACATCAGCCGCCAGCTTAAAAATAAATTCTTCTCGCACAGCCTGCGTGGTTAATGATGATAGATGAAAAGATGAGACTCAGGATGGATCCCCACGGAATTCCTGTTAATAAATCCCCCTTTTTCCAGTGCCAGACAACCAATATTCCCTCTTAAGCAACAGTTTGCCGGCCTGTTTGCCATTGATCCTTCAGCAGCATCCTGCAGATCAAGTTTTCTCCGAGTCTGCTTAGGAGAATGAAAAGTGGGGCAGCATGAAAATCCCTGCTGAAGTTGGGATGAATGTGCTTYATCCCCCTCCCCGTTCCCAGAATGATCCCGCGGAGCTGAACATCCGCCACGCGGAGCTGCCGGCAGTCGGCTTGATTTGCCGCGGCTAAACAGGAGAGTTTGGATTTCCCACCCATGGCCTTTTTGTGCCTCATTAGCACTAATTTTAATTAACTGCCGAGCGGTTTTTCCTGGGGGGAAGGAATTAAGGCAGGACTCCTGCGAGGCGCCCGTTTCCAGGCGGATGGGGCCGTCGGAAGCGCCGGTGGGGCTGTGGGGAGCGGTGAATTATTACCCTCCTCTGCCAACCCCCAAAAACACAGAGGCAGAAACATCATCACCATCCATTTCCCAGCAGAGGGTTCCAGGGAAGCGGCTGCCGGGTGGGTTTGCCGCTCATTTTTCCTGTGGAATCAATTAATCAGGAAGATGAGCAGGCGCCGTGGCAGCTGAGACACCGACTCCACAATCCCATCTCCCTCCAGGAGCCCATCCCTTCCAGGCACTTTCCCTTCCTGCAGGGCTCTTTGGGGACGTGGTCCAGCCTGGATGTGCCGTGGTGGCTCATGGATCCCATGGGAATGCCACTGGGATGTGCCGTGGTGGCTCATGGATCCCATGGGAATGGCACCTGGATGTGCCTTGGTGGCTCATGGATCCCATGGGAATGGCACCTGGATGTGCCGTGGTGGCTCATGGATCCCATGGGAATGGCACCTGGATGTGCCGTGGCGGCACATGGATCCCATGGGAATGGCACTGGGATGTGCCGTGGTGGCTCATGGATCCCATGGGAATGGCACTGGGATGTGCTGTGGTGGCTCATGGATCCCACGGGAATGGCACCTGGATGTGCCGTGGTGGCTCATGGATCCCATGGGAATGGCACTGGGATGTGCCGTGGTGGCTCATGGATCCCATGGGAATGGCACCGGGATGTGCCGTGGTGGCTCATGGATCCCACGGGAATGGCACCTGGAGGTACTGTGGTGGCT
>JACDOX010000436.1:218652-229095 GCA_014549065.1 Cardinalis cardinalis | reverse complement strand
GTGTGCATGATCCGTGTGTGCGATCCGTGCCGAGGCCCCGCGTTCCTGAGGAGCTCAGGGAGAGCCGAGCATCCCGAGCCGCACATTCCCGGCGGATCCCCCGGCTGGGAGCTCTCTCCCCAAGAGAGGTGGGTGAGGGACAAGGGCAGCAGCACGGGGGAAGCAGCGGGGGAAATTTGGGCGTTAAGCGCTGCGTTTATGTTTGGTTTCTATCCCTAACCTCTGGCAGCATATGGCCGGGAGCGAGCGGCGCTGAGCTGCTCCCAGAGGAGAGGGGAAGCGGAGAGGGGCGGGGAGGCGGCTCTTGCCTCTCCCGAGCAGTTTTGGGGGATAACTTCCCGGGCAGCACCGCCTGAATCGGCTCCCAGCTGTGGGAGAAGGGGAAAGCGGCTTCCATGGACGAGGCGGGCTGGGCAGGGCTGGGGATRGGGGGTGCTCCAGAGCCGGGGGCCGCTCTCTGGGTGAGCCCGGGTGACAGGGACGCGCTCCCTGCGCAGAAATGCTGTCCCCAGACGCTTTYGCAGGGGGAGGAAGGCGCAGCCTGGGCTCTCGCACCAGGAGCTGCGCGGGGAAGGGGCTCAGGGGTGCGGCTGTGCTGGGGAGGGTCCCGCTCCACCTTCTCCGTTCGCAGCCCACCCTCTGCCTCCTCAGTTGTTTATGAGCCTCCAAGCCTTGCCGGCTGACTCACGGCTTCCAGCGGGAGGGAAAGGCGACCTGGGGCTCCTCCCTGGCGCTGGGGGAACACAGGGCACGCACAGGCTCCCTTCCCGCAGGGACACTCTGCTCCTGGCTGGGTTTCCGGGCGGCTGCAGCGCTCCCGGGGATCCCAAAACGAGCTGGTCCCGCTCAGATTCCCGTGGAGAAGGAAGTGCCCTGGGAGGATGTGGCCCAGAGATGAGCAGAGCTCTGTCCCTGGGATCTGTTCAGGGCTCTGTTCCTGAGATCTGTTCAGGGCTCTGTTCCTGAGATCTGTTCCTGGGATCTGTGCAGGGCTCTGTTCCTGAGATCTGTTCAGAGCTCTCTTCCTGGGATCTGTCCCTGGGATCTGTTCAGGGCTCTGTCCCTGGGATCTGTTCCTGAGATCTGTTCAGGGCTCTGTCCCTGGGATCTGTTCATGGCTCTGTCCCTGGATCTGTTCAGGGCTCTGTCCCTGGGATCTGTTTCAGGGCTCTGTTCCTGGGATCTGTTCAGAGCTCTGTTCCTGAGATCTGTCCCTGGGATCTGTTCAGAGCTCTGTCCCTGGGATCTGTTCAAAGCTCTGTTCCCAGGATCTGTTCATGGCTCTGTTCCCAGGATCTGTTTCAGGTCTCTGTCCCTGGGATCTGTTCAGAGCTCTGTCCCTGGGATCTGTTCAGAGCTCTGTCCCTGGGATCTGTTCCCAGGATCTGTTTCAGGGCTCTGTTCCCGGGATCTGTTCAGGGCTCTGTCCCTGGATCTGTTCAGGGCTCTGTCCCTGGATCTGTTCAGGGCTCTGGGATCCAGGGCTGGTTCCTGGGCTAGGATCCCGCCGCGGGTGGAGGGTGGGAGGGCTGGATTTCCAAAGCCCGGAGTGTCCCAGGGAGCTCTGCTCCCCTGGATCAGGGCTGTGCTGCCTCGAATGGATCAGCCTGGCTGGCAGGAGGAGCAGGAGGTGCTGGTGGCCGTGTGTCAGGGTGGCTTTGGCAGTGCAGAGTCCCCTCAAACAGGTGACATCACGGCCACCAGCCCTGCGTCTGCCTGCAYCCCTATCCAAGGCAAACTGCTCCAGCCCACAGAGCCCTGCAGCTCTACGGCTCCGAGCTGTGAGCCCTGCAAGGAGAAGGGTTTGGACTTTTCCCAGCCCGGGCTGAGCTGGGAAAAGTCCAAACCCGTGAGCCCATCACCAGCCCGTGTCGGGGTCACAAAGTCCTTTGTCACCGGCGTGTGCCCGCTGCTCCCCGGCCGGTGGATCGGAGCAAAGTCCTTGGGTAGCTTGCCCTCGGATGAGTCCTTCCGGCTCTAAAGAGGCAGAATCGCGTTTCCCTTAGCCCCAGACAGTGTTACAGCCTGATCTCGGCGAGGAGGGGCGGAACGGGGGAGGCAGCCCCGGATCTGCGGCTGCATTTGCCCGTCCTCTCCGCCTCTGCGCCTCTGCACAGCCCGCGGTGCGCCGGGCAGGAGCGGGGCTGCTCCGCTCCCCTTYCCTCGCCGTGGGAAGTTCTGTAATTGAGCCGCCCGCCGTGCCCTGCGCTGTTTGCCTGCCTCTGCTGGGGCACCCACGGGCTGGGCGCCTTCCCCAGGCTCAGGACACCTCTGTGCGCTCCGGTGGGAGCTGCCCGCTGGCCTTGGAGCAGCCTGGGAGCAGGCGAACCTCAGAGCCCTGCCCGAGAGCCCGCTGGGTTGATATAATATTATATATCTCTAATTGTGTGTTTGTTGTTGCCATGGGAATGAGCACAATCGCAAAGGCTGGAGGCTGATGTCGAGCCTGGGTCTGCTCTGGGCCGCCTTGGGGGCAGGTGGAGAGCCAGCAGGGGAGTGGGGTGAGGAGATCTTTGTTCCCTGCCCCGTGTGCAGCCCAGGGGCAGCTCCGGCAGCCCAGGAGGCTCGGGGATGTCCCAGCCCCGCCTGGAGCCGGGCCGGGAGCGCCGGGAGCTCCGAAGGGACGGAGGTGTCTGCCCTGGGCACCGAGCGGGCACGGGCTGCGGGGAGGAGAGCGGGATTTTCTGCAGCGTAGCCAGCCTGGGAACAGGAGTGAGGAGTGCGGGGGCTGCAGCAGGGCTGGGCAGGGAGCTGGGACCGCTCAGCCGCTCCGATGCCCCCCGGGGCAGGCAGAGCCCCCCACTCGCCCGGGGCAGGCTGAGTCAGGCCCGCGGGGGGTGACGCGGAGCTTCCGGCAACAAGTGGGGGCCGGGGGGTGTCTCTGAGCTCTTTAATTGGTGAGGGAGTTGAGGGGGTGGGCGATGCTCCCCGGCAAGGGGAGGGGGGAGAAAAGCCACGCTGGAAATGAGGTTATATAAAAGATGTATGATTTGGAGAGCGGAGTGTCTCCTAATGAGGGCTGCACCGGCTCGCTCCACACCCATAAAAACCCCGGTTGGACGTCAAAGCGGATTCGTTTCGGTGATGCTGGGATAAAGGGGCGCAGCGAGGACTGGCTCCCCCCCGGCAGCCCAGCGCAGCCGAGCCCAGCGCCGCGCCGGGCTCCGTCCGTGCCGAGCCGCCGGGAGCGATGCGGGGCCGGCCGCGGGGCCGGRGCCGGGCGCGGCTCCTCTCCGCCGCACGGTAGGTGCCCCCCAGCCCCGCACCGGGCGCCGCTTCTCCCCGCGAAACTTTGCAGGGGCTGCGGGACCGTGCGCCCCGTCGGAAGCGCCGCCGCCTCCGGGCGCCGTGACCGGGGAAGGGGAAGCGGCGGCGGGACCCCGGCCCCGGCAGTGCCCCCAGCCGGGCTCTGCGGAGCGGGGACGCGCGGGGGACGTGCCCGGASGAAGCCGCTCGCTGCTCGGGGTGGCCCCGCCGAGGCGCGGCTCGCACTGGCCCCGCAGGGCCAGGACACGCTGGCGGTGTCCCCCCCCCGTCCCTCCGCACCCCGCAAAGTTCCCCCGGCGCCTCCGAGCCCGGCTCGCCCCGCGGGGAGCGCGGGGTCTCTCCCCGGGATGGGGCAGCGGGAGGGCACTCGCTGTGCCCGGCCGGGAGGGCAGGAGGGGCAGGGGACCGAGCGCGGGGGTGGCAGGCGGGCAGCGAGCCCGGGACAGGCGGAACTCTGCCCGGGGGCCATCGGTGCGGAGAGGGCAGCGAGCGGGAGCGGCCGTGCACCGAACTGGGGTGAGCGGGGCCGCTTTTGGGCAGGGCGGGGGGACAATTCCGCGGAATGCCACCCTGCCGGCGGACGCCGTTTCCCGGGAGAAGGCGGTTTCGGGAGGCGGGCGGCTGTCCCGGGGCAGCGGCGTTGTCCCGGGCGGATGAGCCGATCCGCCCGCCCCGCCAGAGCTGTCCCGGGTGCTGAACTCGGCGGAGCGCCGGGGCTCCGGAGCCTCCGTTCCCCGGCGGGGATTGCGGGAGATGCCGCCGAGCCCCGCGCTGGGGTGGGGAGTGGCTCGCGCCAGTCCTGGCCTCGCTGTTTGCCCTGTCCCTGGGATGGCCCCAGGGTGTCCTCACTGTCCCCGGGGCGCTGCGCTGGAAGCGAGACCCCCGCCCAGCCCGCGGTGGGGACGAGACTCCCCAGCGCGGCTCCAGCCCTCGGGATGTCCCGTTGGGGGCTGGCTCCTGTCCTTTAGGGAGAACGGGGGGTCAGCCCGGATCGTTCCCCGTCCCTCTGCCCACCAAGGACCCCGCGGGTCCCTCTGGATGAGCCGGGAATGCAGCGGGAGCTGTTGCCGCAGGGATCGGAGGGGACGAGCCCCGCTTGTCCTGCTGCTGCCCCGCTGGGCTCGCAGCCGAAAGCTTTCGGTTCTGACGGGGAAAGCAGAGCGGAGAAGAGCTCTTTGTGCGGCACACCTGGCACATCGGGTGCCGGGGTGYGCGGGCGTGCGCTGCCCCGTCCAGCCGCGCTCCCTGCCCCGCTCGCTGAGCCCCCAAGCCCGGCTGGGGGTGCGGACATTTTCTCCCGACGCTTCCAAGTTATCCCTGTCGGGAGGGAATTCTGGCAGGCGGCTTGGCAATGATCTGCCGAGTCCCCGAGGAGCGGATCCGCCTCTCGCTGAGATGGAGGGGAAGCTTCYCCTTCCTTCCTTTTTCCCTTCCCGATCTCCCCCGTCCCCCTCTCCCTTCCCAGGGGTTGTCTGGCACGGGGGACGGGGGAGATCGCAGGGGCAGCTGCAGCAGTGGCGGGCTTGGCTGCTTCAAACACCAGCTCCTCTCCCTCACCCACGTTCCCGAGTGCCAGCGGCTCTGGCAGACGGGAATCTACAGGGATGATCACACAGAAGCAGCAGGGAGGCTTTGGGAGCAGGGGGGAAATCACTCTCCCGGGAATTTCTACCTGCACCATTTGCTAGTTATCATTTTCTGCTCAAGGTCTCAGTGGGGAAGCCTTATTTAAAGAATTCGGGTTTGCATCAGCAATTTCCTCCTCCCTCCCTTTTCTTCCCAGCTTGTATTTCCCAGAATATTTCCTTAAAGACGCCACAAACTCAGGCACAGACTCTGCAGTTTCAAATGTTTGCAAACAAACTCCGGGTGCGGAGTCTCTTCCCCCGCCGCCGTGGGCTGGGAGGGGGCATTTCCCTGCTCAGGTACCCGCTCKGGGAGAAGCATCTCACCCCCTCTGGAGCCCAGGGAAGGGACAAACCCTCGTGCCCTTTGCATTCTGTGCGTTCCCCCTGCCAGCGCCACAACGGAGAGCGAGAGGCCATCTTAGGCAGAGGGGTTTGGGCTGAATCCTCCTTGGAATCAACGTTCTGTGGCTGCTCACGGGGAGGGCTGGGTCCTCCCTCGCCCKCAGGGGCCGTTTTGGCCCTGTCAGATTTTTTTTCCCCCCCTCCCTGCTCTGCTTGTGTATTTTGTCTTTTCCATTTCAGTGGCGTGTCTGTACAAAGGCTTAGGAAATCTGCCAGATTCCCTAAATCAGTGCCTGAAAACAACTATTTTTAGTAACTGATAAGTCACATGAGCTCAGCTCGCATAGATTAGCATTTACCTTTCCCGAGGAACGAGGATATTGTTTGATACTTGTTGATACCATCAATTTTCCCCTAAAGAAACCCAACCCCGCTAACGAGGGGCCGGCTTGGAGAGGCGGCTCCAGCGAGCTCTGATGCCTTTGTTCTGCTCCCACTGCTCCCATCCTATCTGTGCGTTAAATCAAATCTATAGATGCAATCTGATCCCTCCAAAAATAAATGTATTGTGTCCCGAAGAGGCCTGGGAGCCGCTGTCTGGCTGAGGCTGGATAAATCATGCTCGTTCCAAATGAGCCCTGATAGGGCGTGTGTGTGATAAGGGACCCTGGGCTGTCACCATCCCAAATGAGCCCTGATGAGCTCTGTGTATGATAAGGGACCCTGGGCTGTCACCATCCACGCGGGATGTGGCTTTGGGAAGCCCAGATGTCACCAGGGTGGTGGCTCTGCATGTGGAGCATGGAAACCTGGAGGTCGTGTGTGTGTGTCCCCACAAAAAGGGGGGCACTGATGCCAAGGAAACGCTTTCCACGGCTTCTGCTCTCCGTGACAATCCCCAAATGCTTAACAGGATCCAGCAATGCCCTTCTAGGGGAGCTTGTCTTAATCCCATTTTCCAGAGTTTCATGCTTATGTTTCCAGACATGCTGGAACGTGAGGTTCTCTCTGTCTCTCTTTCAGAGGCTGGGGAGCTCGGTGCCCTCCGAGCAGGGATTATCCTTCACCCCACCAGGCAGTAAATGGAGCATCCCTGCCACATCTGGGACAGGGCTCCGAGCTGGCTCTGGGGTCACAGCCTGCCCCAAATGCCAGCAGTGAGGAGCAGGGGCTTGGGCAGCCCAAATCCTCTCCTCTGGCACAGGGAAAAATCGGTTTAGGATGGGGACTGGGGCTGCTTCAGCTTCCATAGGGAAGGGGAAATCCCCTGGGATCAATGGGGTCTGTTTCCATTCCTCTCCCACACACACTCCTGGGGTTTTTTGCCACATCCACGTTCAGGGATGCTGGAGAGGTGAGGATGATGAAGCTGGTGCTGCTTCCAAGGAGCAGCCTCTCTCTCACAGTCAGCACCTTCAGCAAATGCAGGAGGCAGAGAACTCCACATCATCTCCCCCGCTGAGTCCTGCTGGAATCAGAGTCAGAGCCCTCGCAGGACAAGGAACAGGTCCCAGGAGGCCCCTGGAGAACTTTGCTGCTGTTGTTGGTACTATGGCAACAAGTGCTACTGCAAAGCATGGACAGAAACTCGRGGGAGCAAATTATCCTCAATTTTCCCCTGGCACGTCCCTGAGGATGCCAGGGCCAACAGGGCAGGAGCTGTGCCGTGGCTCCACGTGTTGGATTCATCCCTGGGAAGGGAGGAATCCCAATCCTGCCCCTTCTCCTGTTGGGGAGGGGTGGTGACAGCACTCAGGAGGCCCCAGAGCTGCCTCAGGGACAGAATCCCTGCATCTGCCTGCGGTTGGGGGCCACAAGGAGCCTGATCTCCTCCTGAGGGTTTCAAACAGGGACACGAGTCACTCCTTAGGAAACCAGTGCCAACAGGATTTATTGGGAAATTTAATGCCAGGCAAGAAGGATTTGGGGGTGTCAGCAGCAAAGGAGGGGACGTGAGTGGCTGAACAGGACCAGGAGTTTATTCCTGGATGGACTCAGAGCTCCATCCCTGACTTTATCGATGCTGGCTGGCAGCTCCTGAGCTATTACAGCTCCAGCCAACCTGCTGTGATTTTGAAATTTTCTTTTTCTTTTGTTTTTATCCTAAATGGAGCCCCAATTCCCCTCTCATGCTGCGATTGGACCTCCAGACCATCCATCAAGTGGCATTTTCTCATTTATTTCCTCCCTACCTATTTTGTCTTCCAGGACAAAGTGGCGGTGTGTTAACACCGCTCCAATTTGTCACGCCCRAGTCACTGGTGTAATTCCAAGCCTCTCAGAAAATTGATGGTGGCGGAATTGAGGTTTTACAGATGGGCCAAGCCCTAATAAGAACATCAGTTTGAGATGGGGCGAGCGGCAGAATTGACGCTTTTATC
Organism: Cardinalis cardinalis; assembly: GCA_014549065.1. Classification (NCBI taxonomy): domain Eukaryota; kingdom Metazoa; phylum Chordata; class Aves; order Passeriformes; family Cardinalidae; genus Cardinalis; species Cardinalis cardinalis. The sequence goes on along the minus strand of JACDOX010000436.1, from coordinate 221,477 downwards.
TAAATTCTGTTGGAGCCACACACCGCAGGCGCCGGGGAAATATTGTAGGAAACAGCAAAAGAGGAAAGGCAGGCGTGCAGAAATCTGCTCAGTCCTGAACTCCAAATTACAACAAAACCCCGGTTCTGGCAGCTACAGAAAAAGGGGGATTTTGTCAACACAGTTGTCTTGGCAACATTAAAATGCATTTCGTGCGTTCTGCTGGGATTGTGCTGGGTGGGGTGAACGGAAGGGGGGTGAGGGGCTCCAATAAATTGCAGGAAAGTTTTGGAGTGGCTCTGCCTCCTCCAGCACTGTTGTCCCATCATCAGGAGTGTGCAGGACAGTGGTGTGAACTGGATGGGATAGGAGCAGGTCAGAAAAAATGGAATATTTGTGTTGGAAGGGAGCTGCAATGATGATTTTAACAGCCCAGACATTCCCGTGGCTGCTGTGCCAGCAGGACCTGGCTTTCCTTGGCTGCTCCATTCCCTGGAGAGGGCATGGACACCAAACAGGTGCCAGGGGCTGGATAAATGTGCAGCTCCTGGGGCTTTGGGGCAGATTGATGAGCACACAGTTGTGGTTTGTTTTCCAGGAAACARCCCCTGATTAGAGGCAGATGAACCCTCTTGGGGTCTGGCCATGGATTTATTTCTACCAGAAGCAAGGATTTATCTGATTAACTACCCTTCCTGCAGAAACAGGAATGGTTTGGGTGCAGAGAGCCACGGGGAAGTGAGGGGGTCTCCAGGGTGGAGCCCGTGGCATTCCATCCCTTTGGCACTGGTGCAATTCCATCCCTCTGGCAGTGGTGCAATTCCATCCCTCTGGCAGTGGTGCAATTCCATCCCTTTGCTGGTGCCAGCTCAGGGCATTGTACAGATGGCAAAGTGCCTCGTTCCAGTCACTCCTGGTGGAAATCAGGTTTACTGGGGGCAAAGGCAAGGTCCCAGCCCAGCTGGAATGATGATTCCCAACCCAAGAATGGTTGGGAATTGAGCTGGGAATGGGAAAGGAGGAGCAGAGCCATYGTTTGGGTTTGGAGGGAAAAGGTCTTGCCCTTGCTGGGTGGATTTTGGGAAGGCTGAGGGGAGGTGGGTGGTTCGAGCTGGAGGTGATCCTGGAACAGAGGCYAGACAGAGCTAAAAGAATAAAGTAGATGTTTATTAAAGGCCTTCAAAAGATACWCCTTGGGCAGTGCAAAGTCTCAGAGAAGCTACAACCAAGGTGGGCAATGGTCACAGGTTTCTCAGACAGATTTAAGTTTGGTCTATTTGCATRTCAGTTAATTGTCCAATTACAGCTTCAGGTAATGAAGCCACATTCCCTCAGTTTCCTCCACCCCATTSCCTTTTGTTTACACCTTTTGGGCCTGAGGTTGTGTTGGTGCCCTTGGTTCTCAGGCCTGGAAGGATTGTTCTGTCTGCCCAAAACGTGAAGAGAGCCGACTAACACTCTGCATCAGTTCAGAGTTATACACTAATGCAGGATCTGAAACATGCAAAAGCTAAAACTTAAGACATCAGAGGAACATTATCTGAGGATTAAAAGGCCATGGACAGGGACACTCTGGGCAGGGATGGAGCGTGGAACTGCTGGCACCAGCGAGCTGCCTGCCGGGGAATCACTTGAGCATTCCCTTTTGAGAGGCACAGCCACGCAGGTTTACAGGAACTGTGCATATGCTGCATCCCAGCGCTCCTCATCCCATCCACCGATGCTCCGTGGGTCGTAAAAATTAAATGGGCATCAATCCATCAGCGCCAGGGCTCTTCCTCGAGCGCTATAAATCCCACGAAAGCTAATTAAAGAGGACAATGGTGCCCATTTAAAGCTGGCACAGGCGTGCAGGAGCCATTATCACCGGGAGAACAGGGCTCCAAATGGATTTGTGAGGCCGAGGGCTGGCATTGAGCACGGCCCAGCCCGGCACAGCCCGCGGCTCTGCCTGGCACAGTCAGGAGATTGTGTTAAAGCTCCCGAGATTGATTTCTCCTCCGCTTTGCCTTGGAAATCAAATCATCCTGTTGTATTGCACTAAATAGTTATTTAGTTGTTTGCACTGGGTGTTTGGTAATTTGCACTMTGCACATGATTTGTATCCTATCACCACATGGTCTTCCCCTTTTTCCCCTCCATAAATGTCAATGTGGTCTCCAGACACGAACTTTTACATCATCCCATTAAGGTTTGTGCCGGGGTTTGTTCTTGGGAATGTTATCTGGCAGCTCAAGGAGCTTCTCCTGGGGTTGGTTGATTGAGCCTTCGTCACTGCTGAAGGGGAACAGGCTCTGCTGCTTTTCCCTGAAAGAGGAATATTCCCCCCAAATATACCCCATATTCCCCCCAAATATATCCCATATTCCCCCCAAATATACCCCATATTCCACTCAAATATACCCCATATTCCACCCAAATATATCCCATATTTTCCCCAAATATATCCCATATGCCACTCATATACCACATATTCCAGCCAAATAGACCCCATATTCCCCCCAAATATATCTTGGATTCCACCCAAATATATCCCATATTTTCCCCAAATATATCCCATATTCCCTCCAAATATATCCCATATTCAACCCAAATATATCCCATATTTCCCCCAAATACATCCTAAATACACCCCATATTCCCCCAAACCCATCAGCCAGAGGAAGGATGTTCCCAGGGCTTGGTGTTGGGATCAGGATTAAGACTTGCCTGGGGTGCTGCCCCTCTGCAGGGCTCGTTGCTCTCCTGTAGTTTGAGTTGGGTTTATGCTTTGGGAAGGGCAGGCAAACTGAGGCAGGAGTGGGGTGGCAGCATCCATGGAGGTTTATTCCAGCAGGGTTTATTCC
>JACDOX010000436.1:185630-197821 GCA_014549065.1 Cardinalis cardinalis | reverse complement strand
TATCAGCAGGTGTCTCCCCAGAGGGAGGATTGGGTGTGGAAAAGATAAGGAAAACTGCCCAATTAACAGAAGATAAATGCCATGCAGATGGCAAATAGAATACACACGTTACTGGAACAGATTAATGGGGTCCCATTAACCCCTGGAAGTGTCCAAGGAATGACACCCRGTGCTCTGCTCCAKCTGACAGCTTGGTGCTCACCCAGARGTTGGGATCAACCACCTCAGAGACCTTTCCTGACCTTAATGACTCTGATTCCAGGATTCCAGCTTGCCCAGCTCCTGCAGGGAAAAGACAAATGGGGAAGGGGAGCAGCTTTGGGGGGGTTTGAGGCAGAGCACTGAGGGCAGATAAGCACCAACCCCCAGTGAAATTCTGTCCCTTTGTCCTCCCGTGGTGGCAGTGTCCCCTGTCCTCAGGAGCTTCGCTGGCCCCAGSGCCAGGAAGGGGCAGGGACTGCAGATCTGAAGGCTCAGATTTGGCCAAATTTTTGAGTCCTGCATCCCCCACTTGCTCCAAGGATGCTACATCTGCATTCCCAGCACGTTTTGGGGCCCTATCTGCTCCAGCAAGAGGTATTTTAGCAGCACACCTTGTCAGGAGATCAAAACTCCCATTAAAAAGTGCTGGGTGCAATCAACACTCCCTGCCTGGTGCTCGTGGTTTCTGTCTGGCAGGTGGAGCTGCAGGTGAGGATTGGTTTTGGTTGCATTTCTGAGCTGTTTTCAGCACATTTTGCCCATCTCAGGGAGCTGCTCTGAGCAATCAGGCTCAGAGGGAAGGTGGCAGATTGACCCCTTTGGTCCTCGGGGTGGGTCAGGGAGCACAGGAAGCTGCTGGTGACTAAAGAATGATTCAATTCTCTTGGAAGAGTAAAACAAGCAGGGGGAAAAAATGACCAGGAGCTGTCACTGCCATGATTCAGGCTGGACTCCTCAAAATTGAAAAAATGAGTTTAAAAATAGTGTTTTTGCAGGACTACATTCAGGAGGTTCTTATTTACTGCTGGGTTCGAGCTCTGCGTGAGGTTTTTTATTCGGTTTCTGCTGCTTGCAAAGGGGAGGCTGAGATGTGGTCTGTGGACATTTGGCTTCAAGGGGCAGGCTTTGGCACACTCCTTGGGAAACTCATGGGATCTGTGACGTGAGGGATGTCAGAGATCCACAGCAGCACAGCCTGAGGGGTACAGGGAGCAGCTTTTGGAAACTGCAAGGGCTAAAGGAGGTCCTGCTGAGGATTCAGGCTGTAAATCTCTGCCTTCCCCTCCAGCCTCTGTCCCTTGCTCCCAGAATATGTTTTCAGAGTGTGTCATTACACCAYGAGCCTCAGGCTGCTTGAAATCCCTGTTTTCCAGGGGGAAAACAGTCAGGACTTATTGTAAAAACAAGAACTGAGCAAAAAGTCTGGCCAGCAGTGCCAGCAAATGCAAAGGTGTCTGCTCAGCCTTGGAGTCAGCCAGGATTGATGTCTCAGAGCTTTGGAGCAGCAGAGCAATCCCCTGGTGAAGTGGGAACCAGCCAGAGCTGGAGCTTCAGCTGCTCTGTCATCCCTGTGGCTCCTGCTGCGTTCCCTCCTGAGCCAGGAGCTTCTCCCACCCTGTGCTGGTTCTTTGCTTCTTTAYATTTGTGCTGCTTCTGCTGCTGCAGGGGTGACAGGAGCCCAGGACCCCCAGAAAGGAGGTGACACTGCTGAAGGCAGCACCAGCTTCAAGAAAACCAGATAATTCAAAAGGGACACCAGCCCCAGGATTGTTGCAGGAAGGGAYAGACCCAGTCCCAGCCCAGAGCTGCTGTGCAGAGCCTTGAAGTGGTGCCAAACAGCAGCAGCTTTGGCCAGGACGCTCTCAGATGTCCCCTGGAGAGCTGCAGCAGCAGCACCGTGGTTCCAGTGATGGAATTACATCCCTGTGTAAGATCTGACTCCTGGGAGACAGAGCTCTGCTGCCCAGAGCCGCTGCAGGCTCCCCTGGCCCCACTGGCACACACTGATGGCTCTTGAAGCTTTAAGTGCTTGGGGTGAGTAAGGGCCACGGCAGAAAATTGTGGTTTTATCTGTGAAAACATGCAAAACGAAGCCCTTGTAACCAGTTCTGCTCCTCACAAGCTCTGTGCTGGCTGAGGCTCTCCCYGTGCTGGCACAGAAATCAAGGAGAGCTGGAAGAGCCCATGCCAAGGCAGTGTCAGGGAGCTGAGGCTGGAGAAATCCAACTACTCATGGTTCAGCAGCCCCTCACACTTGGGTAATTCATCCATCCTCATTCCTACAAGCTTTCCAGCATTGGTATCAGAGGAGCTGTGCCTTTGGCCTGCTCAGATTGATGCTCAGCTCTTCATTCTTCCAGGCAGAGCTTGGCACCTGCAGAACCTGAGCAGGTGATGCTCCTTGGGAAGAAAGATTTTGGAGGAGAGTCTTCCTCYGGGAAACTTGAACACAACATTCTCCAAGTCACTTCCACCTCTGTTTTTAACTCATTTCCCATAGGTTTGGCTGTCCCATAACCAGACACAATCTCTTAATTCCATTGCGAGTCGGTGGCTCCATGATAGGATCCCAAATAACACCAAATATTGGGATAACACACCTTGTCTGGCTGTGTCACCCCCAGGGTTTACTCACAGCCATCCAGCCATACACAATGCTGTGTTGTTGGGACCTCTCGGGGTTTCTGTGGTTGAGGTGACCCTGAGGTGTTAGAAAGTCTCTTTTTCCCAGCTCCGAGATCAAAGAAGGAGTCAGGATTCTTCAGCTGTGGTTTTCAAGGTTGTTTATTCTCTGTTATCTGTAACATTCTTTTCCTGACCTGCTGAGGCCTGTCTAACAAGTCAGTCTGAGGCACACTGACCACCCCAGGGGTGGTGTTATCTTTTGATACTAAAAGCTATGCGTACATTATTTACAATAATTTCCCAATACCTATCACCAATGTTAGACAGTGAGTTTCTACTCTAAACCAATCCAAAAGCGCCACCATCACCCAGAAGATGGAGGCTAGGAAGAAGAAAGAAGGACAAGGCACGCCCAGATTCCTCCATCCTGGCTTCTGAACCCTCATTCTAAAAACCCAAAGTTCTACTTTYCCGTTTTGTAACAAACTAACTATCATTCTCCTTAAACTTTCGTGGCTTGTAAATCCTCACATGAAGTGGGTGATTTTTTCCATGGGTTAAAATCAAAGGCACAGGTGTCTTTGGCTTTGTGCYGAGGTCTCTGAGCCCCATGGCAGGGGTTTGAGCCATCCAGGACAGCCAGAGGGATGTCCTGGGCTCTGACGAGGATCTTTTCCTGCATTTTGCTGATGAGTTCTGACCTTGTGCTGGGTGTTCCCTCTTTTCCAGCCGCCGCCATCCGGGCGCCAGTCCCCGACCAAGAACGCCAACGGGAGCCCTTCCAAATGCCCCCGCTTCGTGAAAATCAAGAACTGGGAGACAGGCTCCGTGCTCCATGACACCCTGCACCTCAAGACTGCCATGGTGAGTAGAGCTGCCCCAAATTCCCTGAGCATCGATGAGTGGATGGCACYGTTTCCAAGGTGGATTTACCCAGGAATGCAGAAGTAGAGGAATTCATGTCTTGATTTAAAAGACAGGTGTATGTTAAGGAAGGCAGGAGACTCCCCTGAAACGGAAAATGTAAACCTCCTCCCTCTGAATTATTATAATTTTGAAATTATGGGGCTCTCAGGTAAAGATAGGGAAAGAAATTACAGTTCTTGACTAGGAAAATTAGAAATACAAATGTAATAGTACAAACAAAAAAACAACAGTGCCAGAGTCAGAGCATGCCCTGCCCCCTGTGTGTCAGGGAGGTGTCCCAGCCCCATCCCATGGGGGCTCAGCCCTCCTGCAGTGCCAGCTGTGGCTCTGCTGCAGCAGGGATCCTGCACAAGGGGGGAGTTTTCCTCTGCAGCTCCAGGGCTGCTGSAGATGGGCCTGGGCTCCCTCTGCCAATGCAGGGCAGCAGAAAGCTGCTCCTCTGGCCATGCAGGGGGCAAAGGCTGCTGGGCTGGGCCAGGCTCAGATTGGATCCAGGTAGGAATGCTTGGCTCCTCCCCTGGGYGCAGCATCTCCCCATGGGATGCTGGAATTGGATCAGCCCTGCAGGGACACTCAGTGGCCATGGACAGCAGAGATCTCCTGGAGGGAGGATTGGCTGTGGGAGGGATAAAGAAAAAACTGCCCCGTGAACAGCAGAGAACTGCCCCAGCTCTGACAGATGGGGATAGAACACACAGCCCCAGCCACACCTTTCAACCTAAGACACTCCAGTAGGGTTTGAATTTCAAATCTGGTGCAAAAAGCAGAGAGAGGGAAATCCATTGGGCTAAATAAGAAAAAGCATTTGACTTCATGCCAAGCTGGAGTGTGAGCCCCATCTCTCCACTGTCTGGATCGGGAGGGACAAGTGGTGACTGCACATGGCCTGGCTGTCACCACGCAGTGTCCCCAGCAATGTCCCTGTTTATAAGCCACCACCACCCTCTGTGTGGGTGCTCGCTGACTGCCCAGCCCAGCCCAGCAGCGCCGTGGTGGCTCCAGGACATCCCTGTCCCCTCCTGTCCCCTCAGGCCACGGCGTGCACCGAGCAGATCTGCATGGGCTCCGTGATGACCCCCAGCCCCCACATCCGCAAGGCAGAGGACACCAGGAGCAAGGAGGAGGTGCTGCTCCTGGCCAAGGACTTCATTGACCAGTACTACTCCTCCATAAAGAGGTGGGTGCTGCTGTTGCTGCCTGGCTAGCTCCGGTGGTAGAGCATGGGACTCAGTCCCAGGGGTTTGGTTTCATGCCCCACACTGGGCGCCATTTGTTGCTGTTCATTTGTTTGTTGTGATCTGTTTGGGGATCCCTGGGGGGCCCCCTAAGCTGTGTGCTTGCTTGTAGCAACAGGCAGGCGAGGAGACTCCAGATGGATTCTGAGGGTGTTAATTAGMTGAGGGTTTATTGGGGTCCTTCCCCTGGGAGCAGCATGGTTTCTCAGGAAGAAGGGGGCAAGGGGGAGGGAGGGGAAGAGAGGGAAAGCCTAGGGAGCAAAGGGCCRAGAGAGAGCTCYGGTCTGCAACCCACAGCTTAGCAGGGAGATTCAAAGTSGAGTGGAATAARACTTGGGCCAATGGGATCACAGATACATGWTACTTCAGGGGAGGATCACAGGCTTGGGATAAACTGTTCATTTTCGTACATTTTYGAGGGGTGAGACAGAGCATAGCATTTAACTAAAATGTAACACCACATGCTGCCTCAGCCCAAGGTTGCTGCTGGTGCCGAGATGTCACACGTGTCCCCCAGAGCTGCCTCCACCCTGGGGCCAGCACAGGAAGGAGCTGGAGCTGCTGGAGCCAGTCCAGAGGAGGCACCAGGATKATCAGAGGGATGGAGCAGCTCTGTTGGGAGGGAAGGCTGAGGGAGTTGGGATTGTTCAGCCTGGAAAAGAGAAGCTTTGGGGTGACCTCAGTGTGGCCTTCCAGTGCCTGAAGGAGGCAAAAAGAAACAGGGAGAGAGACTTGAGGCAAGGGATGGAGGGACAGGACACAGAGCATGGCTTCCCACTGCCAGAGGGCAGGGCTGGATGGGATATTGGGAATGAGGAATTGTTCCCTGGCAGGGTGGGCAGGCCCTGGCACAGGGTGCCCAGAGCAGCTGGGGCTGCCCCTGSATCCCTGGCAGTGCCCAAGGCCAGGCTGGACACTGGGGCTGGAGCAGCCTGGGACAGTGGGAGGTGTCCCTGCCATGGCAGGGGTGGAATGGGATGGGATTTAAAGTCCCTTCCAGCCCASGCCATTCCATGATTTCATGATGTGATCTCCCACCTGTGCAAGTCACAGCAGGGGGAGGCTCTGGTGCTCCTTCAGCAGCTGCTTTTTGGGTAGAGTTTAATTCCTGGTGTTGTGTCTCTGCACAAGCCACTGCCCTCTCCCCTTGGTCCATCTGCTATCCCACATCTGGGATAACCATCCCCACAACCCCTGTGGCTGTGCAGGAACAAGGCATTCCAGGTGGAGAGCAGCAGCATTCCCTGCCCTCCGCCTGACCCTCCACCTCCTCYGCTCCCAACCTTCCCAGATCCGGCTCCAAGGCCCACATGGAGAGGCTGGAGGAGGTGACCAAGGAGATTGAGGCCACTGACACGTACCAGCTGCGGGACACGGAGCTGATCTACGGAGCCAAGCACGCCTGGAGGAACGCGGCGCGCTGCGTGGGCAGGATCCAGTGGTCCAAGCTGCAGGTGGGCACCAATCCCACCATAAACACCCGGAGACTCCTGCCAAAGGGTGTGCTGGAGTTCTAGAGAGGCAAATTCCTGCTCTCCAGCACCTGGGAAGCACAGCACAGGTCCAGGGGCTGCTGTTCAGCACACACAGCTCCCCTCAGCAGCTTTGGGATGCTGGCAGGAACTGGAAAAGTGTCTGTGGGATGGGAGGTGAGGTGGCTGCGTCTGAAATGGAAGCTGGTGCACCAGGGGATGTTTTCCAATAKCAGATCCTGCTCCAACACCTTTCCTGCTGCTTCCAAACCTGTTGCTCCACCTGGAGAGAGGCAGCAGGACACATTTGTCCTCAGTACTGAGATCCAGCGGGGGAGGGTTTGGCTCAGTGCCCTTTTGGCAAGGGAATCACAGAACAGGATTGAAGATCAGTGATCCCTAGGGAATCCCTTGGTACAGAGCTGTCCTCTCCTCCTGTAACCTGGAACAAATCCAGTGCTGCTGAGCAGCTCCTGTGGCTGCTTCACACAGGGAATGGGCACAGCCGCTTCTCTTGATCCCCCTTCCTGATTCCCCCATGCTTTCATGGATGCCCCTGGATCCCTGGARGTGTCCCAGGTCAGGCTGGACAGGGCTTGGAGCACCCTGGGATAGTGGAAGGTGTCCCTGCCACGGGCAGGGTGTGGAATGACATGCTCTTTAAAAGTCCCAACCCAAACCATTCCATGATTCCGTCATTCCCTGTCCCCCAGCCCTGGCTGACACCTGTCCTGCTCCAGCTTTGAGTGCTGATCTACAAGAGAAGCAGAGCAGACTCTGTAATTGTTGGGGGATGAGGCAGGAACAGCAGCAGGTTGGGAGCATGGGAATGAGGAGGTTTTTGCCTGAGCAGCAGATGAGTCACCTCTCCAAAGCAAAAGGGGCAGCTGGATTAGACATCCACATGTTCCAAAGGCAGGGAACACATAATTACGGAGCCTTAGATCCCTGAGAAGCCACAGTGGTGCCTGGAGTTCTCCATGTGCTGTGTTTCCTCTGCCTGGCTCTGCCCTAGGAGCTGGAACATCCCCACAACTGCTTCCCTGTTCCAGGTGTTTGATGCCCGGGACTGCACCACGGCCCATGGGATGTTCAATTACATCTGCAACCACATCAAGTACGCCACCAACAAGGGGAACCTCAGGTGAGCCACCAGGGAGTCACCAGGCTTGGAATCCGAGGGCCTCTGGATGAGGGGAGACCCAGCTGGAGTTGGGTCTRGGCATTGCACAGCCAGCAGCAGGCCTGGGAAGGGTTAGAGGGACCTGACCTGGGGTGGAGGAGTCCTGCTGGTCCAAGTGTTTCCCTTCTTGCTGCCTGTTGGACCTCAGAGGGAAGATTTTCCCATTATTTCCCCTTTCCCATATTGTGCATCCAGCACAGAGCTCAGACTGCTCTCCAGRTCTGTCTGAAACCCCCTGTGAGCAGCCAGGAGCTGGGAAAACCCCAAATTCAGAGCCACCAGAGCCACCAACTCTCAGGGACTCTCTCAGGGCGCACCCAGAGGCGGTGGCAGCACTTTTCCTCCAGCACCTCACCCCTCCCTCAGCTCGTGGCRTTCACCAGTGCTGCCTTTCCCCCCCAGGTCTGCCATCACCATCTTCCCGCAGCGCACGGACAGCAAGCACGACTTCCGCATCTGGAACGCGCAGCTGATCCGCTACGCCGGCTACAAACAGCCCGACGGCTCCGTGCTGGGCGACCCCGCCAACGTGGAGCTCACCGAGGTACCAGCCTGTCCGACCCTGCCCTTCCTGAGCCTTCTCCACTCGTCCTGCTCTAGGGCAAATTTGGGAGAAAACCACCAAAAGGGGGTCCCTCCAGAAAGCAAACCCACACAGCCCCTTTTCCCTCACCATTTCRGGAAGGATTCCTTGGAGAGAAGTGGAAAGAACTGTTTATTTAACAGGCACAGCACCCCCAGCACRCAGAATGAACAATACCAGGTGACTCCACTCTGTCACCGCTCTGACAAAGATGACAAATTCAGAAAGTCTCTCTGGGGGTGCTCGCTCTGTTCTCAGTCCCTGCTGTGCTGGGGCAGCTGCTGCAGCCACAAGGTGCAAACTCTCGGTGTTCCCAGGGCCCAGYSCGGAGCAGGCTCGAGTAGGGCCAAAAAAGGGAAAGGAGAAACAGTCCAGGGAAATTTGGACTGCTTAGCTGAACTAACTAATGAGTAGAAGCAAAAAGCAGGAGCAAAGCAGGAGCAAAGTGAAAGCCAAGCAAAAAGCAAAAGCAGCACCATGTACTGCCCTGTCTGTGTGTCCTGCCAGCTGTGGGGGAGCGGCCGATAACGAAACAAAACAAAACAAAACAAAACAAAACAAAACAAAACAAAACAAAACAAAACTTCTCTCTCCAGAGCCAGTCTTGAAGGCACAAAACATAGTATCCAGCATAAATAGAACACACGAATGGGGATACAAGCATCATAATGTCACCCTAGGACAGGGCTTCACCCAAAACCCTCTCCCAGGTCTTCCCTCCAGTGAAGCTGGCAGAGCTGGCAGGAAGCTTGTGTCCATGTCTCAGGGCTTTCCTGTGTTTCCAGATGGATTTTCTTGGAAAGTTTCCTTTTCCTTGAAGTCTCCCAGGGCTTACACCCCTCCATAATCGCCTTGTCCCTATAAATGAGAGATGGGGCAACTGAGAGGGGTTTGAAAATCTTTTATTCCATTTTCAGCCTCATGTGAAGGGTGAGACAATATAGATATTATAATTCATGCCATTACAATCAGAAACTAATTATTTCCTAATTACAATACACTATAAGCATTTCTTGGCCTACCAGCTTTAACCACACCATGCTGCAGATGCCTTAAAGCMAATCATCTAAAATTACCCCTCATGGGTCCTCTACAATGATCTTTCATAGTTCTACTTCTCCAAAGTATCCAGTCCTATTTGTGAGCCCATTCTTTGTAACTTGTTTCTAGTTCCATTTCTCTCTCCACAATGTCTGTCCCATTCCATGGCGTTTCTAAGTCAGCATTTCTTATCTCCAGGTTTGCATACAGATGCACACTGTGTGGGCCTTCTGTCAGGATTTGAGAACTCTCTACAAATTCATTTCCCACATTAAACCCACCCTTCCCATGCCTGCTGGGAGCACATGGGAATGCTGAGCACCCGCAGAGGGAGGAGGGTGAGGATTGTCCAGTGCAGCCCCACATGGGGAGGTCKKGTTTGTGTCACCCTCAGGTTTCTTCCCCAGGAGTAAAGGCTGGATTTTGTCGCTTTTCTGCTTTTCTCACCCATTTTCTCTTCCACCACTACCTGCACAAGCCATGATCCTACTGGGGATCGATTCCAGGCTCATTTGCAGCCCAAATTCCCCTGACTTGGTCATGGGTTGGCTGGGACAGGCCACCCCTGCTGTATCTCCCTTTGCTCAACCACAAGGACACAAATCCTGCGAGGAGCTGTTCCCAGGACCACACAATTCTCTGCTCACAGTGTCTGAAGAGCCGGGACATCAACTCTGCCTTTATTTTCCCCACAGATCTGCATCCAGCAAGGCTGGAAGGCTCCGTACGGGCGCTTCGATATCCTGCCCCTGCTCCTCCAAGCCAACGGCAACGACCCCGAGCTCTTCGAAATCCCACCAGAGCTYGTGCTGGAAGTGCCCATCCGACACCCCAAGTGAGTCAGGGGCAGCCCCAGAACTGCTCCAGGGGATCAGCAGGACTGAGGTCCCCTGGTTCCACCCTTGCCATGGCCTGGGGGCTTCACCCAAGACCCTCTCCCAGGTCTTCCCTCCAGTGAAGTCGGCAGGGAGGTTGTGTCCATGTCTCAGTGCTTTCCCTCGTATCCAGATTGATTTCCTTGGAAAATTTCCTTTTCCTTGAAGTCTCCCTGGGCTTACACCCTTCCATAATCACCTTGTCCCCATGAACAGCCCCAAAGGGAGGTACTGATGGAAATGTTCTGCTCGAGTCCTTCAYCCTGGTGGCAAAGTGACCTCCCCCATCCCCCTGCCTGCACTGGGAAGGGAATTCCTGGCTGGTTGCCTAATCCTGACCTTTTCCCCGKCAGGTTTGAGTGGTTTAAGGACCTGGGCCTGAAGTGGTACGGGCTGCCAGCTGTTTCCAACATGCTCCTGGAGATCGGGGGCTTGGAGTTCTCGGCCTGCCCCTTCAGCGGCTGGTACATGGGCACGGAGATCGGCGTCCGCGACTACTGCGACAACTCCCGCTACAACATCCTGGAGGTACCTCCTCCTGCTGCTCCTGCTGGGCCTCTGGGGGCACTGGGGAGCAGGCAGGACACTGGGAGAGCACAGGATGTCCCTTCTGGGCCCAGCTTTTCTGGGCCCCTCAGTTTGGGAAGGATGTTGAGACGCTTCAGTGCATCCAGAGGGGGCAACGAGGCTGGAGAGGGGCTGGGAACACAAACCCTGTGAGGAACCACTGAGGGAGCTGGGAGTGCTCAGCCTGGAGAAAAGGAGACTCAGGGGTGCCCTTGTCACTCTCTGCAGCTCCTGAAAGGTGCCTGTGCTCAGGTTGGGCTGGGCTCTTTCTCCAGGAACTGACAGAACCAGAGGACACAGCCTCAAACTGTGCCAAGGGAGATCTAGGTTGGATGTTATCTTTCATGGAAAGAGTGACAAAGTTCTGGAATGGCTGCCCGGGGAGGTGGTAGAGTCCCCATCCCTGGGTGTGTTTAACAAAGCCTGGGTGTGGCACTGGGTGCCAGGGTTTAGTTGAGGTGTTGAGGCTGGGTTGGTCTCAATGGTCTTGAAGGTCTATTCCAACCCAGTGATTCTGTGAATTCTGTGAATTCTCCTGGAGCCACATGGCTGAGATTGGCAAAGTCTCTGTGTCCTGAGGGGCCAGCAGGTGTCTGACACAGCCAGTGTGATCCCTGTGGAGCTTGCTACAGGCTTCCCAAAGAATCTTAGGGATCAGCAGGCGCCTGGTCGTGTGCTTAGTTGAGGCCGAGTGCTGAAACATGAAAGGGTGCAGAGACCCTTGGTGGCTCCTCAGGGACATGTGTGCTCTTGGGGACCCTCCAGCTGGTGCCATGGCTCAGGGACTGCCCACACTGGGAGAGACAAAGCCAAGCCATGGGAAGTTGCCCATGCAGGGGGTCTGGATCCATCAAAACCTTCCAAGGAATGTTGTGTTTTTAGAGGGGCTCCATCCCTCCCCAGTCTCCTGAAAATCAGAGGGGTGGGAGCAGTGTGAGTGTCCAGCTGCTCCTGGTAGCTCCTCAGCAGCATTTGGCCCCCTGATTCTGCTCAGRGAGGAGGAAAGGCCGTGCTCCTGCCATGGAGAGGAAAAGGCAGGATTTCTTCCCAGAGGAAGGCACAACATCAGCCCTTCCCTGCCCTGTGGGTGCCTTGTGCCAGCCTGGGTGTCTCCTCTGGGTTCCTCTCCCCGAGCAGAGCTCTCCAATCCTTGTTTCTCGGCCATTAAATCCTTCCCCTCCTGCCATGTGTTGTTACAGCAAGTGGCCAAGAAAATGAACCTGGATATGAGGAAAACGTCCTCGCTGTGGAAGGACCAGGCCCTGGTGGAGATCAACATCGCCGTGCTCTACAGCTTCCAGGTACCTCACTCAGACCCCGCTGTGCCTGGGCCAGCTGGAGGGACACAGGGACTGGGTGGGACAAGAGTGGAGACATCCACCCAAGCACAACGGCTGGAACTGGGCTGTGCCTCCCGAATTTGGGCTGCTGCAGTGAGATTTAATAATCTCCACTCTCTGGATGTTGTAAAACAACACCTGAGTCCTGCTGGTCCAGAAGGAATATCCCAGCAGGGGGGAAATCCAGCCCTTCTGACCTATCCATGAGGCAGGAACTGGCCCAGGCTCTCCCCCAGCCACAAAACCAGTCCTTGGCGAGCCAGCTTCAAGGGGGAGAGTGGTTCCCAGAGCTGGGTCGGAGCTGTCCTGCTGGAAGAGCTTCTCAAGGTTCTGAGCAGAGGATGCTCCATCCCATCCATCC
>JACDOX010000436.1:136653-179639 GCA_014549065.1 Cardinalis cardinalis | reverse complement strand
CCTGCCCCTAATTCTCCTCCTGCCTCTGTGCCCCTGCACAAATACCACCCCCATGCCTGGTTTAGCATTTTCCTCCTTCACCCCATCCAGCTATTTGAGCTCTGTCCAAGCTCCCCTATCTCCTCTTCCTCTCTGACAACTCAAGCTCTTCCAGGCGTCCCTGTTTGCCATGTGACAACCAAAAGCTGATGCTGCAGCTTTGCAAGGCTGATCATTTAATAGGAAATAAAAAGGTCTGGGTAGAGGCACGGGTCAGGACCAGGCTCTGACTGGGATTTATTTCTGCTTCCCAGGGCTGTGAAGTTCTCGGCCAAGCTGATGGGCCAAGCCATGGCCAAGAGGGTCAAGGCCACCATCCTGTACGCCACGGAAACGGGGAAGTCGCAGGTCTATGCAAAAACCCTCTGTGAGATCTTCAAACACGCCTTTGATGCCAAGGTATTGCTCCTGACACGCGCTGGGGGTGAGATCACGGTGTGGAAACAGCTGCCAGGGGCCTTCAGGGYGTGCCCCTGTGGTTTGGAGAAAATCCCTGATTTCCTGCCCTGATTGCAGCTGTGGCCCCTGGGGTGGCAGCTCCAGGGCTGGCCCTGTCCCTCCAGGCTCCTGTTCCCACCCTCCCCRTGCAGAGGTCCCAGCAGGGACGCGCTGTCCCCATCCCCAGCCTGCCCAGGAGGCTCCCAGCTCTCTGTGCCCTCTCTGTGCCCCCAGGTGATGGCCATGGACGAGTACGATGTGGTGCACCTGGAGCACGAGACCATGGTCCTGGTGGTCACCAGCACCTTCGGCAACGGGGACCCTCCTGAGAACGGAGAGGTAGGACAGCAGGGGACAGCAGGGGACAGCAGGGGACAGCAGGGGACAGCAGGGGACAGGGCCAGGAGTGTCCTCATTTGGCTCAGACTGAGCTGGAAGGACCTCAAACAGGTCCAGGGGCTGCAGCTGCCTCCAGGCTGCTCTGGAGCAGGGATATCTCCTGGTTCCCTGCCATGACACAGCCACTGATCCGATGTTAAATTCGTCCTGTGTCACCCCCAGCAGTGTCACACAGAAGGTGACAGTGCCCTGCCTGGGGGCTGTGACCTGGGCAGCGAGCAGGGAGCAGAGCCACAGCCCAGGCTGTGCTCAGGGCTTGGTTTCCTGCAAAACCTGGCAAAACTGATGGCCTTTTTGGTTCCTTCTCTGTAGAAATTTGGCTGTGCATTAATGGAGATGAAGAATCCCAACTCCAACCTGGAGGAGAGGAAGTAAGAGCACTCCAACCCCTTCCCCTCCCTGTCCAAACGTTTCCCCTCCCAGTCCAAACCCCAGCATGCAGGACAGGTTTCCCTGCCTCCATCCTCTCACAGGGGAGTGGGAAATCCTCGGGCAGATCTCACATTTGCAAATATCCAGGAATGAGACCTGCCTGGAGACCCAGGGAATGGAGAGCCTGGAGGTCCCAGGGAGGATAAAAACACTCAGGGGTTCCTGTGGATCCCAGCTTGTAATTCCCTGGGGTGACACTTCAAAGCTTCTCTGTTCATCTTGAAGAGGCAGAAATCTGTGAAAAAAACAACAGATAAAAGTAGGAATTTCTCCAAAATCATCAATTCTGAGAGCCAGGGCCTGTCCAGGAGGCACCAAAATAGTAAGAGTTGGAGGTAGAAGGGAGTTCCCAGCCTTGCAGATGTAGGTGGGGGAGGGCTGGAGAACCAGATTTAGCTCCATGCATGGTGTGAAAAGATTTCTAGGGAAAATAAGAGCTGTGATAATCCTGTGATGTTTGTAACCGGTACCTAGGAGACGGAACGTGGGATTGTAGAAAATCCCCCTTCAGGGGAGGATGAGCTTTGTGCAGATCCCAGGGGGGGAAAGGAAGGGAGGGCTCTGACAATGATCATTTGGGGTCTCCTCTAATTTTAGCTGGGAAGAATAAAATATTTCCCTGAACTGGGTCACTGCTGTGCCCTGGAATATCTCTTGAGCTGACAACTGGCACAGGGCTGCTCCTTAATTCAGGAGGGATCCAGGGCAATCCCAGCACCCTGGCTCAGGGCAGTGTCACTGGTGGTGACAAACACAGGGACCAGTCTGTGCTGGGATGGCCCTGACTCCAGGCTGGTGACAAACACAGGGACCAGTCTGTGCTGGGATGGCCCTGTCACCAGAGTGGTGACAAACACAGGGACCAGTCTGTGCTGGGATGGCCCTGACTCCAGGCTGGTGACAAACACACAGGGACCAGTCTGTCCCATGATGGCCTTGACTCCAGGCTGGTGACAAACACACAGGGACCAGTCTGTSCYRWGATGGCCYTGWCYCCAGGCTGGTGACAAACACACAGGGACCAGTCTGTCCCATGATGGCCCTGACTCCAGAGTGGTGACAAACACACAGGGACCAGTCTGTCTGATGGCCTTGTCACCAGGGTGGTGACAAACACAGAGGGACCAGTCTGTGGCTCTCCAGAGCTGGCCCTGCTGATGGATCCCTGCAGGGCTGCCCAGCTGAAAACCCAGCAGGCTCCTCATGGCCTCGTGCCTCAATGGGGACAGTGACAGAGCAGGCTGCCCTGGAGGGCTGAGGATGGAGAAGGGACGTTCCACACGTGGTTTTCACCCCAAGATCTTCTCCTTGGGTGCAGAGGTGCTGCCCATGGCCGGTCAGGCAGGTTTGAGGAGGTTAAAAGCCCCTGAGCTCGGTGCTTGCTGTCCCAGACACCTCCAAGGGTGATTGAAGGGCTGGTAGGAGTTTCTAAGAGCCAGGCAGGGACACCSTGCRCTGTCCCAGGCTGCTCCAAGGCCTGTCCAGCCTGGCCTTGGGCATTTCCAGGGATCCAGGGATCCACAGCTTCTCTTTCTGGCATTGCCCCAACCAATATCCAGGACCTTGCTAACATCAAGCACTCAAAAAACCTTTTGCAATGAGAAAAGGAGACCTGGAGGAGGCTGTGGGGGGAAGAGGGACAATGTCTGCCAGGTCAAAGACACCTGGAGAGAGCAGCTCCTGTCCATGCAGCCCATGGAGTCCCAGCTGCCCCAGGGAATGCTGAGACCCTCAGGGCAGGGTGGCCTCTCAGTGTGACAGTGTCACAGGAGCCTGTCAGGGCTCTGTGGCCACAGCCCTGAGGCTGTGCTGGGCTTGGTATTTGGCCCCTCATGTCTTCCAGCAAGGGTTTCCCAAGGGTTTTCCAAAGCACTCCCATTCCAAGCCTGCTGTTGAAGTGCAGCCCATCCATCCCACTCCACAGGCAGCTTCTCATTCCTGCTGCCCCAACCTTGGGCCCAGCACCCACCTGGGCAATTTGGGCTTTGTGTCCCTCTAATCCAGAGGGTTCTGCTGCCCTGAACAGAGCCTGGATTGCAGAAAATCCCCCTCACTGCAAGATTAGCTTGGAGCACCTCAGAGGCCGGGGAGGGAGGCCAGCTAACCCGGGATAACCCAGGGGAGGCCATGGCCAGGGCCAGCAGAGTGGAGGAGCAGAAAGGCAGGGAGGTGTGGGGAGAGGGAGGAGGCTGAGGGGCAGAGGTGGCCCCGGGGCTCTGTGACCCGGCTGTCCCTGGCAGGGGTGGCACTGGGGATCTGTGACCCAGCTGTCCCTGGCAGGGGTGGCACTGGGGATCTGTGACCTGGCTGTCCCTGGCAGAGGTGGCCCTGTAACCCAGCTATCCCTGGCAGAGGTGGCACTGGGAATCTGTGACCCATCTGTCCCTGGCAGAGGTGGCACTGGGAATCTGTGACCCATCTGTCCCTGGCAGAGGTGGCACTGGGGAGCTGTGACCTGGCTGTCACTGGCAGGGGTGGCCCTGGGGCCTGGCTGTCCCTGGCAGAGGTGGCCCTGTGATCCAGCTGTCACTGGCAGAGGTGGCCTTGGGGCCTGTGACCCGGCTGTCCCTGGCTCAGGCCATGCTCTCCCTTGCCATGCCGTGCTCTCCCATGCCATGCCATGCAGTCCGTGCCATGTCATGCCGTGCCATGCTGTCTGTGCCGTGCCGTGCCGTGCCGTGCCGTGCCGTGCCGTGCCATGCCATGCCATGCTGTCCGTGCCATGCCATGCCATGCCATGCCATGCCATGCCATGCCATGCCATGCCATGCCATGCCATGCTGTCTGTGCCGTGCCGTGCCGGCTGCAGGAGCTGTGCTGTGACTCATGCACGCAGCGCTGCTCACTGTTCACTGCTCTGCCTGTAAATTTAGAAACTCTTGTGCGGAGCAATTTTGGGAGATGGCTCAATTCAGAAATACTTCTGCTGTTGTCAGATTTTATTTTTTTTTCTCGGCTCCCCTTCCCCCTCCTCACCCCTTCTTCTCTCACTCTGTTTTTTGGTTTTTTTTTTAATTTCCCACTTCCTATGAAAGAAAGAACCCTCAGAATAATCTTTCCAGACACACACTCGACCCTGTGTGCCGCCAGGGAAGGGCAGGTAGAGCCCAAGGTCCTGGCAGCTCTGTGTCACTGTGGTGGCCAGCACCTGGGCCAGCACCGTGCCAGGTGACCAGGACCTCCTGGAGCATCCCTGCTCCAGCTTGGGGAYGCACAGGGGTCGCTGTGGCCTTACCCACGGAGGGAGCACATTCCTCTGCTCTTGCCACACTGCCTGCTGGTGGAGTTGTGAGCCCTGAGCKCTGCTTTGGAGCCCCCCTGTGAGCCCCAAGCCGGGTGAGAGGCACAGAGGTGCCCTCAGTGTGAGCCTGGCTGCTGCTGTTGCCCGCAGGAGCTACAAGGTGCGGTTCAACAGCGTCTCCTCCTACTCGGACGCACGGAAATCCTCCAGTGATGGCCCTGACCCCAGGGACAACTTCGAGAGCACGGGGCCCCTGGCAAATGTCAGGTAAAGGAACGGGGCAGGAGCCAGTGCTGCACAGACCCCAGCTCACCCTGAGCTTTGGGTGATGCGCAGACCCCTCCAGGCTGCTGTGGGTGGTGGTGGGACAGGAGGGGCCAGCTGTGCTCTGGGAAACTTAAAAGATCCTTTTTCCTGTAATGTTTCTATGAGACCTGGCTCTGAACTGAAATAATCCAGATCAATAGCTGTGATTTTTAAAACTTAATAGCTGTATCTGGATGAAGCTTTTGAGCTTGACCTATCATTTGATGACTTGCTACCCAGACATGTGGTCTCCACTGCAGCACAAACTGCAAATTTTCACCAAAGCCACGCATCAAATGAATTCTCAGAATAAATTGTTCATATAGTAAGTGAAAACAGCTGCATTGTGGTGAGTCACCCCACTGCACACCGGGGTTGAAAACTGCTCATCACCTCATGTGTGTCAGAGAGTTTTGAGCCCTACGATTGAGGGACCACATTAATAAACTCTGGTGTCTTCTGGTGGGATTACCTTCCCCCTCAGGGTCCCTCCCATCTGAGCAGCCACAGCTGAGCCRTCTTTGCACAGGTTCTCCGTGTTTGGGCTGGGCTCCAGGGCTTACCCCCACTTCTGCGCCTTCGCCCGCGCCGTGGACACGCTCCTGGAGGAGCTGGGGGGAGAGAGGATCCTCCGCATGGGAGAGGGGGATGAGCTCTGTGGCCAGGAGGAATCCTTCAGGACCTGGGCCAAGAAGGTCTTCAAGGTAACCTGGGGCTGCAGGGAGGAGCAGGGGGGAGAAGRACAGAGCTTGGAGCTGGATCCGAACCCAGCCTCCCCTTCCTGGCGCCGGGACACTCCAGCACCGCCCCAGCCCRCAGTAAAGAGGGCGAGAGGGTGGAGCCAATGCTCTGCTTTGTGCTGASCACCCAAAGGCCACCAGTGTGTTGAATCCCTGCATCATGCCAGATATGTGGGAAGCAGAGCACCATGAGCAATGTCCATGGCCACCGGTACAGCTCCGTGCTGCTGAGGGCTCCTCGTGCGTGTGGGCTGGGCTGAGGGGGTCAGCAGGGCTGGGCTGGGCTGAGGGGGTGCCTGAGGGCCTGGTGGGTGCTGCAGGCAGCGTGTGACGTGTTCTGCGTGGGGGACGACGTGAACATCGAGAAAGCCAACAACTCCCTGATCAGCAACGACCGCAGCTGGAAGAGGAGCAAGTTCCGCCTGACCTACGTGGCTGAGGCCCCGGAGCTCACACAAGGTACAGGCCTGGAGGGCTCTGCTTGTGGGGAACATGGACATCCCCACGGGCAGAGGGGCCAGACCCTGTTTTTTTGTCTCTGTTAAATCCCCAGTGTTTCAGCCCTGCCTTTCCCCCCATCCCATGCCCAAGGAGCAGCCCCAGGCCCCTCAGGCCGGNCTTTCCCCCCATCCCATGCCCAAGGAGCAGCCCCAGGCCCCTCAGGCCGGCCCTGTCTGTGTCTGTAACAGAGATGTTTGAACCTGATCTGCTCTCCCTCTTCCTGACCCTGTTTTTTGAAGCAAGGAGCTGGGAAACTGGGATCTTTCCAGGCTTATTTTGTCCAAGGCTGCTCCATGGAGCGCTGTGGAGCAAAGGCAGGCCCGGCCCATGGACACCTGGCCCCTCAGCACGGCGCCTGCAGCTCCTGCAGCACCAGCTCAGCTCTGCCCAAACCCAGGCGCTCTCCTGCCAGCCAGGCAGCAAGAGGAGCTGTGGGCAATGTGAGGGCACTGCCCTGAGTGTCACAGGGCTGGTTTTGGAATCCTCTGTCACTAAAAAAACACCCCTGGGGTTCCTGATCCCTTGGCCTCACAGGAGGGAGGTCAAACCCCTGTGGTCAGCTCTGGTCTGAGGGGCTGAACCCACAGTGATCCTACAGAAGCCTTGGCCATGCTCTGCTGAATCCCTTCCCTGACTCTTTTCCTCCTCAGGACTGTACAGCATCCATAAAAAACGTGTCTATGCAGCCCGGCTCCTCACACGCCAGAACCTGCAGAGCCCCAAGTCCAGGTAGGAGATGCAGCTGTCCTGGGAGCTGAACACACAGCTGGGGCACCCAGAACAGTGCTACAAACAGCCCTTGAGCCCTGGATGTCCGTGGAATCCMCCTTTGTGCAGGCCATGAGTCAGCCTGGAAGGCAAGAGGGGGTGTTCCTGCCCTCCATGCACGGTGGAATTCCTGATAGTCCCTCCCTCAGCCCATGGGATGGGGAGCTGGCTGGAGGGGTGTGGGAACCCAGGACATCCCTCTGGCTGTCCAGGACCCTGCCAGGGGRCTCAGAAGCCCTGGCACAGAGCTCAAAACACCTGTGGGTTTGATTATGACCTGTGGAGCAAATTACCAACCTCAGATGAAGATCAGCAAGCCACAACAGTTAAAGTAGAATATTAGTTAAGTTATCACGAGGTGGAAAAGTAGATTTTGAGGATTTTAGAATGGGGGTTCAGGAGGCAAGATGGAGGGAACTGGGTGTGTCCAGCCTTTCTCCTTCTTCTTCTTGGCCTCCATCTTCTGCTGYGATGGTGGCACTYACAGATTGGTTTAGAGTRGAAGCTCACTGTCTAACATAGGTGATRGGTATTGGRRARTAATTGCAAACATTGTACACGTAGTTTTTAGTATRAAGACATAACACYRCCCTGGGGGCAGGCAGAGTGCCTGGAACTGTCCTGCTGGACGGACCTSGGCAGGGAGGAGAAAATTTTTTATAGATAAGAAACAATGAACAACCTTGAGACTCAGAGATGAAGAGCCCTGACTCCTTCTTCAAGCACCAGGCTGGGAAAAGAGACTTTGAACAATCTCGGGGTCACTCTGACCAGCTAAAGATCCTGACAGAGGAGCAGCAAAGGAAGGATAAAATTGCTGACCGAGAGGTTCAATTGGTTTTCTCCTTTTAAAAAGTCCCTGAGGGTGAGTCAGGGCGTGCTGCAGTGTCCCTTCTCCCTGCTGTGACCTTGGGGACACGGCCACCACAGCTTGGCCGTGCCACCACCCCTGCCCAGTGCACCAGCAGCTCCTGAGCCCAGGGCTCAGCCATTCCCTGAGGGATCTCTGGGGGCTTTCCCAAAGAACATCCCAAAGTCAGTGATTTTGGGGAAGGAATCCCCAAACCACATTTTTCTGCTTTTGCTCCTTGCCCCGCAGCCGCCTGACGATTTTCCTGCGCCTGCACACCAATGGGCACCAGGAGCTGCAGTACCAGCCTGGGGACCACCTGGGCGTCTTCCCAGGTAACCACGAGGACTTGGTCAATGCCCTCATCGACAGGCTTGAGGATGCCCCTCCAACCAACCAGCTGGTGAAGGTGGAGCTGCTGGAGGAGAGGAGCACGGCTCTAGGTAACCAGGGAGCACAGGTGGCCTCTCTCGTCCTTTCCCTGAAGTTCTTGTAGCTCCTCAGGGAGGTGGGTGGCCCCAGGAAAATTATTTTCATCTCCCTGCTGTGTTTGTGTGGACTGGGAGCTCCTCCTTCATCCCTGCTCTGCCCARAGCCATTGCTTGTCTGCACTTGGGATGTGCAGCAAGGGTTTGAAGGGTGGGCAGGGCCCTGGGGAAGATTTTCCAAAAATCTAAAGGAAAAGCTAAAGGAAAAGCTAAAGGTCTCTATATTCCCTTAGAAAGGGCAAGGTCTAGGACTGGGAAGAGGAGCTAAGGGATGTGGAGGGGCCAACTCAACACCGGATTCCAGGGATTTCTTTATTCCCTCCTGCCATGCATGGTCTAACTAGAGATAGAAAACCCTAATCCAGTGTCTCAGAGGGGGATGAGAACCAGGATTTGCCCACCTTGGCCCTGCTGCTCAGCTGATGCCAGGCTCGTGCTGGATTCCCTCCTGGCAGGTGTCATCAGTAACTGGACAGACGAGAACCGTGTCCCACCCTGCACCATCTTCCAGGCCTTCAAGTACTACCTGGACATCACCACCCCTCCCACCCCGCTGCTGCTGCAGCAGTTTGCTCTGCTGGCCACCAGTGACAAGGAGAAGAAACGTCTGCAGGTGCTCAGCAAGGTAAAGAGCCCAAGCCCCAGGTTCTGCAAGGGTCTGGGGGCAATCATAGCCCAGSCAGGGCATTCCCATCCCACACTGTGCTTAGGCTGAGCCTCCACTCCTGAGGAGGGCTCAGGGTGCCTTCACTGCCCCCCACTCCAGCTTTGCCACAGACCTGCTGGGATATCAGCTGGAAAAGGTGGATCCTGCAGCTCTCTCCTCCCTCCCTCTTTCCCAGGGCCTGCAGGAGTACGAGGAGTGGAAGTGGTCCAAGAACCCCACGATCGTGGAGGTGCTGGAGGAGTTCCCCTCGGTGCAGATGCCCTCCACGCTGCTGCTGACCCAGCTGCCCCTCCTGCAGCCTCGCTACTACTCCATCAGCTCGTCCCCAGAGATGTACCCAGGGGAGGTGCACCTCACCGTGGCTGTGGTGTCCTACCGCACCCGAGGTACCGCCCCAGGGCGGGGCCCTGGGGGAAACAGCACAAGGACAGCCCCACCAAACCTCTGGCAGGGAGATGTGCCTTTAAGGAAAAGGATTGCTGCAGGACTCCCCCAAACCATGGCATTGCTGTCCCATGTCATGGAGAGTGGCAGTGACACAGAGTGACACTTCTGGGGCGGTGTCTTGGTTTGAACAGACAGGTGTATGTTAAGGAAGGCAGGAGMCTCCCCTGAAATGGCGAATGCAAACCCCCTCCCTCTGAATTATTATAATTTTGAAATTAAGGGGCTCTCAGGCAAAGATATGGGAGTAGAAATTACAGTTCTTCACTAGGAAAATTAAAAATACAAATGCAATACATAAAAAAAAAAAACAAAAAAAACACTGCCAGAGTGAGAACATGCCCTGCCCCCTGTGTGTCAGGGGGTGTCCCAGCCCCATCCCATGGGGGCTCAGCCCTCCTGCAGTGCCAGCTGTGGCTCTGCTGCAGCAGGGATCCTGCACAAGGGGGGAGTTTTCCTCTGCAGCTCCAGGGCTGCTGGAGATGGGCCTGGGCTCCCTCTGCCAATGCAGGGCAGCAGAAAGCTGCTCCTCTGGCAATGCAGGGGGCAAAGGCTGCTGGGCTGGGCCAGGCTCAGATTGGATCCAGGTAGGAATGCTTGGCTCCTCCCCTGGGCAGAGCATCTCCCATGGGATGCTGGAATTGGATCAGCCCTGCAGGGACACTCAGTGGCCATGGACAGCAGAGATCTCCTGGAGGGAGGGTTGGCTGTGGGAGAGATAAAGAAAACACTGCCCCATKRACAGCAGAGAGCTGCCCCAGCTCTGACAGATGGGGAYAGAACACACAGCACCAGCCACATCTTGCAACCTGAGACAGGYGGATYCATAACCCAAGCTCCATGCAGGATTCTGTTTGCCCACCCCAAAATCCACATTCCCAGTAGCCAGACTTGTGCAGCAGTGACAGTGATGTGTCCAGTCATGGTCATGGTGTAGATGGACACAGTCCTGGTGCTCTGCAGGACACAGGGAGGACACAGTGGAGCTGCCACGGATGGTTTGTGTCTGGGAGCATCACAATGCTGCTCCTTTCAAAAACGTCCAAAGGAGACCTGGGTGCTCCCTAAGGATTGTGGAGGTCCAGCTCTGCCAGGTCTGGGTCCTGGGTAGCTCCACAGAGAGATCCAAGTGCCAAACTCTGCCAAGTTTGTGGAGAATGGATGCTGAGATATGAAAAGTTTCAGGGAGGTGTTCCTGCAGGACGTAGCAGGGAGGGTTTTAGGAAAGAAAACAGGGTGGTGTGCCATGTACAGACCTCCTTCCCTCCCCAGAYGGAGAGGGACCCATCCACCACGGCGTGTGCTCCTCGTGGCTCAGTCGGATCCAGACGGATGAAGTGGTGCCCTGCTTTGTACGAGGGTGAGTGACCCACAGAGGCCCGGCCTGAGGAGGAGGGGGTGAGACCCCTCACAGGGTGAGCTCTCAGCCCTCAATTGCTGTCACAGTGGGAGAAAACAGGGCTGGGTTTGTGAGCAAATGGTTCCCCTTTGAGGGAAATTCTGCACAAAAATGTCACATCCTGGGATTTCACTTCTTCATTCCCTGGGAGCTGTCTCACCTGGCTGTGGGCAGAGGGAACACCCTGCTGGTGTTTAACTGGAGCTTTGCTGTGCACAGTGCCCCCGGGTTCCACCTGCCCCAGGACCCCCAGGTGCCCTGCATCCTCATCGGCCCGGGCACCGGCATCGCCCCCTTCCGCAGCTTCTGGCAGCAGCGGCTCTTCGACATCCAGCACAAAGGTGGGGCCGTCCTCTTCCTCCCCTCATAGAGTTCGGGTGGGGCCGTCCTCTTCCTCCCCTCATAGAGTTCGGGTGGGGCCGTCCTCTTCCTCCCCTTACAGAGTTTGGGTGGGGCCATCCTTCCTCACCTCACAGATCTTGGGTGGGGCTGTCCTCTTCCTCACCCCACAGATTTTGGGTAGAGCTGTCCCCTGTTTTACCTCACACAGATTTTGGGTGGGGCCGTCCTGTTCCTCACTTCACACAGATTTTGGGTAAAGCTGTTTCACCTCAACAGATTTTGGGTGGGGCCACCCTTCCTCCCCTCACACAGATTTTGGGTGGGGCCATCCTCTTCCTCTCCTCACAGATTTTGGGTGGGGCCATCCTCTTCCTTACCTCACAGATTTTGGGTAGGGCTGTCCTTCCTCACCTCACACAGGTTTTGGGAACCCTTGGTTGGGGTGTCGGGGTATGGGTCCCACCCTGCCGGGGGTGTCCCAGCAGATCTGGTGGCAGCCTGGAGGGAGGTGGCTGGTGGGAGTTGGAGGTGGCTGGTGGGAGTTGGTGTCCCCGGGCTGAGAGCTGTCCCCACGCCGTCCCCAGGGCTGAAGCCGTGCCCCATGGTGCTGGTGTTTGGCTGCCGGCAGTCCAGGATCGACCACATCTACAAGGAGGAGACGCTGTTTGCCAAGAGCCAGGGTGTCTTCAGAGAGCTGTACACAGCCTATTCCCGGGAACCCGACAGACCAAAGGTGGGCACGGCCCCAGGAATGCTGCCCAGCCTGGGCAGGGTCACTGGCCAGTGGTGGCTCATCCCTGGGGCACAGAAATGGGCAGGGTTGTCCCTTCCCTGTGGGCACCATTCCCAGGGTGTGTCCCCATCCCAGTGCCAGCTGGAATGTGTGCCCAGGCTGCTCCTGCTGCCATCCAGGTGGGAGAGGAGGAGGGGAAAGGGGAATGGGAAAGGGGAGGAGAGGAAAGAACAGGAAAAAGGAAAGGAGAAAGGGAAAAGGAAAGGAAAGAGGAAAGGAGAAAGGAAAAAGGAAAGGAAAGAGGAAAGGAGAAAGGAAAAAGGAAAGGAAAGGAAAAAGGAGAAGGGAAGGGAAGGAAAAAAGAAAGAAAAGGATGTCACCCAGTGGGGTGGCCCAGAGCCCGTGCAAATACCTGCTCCAAATTCCCAGTGGGGCTGAACAGGCCTGGCAATGGAAGGGAGGGTGCAGGTGTGCCCATGCAAGAGCAGGAGGATGCTTTGCTGCTGTCCCCATCTCTTTTCTGTCACTGTGGGTGCTGCAAGGCACAGCTGCGTCCCCCAAAGAGGGGTCACCCCTCAGTGCTGCCCCCGGGGTTAATCCCAGCTCCCTCCTCATCCCTCAGAAATACGTGCAGGACGTGTTACAGGAGCAGCTGGCCCAGACCGTGTTCAAAGCCCTGAAGGAGCAGGGAGGCCACATCTACGTCTGCGGGGATGTCACCATGGCCGGGGACGTCCTCAAGGCCGTGCAGCTCATCGTGAGGCAGCAGGGCCAGCTGTCAGCAGAGGAGGCAGGAGCCTTCCTCAGCAAGCTGCGGGTGAGTGCTGTCTGCAGCGTGCCACCACCGCCACCCCTGCGTGCCACCACCGCCACTCCTGCCAGGGGCACTGCACCTGCTGCCTGCCCCCTGTGCCAGGGAGGGTCAGCAGGGGGACATGCCAAAGGTTTCTGTGTGCAGGGAGGTCACCTGGCTCCTCTGGGCAGCGGGCTGAGCACCGGTGCCAGCGCTTTTGGGCATCCCTGGCAGGGCTTGTTGGCCATCCGTCAAAAAATGGATTTATCAGGGTATTTTGTGTGTCTCTGCTGCAAATCTCCTTGTCTGTGCACCCCGTGCCAGACACAGATGATGCAGCTGAAGCTTAAGTGAGCTCAGTTTGGGACACAGACCCATGTATGGATGCTGGAACAGCTCTGCTTCTCCCCAGGAGGATAACTCAGCATGATTCCCGGGAGATTTCCCCTTCTGAACCATCACCCCACCTCCACCCACGCCCCATCCAAGGGACCCCAGAGCCTCTGCCTGTCCACAGACTGTGCCCCTGCCAGCCAGGAATTTCCAGCAGCTGAGGGGGTCTGATGCCCAGAATAGCCCCACTGTGCCCCGAGTGTGACCTTGGGAAGGTCACTCCACCCTCTGTCCCCTTGTGACAAACCCCAAGCCCTTTCCTGTGCTTTTGCTGCCTCCCCACCACGCAGGATTTTGCTGGGGCCGACCCTGAGTGCTCACAAATGCCCTTTCTCCCCCGGCCACCCTCCCTCCCAGGATGACAGCCGGTACCACGAGGATATTTTTGGAGTCACCCTGCGCACGTACGAGGTGACAAACCGCCTTAGATCCGAGTCCATCGCCTTCATCGAGGAGAGCAAAAAAGACACGGATGAGTGAGTCCACACCTTTGTTTTAACCCCTGCAGCCACCTCAGAAAGGATGGGGAAGGAAGGATGGGAAAGGAAGGTTTGGCTTTTGTGCACACCTTGAAGCAGAGGCTGAGGAAGGCACTGATTTTTGCTTTGGAGTAGCTGTCACCTCTCTAGGATAAATCCCCGCAGCTTCCCAATTTATTGCACTGATGTGCTCACGCCTGACAATCCCATCCAAAGGAAAATGGTCCTGCCTGCTGCCTGCTTCCAGGCTGGGGCAAAACCCACAGGCAGGGGTGGCTCTCCCCAGCTGCTGGCTCCAGATGTTCGGCTCTCCATGTCCCTTTAGGAAAGATCCAGAGATTTTTCTCCTTGCTGTTGCAAAAACAACCAGAAGTTAAAAAAAAAAAAAAAAAAATTGACATTTGCCGTGTTTGTTTCTGCTCTACCAAGTCCTGCCATTTGCTCAGCTTGGTCATGGTGGGATTTTCCCTGGCTGAGCAGAAGGATTATTTAGGATAAAGGCTGGGCAGCTGCATGGATCGTGCTTCTTGTGCTGGCCCTTGGCAGCCTGGGGTGAAACCCCTTCCCTGTGTAGTGCCTGGAGTGGGTTTCCCCACATCCCTGAGGCTTGGCAGGAATTTTTCTCCAAGGAATCACATCCTCTGGGGTCTGGACTCTACCAGAGTGCCTCAGTTTCCCACCTGTGGATAGGGCTAAAGGCCACCTTGCTGCCCAGCTCTGTAAACTCCTGCCCACAGCACGGAAAGGCCAGGTCGGGGTGATCCCGCTGCTCCTCCCTGCTCCCTCTAAGGCCAGCCTTTCTCCCCTTTCCCTTGCAGGGTTTTCTGCTCCTAACTGGACCCTTCGCCCCCAGGGGATGCCAAACCAGTCCCAGCACCTGCTGCCCCCTCCAGCTGGAGGGCACTGGGTTTTGTATTTCACGGACACGGTGGCTCCTTTCCCAGGGGAACTGCCCATGGGAAGCGCTCTGTCTCTCGTCCTGTTCTTGTGTCCTGATGATGATGATGATGATGACTTTTATTTCCTTTCCTTCCTCCTTCTCTTGCTCTTGTCCTGTGGCCGTTTCTTTTCACCTCCTTCCCCTCCCCTGGATTTCCCCACTGGAGTTGGATGGCTTTATAACCTGCAGTGGCTCTTTTCAGAATTCCACACTTCCCGTCCTTCCCATGAGGGCATTTTGCAGCTGCATGAAACCACCACCTTTGTGATCATATGTGGGAGTTCCTGGGGGTGAGCAGAGGTGGCAGGGGCTGGGCAATGGCGAGGTCTTGTTGCTTGTCCAGAGCTGGGGGTTGTTCCTGCCAGGCTCCCTCCTTCCCCAGCTTGGGGCTTGGCTGAATCCTTGTGTTTTCATGGCTTTTCTCTGGATTTGGACAAACCTGGGCATATGCCCGAGGCTGGGGGCAGATGATGTGCAATTCCCTTGAATTTTGTTCATCCCCAAGCAGCCTGGGTACAGCTGTGTGGTTTTTGATCTGATTTATGTGTCATGATTGCTCCTAAACGGGCCCTGCTCTGTCTCTTTTCTCCTGCTCTCTTTTCCTGCTCCCTGTGAGCCTCTCCTTTTGCTCACTCCCAACTTTTGCTGCCATGGAAGTTCTCCCACAAGCTCTGAGCACACAGGCTGATGTGCAGGCTGAGGAAAAGCTCCTGGCAGTGACTTTTCCAGGGGATTTTCCAGGGAATATTTGATCTGCAGCCACTCTGGCTGCACCCAGAGCTCTGCTTGCCCTGATCCCTCTCCCAGGTGAGCCTGGAAAGCCACAAGGATGGGACAGAAGCAGCTCCTAGAGAGAGCAAAGGCAGCATTTGGAGGAGGCTCCAGGTCTTTGGTGAGGATGTGCCAACAGAGGAATTGTGAAATCCCAGAGCCAGCAGCTCTTAGCACGTCTCATGAGCACTTCTGGGACAGCAGACCCCAGCCCTTTCCACATTTCAGGGAGCAGAAGGTGCCACCGTGGAGCCACCTGCTTGCCAGGAGAGACGTGTGTGGCACTCTGGGGGTGAGGCCCCTCAGTGCCACCTGCCAGTGGCACGAGCTGTCCCAGCCAGGACAGCTCCTGTGAGAAGGGAGGTGAGATCAGCTGCAGAGGTGCTGGGCTCTGACACGCTCACACCTCAGCCCTGCTGCAAGAGCCTGGCCCCAAAATCAATTTAACACAACCACAGAAAGGTTGGAGGAAACAGAAAGGCTCTGACAGAGAAAAGCTGCCTGCAAGGGAAAGCAAATGTGACCTTGTGTGTCCTTCCTGCTGCTGCACCCTAGAGAATCGCAGAACATTCTGGACTGGAAGGGACCCACAAGGATCCAGCCCAGCTCCTGATGAGTGGCCCATCCAGGGATTGAACCTTGGCGTTTTTTGGCTCTGCCCATCCCAGGTTTGTCCTCCCTCACTGCCACCACAAGGACAGCAGGACACGGCTGCAGCTCTTGCTGGAGGCAGGCATGCAGGGTTGGCATCTTGAGGTGGCAGCTGCTGATCCTCCCCTCTGCCCTGCTGTGCCCAGCTGTGCACGGATATCCTGCATGGAGCTGAGCTCCTGAGCTGCTGGCAGCACGGGGATTGCCCAGGAGCTTTCACAGGGCTCAGTTCTCCTGCCCTGAGCTAAAGGCAGCTCAGAAAGGGCTGCAGGAGCTCTGCTGCTCTCCCAGCCCTTGGAACAAGCCCCACTGTCCTAGGCTGTGCTGTCATTCCCACCCTCAACCAGGATCTCCTGCCACATCTCCGTGGGCTGTGATACCTTCTGCAACTTCGACACCCTGAAGCATCTCCAGCCCAAAATCCAGGAGCAAAAGGGCTCCAGGCACCGGGAGAATTTGAGATCCAGGTCTGCTGGTGCCGGCTGAGCATCCAACACGGGATAAAACGAATAAATGCTGCCACGGTGTGGCCAGAGCTGAGCCGGCAGGGCTGGGACGCACGGCCGGCTCTGTGGCATTGCCCCGGCCCTTGGTGACCTGCAGGGGAGAGCTGGAGAGCACGGAGGAAAGGACAGCCCACCCCAAACCCAGGGCAGGCAGTGGGATGGGGCCCTTGGCTTGGGATGTGTGAGTTTGGGACAGGTCCTGACTGGGAGAAAACTCCCTGGGCTCCAGAGCTGGGAACTTGCAGCAAGCTCAGCCTTGGCACCCATCCCAGGGCTGCAGAAACAAAGCTAAAATCAGAAAGAAAATCAGAAAGAAAACCAGACTGATCCTCTTCTTCTGGGGAATTCTGGCTCCAGCTTGTGCTCTGGTTCTCCTTTAGAAGAAGAAGGGAAGATACAACCTGAGGAGGAGGAGGTAATGCCCAAAAAAACATCTCCTTGTCCTCTTCCCAGCTCCTGCTGTGGTGCTGGCAAGGTTTCCCCTTGTCCTGCCTCCTGCCTGCCCTGCTGTACCCCCTCCCACCTGCAGCCCGTGCCTGAGCTGGATTATCTCGTTTTTTGTGCATCCCAAAGCTCATCAGCTCCATGTCCCCTCCCAGGGGAGCCAGCAGGGCAGCACAGCCCTGCTGCCAGGGGTCTGCAGAGGGTCTGGGCCAGGCAGGCAGAGCTCAGCAAACACCTGGAGGAGAAATGCTGCTTTAGGGCTCCCTGCCTGGACCTGGAGCAGGAAACCCCTCCCTGCCATGAAGGTCCATGAGGTTAAACCCCTCCAGGGCTCCGAGCTGCCTCTGCTCCTGCTGGCTCCTCACAAGCTGCACCACTGGGAATTTTGATTCACTCTTTGCTGTTGAGTCAGCCTCAGATGTCTGAACTGCTCCCCTTCATCCCCTCCACCTGCAGGGGCTTCACACTCCCCTCGAGCTCCATTTTCTCCCATAGCAACAGGGGAAAGAAGCTTGTGGATGTGCTTTATTATTCCTGAGATGTGGCTCTTCCAGCCTGGCCTCTGCTCATCTCCCTGTGGCCTTTCTGACGTGCAGGTGAAGCCACAAAATCTCTGCCATGAACACAGAGGGAGGTGGGTCTGCCCCAGCCCGGGGCCCTGAGCTGCCCCAGGGGTCACACACACAGGGGTTGTGCCTCTGGGGCACTCAGGTGACAAATCTGTCCCCTCTGGGTGCCTGCTGCCCACCCCTCCTGTGCTGGACCTCACAGACCCAGCCTGGCTCTCCTGAGGATCTCCACCACCTCCACCACCCCAGTTTGGAGCAGCTCTGCTCCTTTTCACTCTCCAGGTGTTAAAGAGTCTCTTTTCTGAACAGGAGGTTTGCTTTTCAAGACACTACAAAGTGGTATTTCTGCAAATATTTCACTTCCTAGGTATTTCTGCAAAGATTTCACTTCCTAGGTATTTCAAGTGTCCACAGAGAGTCATTATATGGATTTGAAATCCCAGGGGGAAAGGTTCTGTGTTTTCCCACCCTGCTGTGCCTACCAACAGGGAAAAACCACTCAGTGCATGGGTATCCAGTGCTGTGCTCTTGGTGGTTTCTGAGGTTTCATCTCCTGGGAAGGACTGCCTGGGAGTTTGTTGTTCTTCTGTTTATGAGAGACAAGGGCAAAACAATGAGGCAAGGGTAAAACAATGAGGCAAGGGTAAAACAATGAGACAAGGGTAAAACAATGAGATGGGTAAAACAATGAGACAAGGGGAAAACAATGAGACAAGGGGAAAACTGAGACAGGGGCAAAACAGTGAGACAAGGGTAAAACAATGAGACGGGCAAAACAATGAGACAAGGGGAAAAAATGAGGCAAGAGCAAAACAGTGAGACGGGTAAAACAATGAGACAAGGGGAAAACAGTGAGACGGGCAAAACAGTAAGACAGGGGTAAAACAATGAGACAGGGGCAAAACAGTGAGACAAGGGGAAAACAGTGAGACAGGGGTAAAACAATGAGACAAGGGCAAAACAATGAGACAGGGGTAAAACAATGAGACAGGGGTAAAACAATGAGACAAGAGCAAAACAATGAGACAAGGGTAAAACAATGTGACAGGGGTAAAACTGAGAAAAGAGCAAAACAATGAGACATCTGCTACCATGAGTGGCCTCTCAGAGCTGTCACTTCCACATCATGGCCTGAGCTTGTTGCTCAAGAGGAGCTGAGCCAAACTGGCCAGAGGATAGGATGTGGCTCTGTGCTGTCCCTGTCCCCTGTGTGTCCCCAGGGGGAGCAGGGACTCTGTGCACCCCATGGGCACGGGGATCTGAGGGATCTGAGCCCTGCAGCTGTGTCCTGGCCAGGAGCCACACCTGCAGGGAGGCCATGGGTGGGGACAGAGGGGACAATGTCGCCGTGTCCAGCCTGTGGCTGCTCCTTCCCTGGCAGTGTGTGACTCCTCTGCCCCACCCTGGCTGTTTCCCTGGGATGCCTCCCTTGGCAGCCCTGCTGGGGGCACAGGGATCCCAGTGCCTTGTGCTGGGCAGGGAGCACAGCACTGCTCCTGCCTCGGGCTCCCTGTTCCCCCTGGGATGACTGGGAGCAAACCCAGCCCCATCTCCCTGAGCTGGGGTTCCACAGGGGGTGGAGGTGGGGAGAGGTCACAGCGTGGGTGCAGACTGGGCTGGGAACTCTCGCACACCCTGGAGACCCCGTTCTGGTTAAACTGGGGGGAGAGGTCATGGTTGTGCTCACAGTCTCATGGACCTGCACCAAGCCCAAGCCAAAGCTGCTGCCTCCTGACTTCTGACCACTGAAGCCGTTCCATTGCCCCCCCGAGGGTTCCCACCATTTTTTGGAAGGATGATTTTATGCTCAAAACTCGATTCTGTTCCTGCTTTCACCAGGGACTCGTTCTCAGCTTCAGAACTGCTCTGATAACTCTGCAATTGCATTGACAGTTCCAGAGGGGAGCACAGTCCCTTCACACAACAGACGGAGACACATTTGCAGGACCATTCAACTTTGCTGTAACTCCCTGTTTGTTACAACAATTCCTTCTGCTGTAACAGGGAGAGCAAAATTTGGCCAGTGCTCTTGAAAAACCTGTAATCCTAAACTTGGATAAAATCAGCCTGGAATCCAAGTCCTCCCAGATCCAAAATGCCTTTCACACCTGCTGGCTTCGGTGGCACTGGGGATTTTGGCAGCTTGCACAGCAGCAGCAGCAATTTCAGAATATTTTTGCGTGTGTCAATCTGCGCTTGCACGTGCCTGCAATGCATGGCTCCAGCAATCCCTGGGAAATCTCCCCTTTCCCAGGAAAATCCCAGCTCCAGCTTCTCCCATGTGGCCATGTGTGCTCAGCAGGGAGTCAGGGGAGAGGGAGAAAGCTGCTGCTTTAAAGCACTTGGTTCCAGAGGTGAAACAGGGTTTAGGAAAGGTGAAAATCAGCTTGGGAAACCTGTGGCATATCCAAGCATTGCCATGCAGATCCACCTTTTTTTTTGTTTTGTTTTCCCTGCTGAGAAAATGAAGGAGATTGGCAATTCCTGGTCTCCACCCCTGCAGATGTTTGGCTGTGATGGAAATTTGAGTCCTGGAATCACAGGAGTAAAACCCCAAGAGGTTGTGAGCTCAGAGCTGAGCAGTGGCAGCACCTCACTGCCAGGGCTGCTGCTCTCCTGCCTCACTCATCCACGCTCTACCTGGCCAGATTTTGGGGAGGAAGAGCCTCAAAGTGAGCAAATCAAACCTGTGAGGCTGGCCCTGAGAATTCCTGCTTTATCAGGAGCCTACAGGCTGAAGTTTTGCAGCTATTCCTCATTGCTGTGGAGAGGAATTGGGCAAGACTCCTGTATCCAAAGCTTTCAGAGGTGTTCTGGAGCTGTGGAAAAGCAAGAACTGGGATGCAGGGCAGCTCTCTGCAGAAATCTGGGAGGGAAAAACATCAGGCAAAGTATTTTCCTTCCAGGGGCATCCTTAATACCTGGAAAATTGAAAGGCTAAATACTGGAAAAGTTGGTCTAAAAGAGGAGCTAATTCAGGGCTCCTTTTTGCTGCTTTGTTTTCATGTGTTGGTTTTGGGGTGAGGAAAGCAAACAGAGAGCAAACAGCCAGTGTATCAAATTTGGATTAAATCAAACTTTTTATTCCTACAATAACTGCTGGCGGAGATTTTTAAAATGTATCAAGGGCAACAAAACCAGCCTTAATTAACTGAGACATTAATGCTCCTTGCTTCTGAGCCTGCTTTTGTGTTCTCCTCTCCATGTGATCGTGGCATGGAATCCTGTCTTAACAAAAGCCACTTCCCAGCAGCCCAGAGGATGCTCAGGAACAGGGATGGGGTTGGAGAATCTCCCTGCGAGTGAGATTCAGCGTAAAATCCCTGCTTTGCTACAACCCTGCAAGATAGGCAAATCCCCACAGTTCCCAAGGTTGAATTCCCATGCTCTGCTGCCTTGAAATGCCTTTAAAAACCCCAGGCTGTGTGTGCTTTGTGAGCAGTGTGCAGCTTTTCCAGAGTGCACACACAATTCCCCAGGCAGAGGAGGAGCAGAGCACGGTGACTTTCAGCCGGGACTCGTCGCTTTTTCCATTGCACAGAGTTAAAAACACCACTTCTGCCAGCTGCCCGGGGAATTTGATATTCAGTGCCAATTAATTTTTGTAATAGGAGCAGGGATTTATCCCCTTGGCTCCCCCAGGCACCTTCAGTCTCAGACTCAAAGGTTGGGTTGGAGTCTTTCACTTTCCTGTGGCCTTTTCCTGAAGAGCAGCGGTGCCACGGTGAGGACAGGGACTGGGCTGGGGATGGTGGCAGCTTTGGGGCAGGGAACTCCCAGATTTTCCATTGTGAACCCTTCAGATGTGGGTAAATCCTGCTGGGCTGGCTGGGGCTCCCAGCCCTGGCTGCTCCCTGCTCCCCTGACACCCTCAGGTCACTGTGCCTTCATCCGCTCGAGGAAATGATGCCAAGATCTGAGCCTGGCACTCTCACTTTGCATCCCATCCCCCAGGTGTGTGTGGGGCAGGGGGAGCTCCTTTTGTAGCTGCTTTTTGTGTGATCCCAGGGTAGGTTTGTGCAGGGGTGGGGTGACCTGAGCTGTGTGTGATCCTACCAGTGCTTTAAGCAGCCAGAAACGTGGTTCTTCCCCTACCTCCGAGCTCTCAATGCTGCTAAAATCTCTGCCATTCGTCCCCCGTGCTCCAGCCCCTCTCTCAGACTGGCTCTGGCTCTGTTTGCAAGATATCCACGTTGTTCTGAAGCATGCACCTCTCTCTGTATAGTCCCAATCTTCTGATTTTATGGAATACTTATGCCTGTTTGCATTACGGTCCAAATAAAAAAGTGAACTAAAAGCTGGCAGTTCTTCTCTCCTCTCTGGGTTTTTAACACCAGAAGGTGCTCGAGGTCTCTGCTGGTGCCTTGGCCTCGCTCTGCTCTGCCACCTGCAATGCCAGGGTGCCACAAATAGCAGTGACAATCAGCAGCACCCCTTCACCTGCCAGACACACTCAGTGCCTCGTGAGGTGGCCTGAATCACAGCGCTCGTGTGTGAAAAACACCTTCGCCCTCCTGGGAACATCCAAAAAGTTTAATTAAGGACAATAAGGGACAAGGAGCACAGAGGAAAGGTTATCAGGGCCGGGTGCATCTTGGCACTGAATGAAGAACACCCTGTTATCTTTGGGGTATCCCTTAAATACCTTTTAATTCCATCAGCCTGTTGCATATTCATAGACCCTCACGCATAGTAAACTTTTCCCAAACTAGTTCACATGTTCCAAGAATTGTTCAGCCTGGCTCCTCCTTGGATCCACCTTTTTAGATTCCTTGGTTGTGGTTTTAGTCCTTTTTTATCACCTCCAGTTTTTGGGCCTTGCTCCACTCTGCCTTCAGCCAGTGAGTGCTGATAATGGAATATCAATAGCAGGGTCCTCATCCTGTGTTCACTGGGTGTTATCCCATCCCAGCAGGCATTTTAACACAAACACACTGATATCAGCTGTTTCACTAAGCTTAATTAACAACAGCAATAAAAACTATACCTTTATAGCAAAGTTACTTTAGCACCGCACATTTTAAAATTTGTGAAAAGCCAATATCATAATATGTATGTATAACACACAGATGCCATCATTTATCCTGTGTCCTTGGGGGAAATGTCACAGGGCTGGCTGTGTGCAACCCAGGGTGGATTTTGGAGCCTTGGGAACACAGCAAAAGCAGTCCAGGCAGGAGCTGAGAGGCCTGGAAATGAGAAAGAAATGAGAAAAAATGAGAAAAAAATAAGGAAGAAATGAGAAAGCAGCCAGGGCAATGAGGCAGAAACATGGACATGGCTTTTCCCATGGGAAAATGATTTTCCCAAGTAAGGGAAAAGGGGGCTTATTAAAAAAGAGATGTTTTACATGGGCAGGGAGTGGTTTCCCACAGGCAGAGAGCAGGGTTAGGGGGAAAGAATTATTCCCTAGGAGGGTGGGCAGGCCCTGGCACAGGATATTGATACCTATAGTAATATATAAAAATTATATATATATATATATATAATTTTATATATATATATATATATATATATAATTTTATATATATATATATATATAAAAAATAAATATATGTATTATAATAATACAAATAATATATATAATATATAAATTATATATACATATATTTATTTATTTATATATATATATATATATATATAAAACAAGACAAATGTTTTAGGGTGGAAGCTAGTCTTTCTTCTTTACCTTCTTCACAAATTTAAGTAGTATTGTGTAATTAGATAAAAAAGTCCACATTACAGAACACAGGTAATTAGTTCTTAAGTTAAAAATACAAATAATTTAAGTGTCATTTCTTAATTAGACAGTTTATCCTTAAGAGACCTTATACACATTGATAAGTTCCTTTTGGTATATTTTGAGGTATTTTTACACATTGATACGTTCCCTCTGTGCACCTCTTTTAGGTATTGGTACACATTGATAAGGTTCCCTTTGGGCTCCTCCTTTCAGATATTGATACCCACTGATAAGATCCCCCTTTTGGCACCCCCTTCTCAATATTGATACATTTTGTAAGTCCCCTTTGGGCACCACCTCTGAGGTATTGATACACATTAGGTATTGATTAGATAAGGTCCCATTTGGGCACCCCCTTTTTGCTATTGATACACATTGATGAGGCCCCTTTTTGGCACTTTTTTTCTTTGCTATTGATACACATTGATAGGTCTCCTTTTTGGAGTCTCCTTTCTGATATTGATACACCTTGATAGGTCGCCCCTTTACTCCCTATTTTCGATATTGATACACACTGATGAGACCCCCTTTTTTGCCCCCCCTTTCCAATATTGATACATTTCGTAAGTCCCTTTTGGACACCCCCCTTTCTGATATTGATATACTTTGATAGATCCCCCTGTGCACCCTATTTTTGATACTGATCACATTGATGAGGTCCATTTTTGGCACCCTGTTTCCAATATTGATCACAATAATGCAGTCCCTTTTTGGCACTCCATTCCCAATACTGATCACATTGATCCCTTTATGGCCCCCATTTCCAATATTGATCACACCAATGTGTCCCTTTTTGGCACCTCCTTTCCAATATTGATCACACTGATGCGGTCCCTTTCTGGCCGCTGTTTCCAATATTGATCCACATCGATGAATTGGCCCTTTCTGGCCACCGTTTCCAATTCTGATCACATTGATGAGGTCCCTTTTTGGCGCCCCCTTTCCAATTCTGATCACATTGATGAGGTCCCTTTTTTGGCACTCCTTTCCTGATACTGATCACACTGATTTGGTTCCTCTTTGACACTCTGTTTCCAGTATTGATCCACATCGATGTATTGGCCCTTTCTGGCCACCGTTTCCAATTCTGATCACACTGATGTGATCCCTTTTTGGCACTCCCTTTCCAATATTGATCCCATTGATCCCTTTTTGGCCCCCATTTCCAATATTGATCACACCAATGTGGTCCCTTTTCGGCACTCCCTTTCCAATATCGATCACATTGATGCGGTCTATCTCTGGCCCCCATTCCCCATCCTGATCACGCTGATTCGGTCCCTTTCTGGCCGCCGTGCCCAAAATTGATCGCACCAATGGCGATCCATCTTTGGCACTCCGTTTCCAATATTGATCACATTGATCCCTTTTTGGCACTCCGTTTCCAATACTGATCACGGCGATGGGGTCTCTCTGTGCCCGCCGTTCCCGGTACCGGCAGCCCCCCGTGCCCTTTCCGTCCCCCGTGCCCTTTCCGTCCCCGCCGCTCCCGTCACTTGTCAGACGCTCCCTTGCCCGCTCTGCGCTCGGCGCCGCGGCCGCACTTGGCGGATGCTCCCCGGGCCGCCCCTCCCCGGAAGCGCCGGCGGCCCCGGAGCGCAGGTAAACAGCCAAGATGGCGGCGGAGGCCGCGGGCCCGGAGGGGCCCGGCACCGGCACTGGCAGCGGCGGCGGGACGGGCCTGACGGACCTGCCGGGCGAGCTGCTGGAGCTCATCCTCTGCTGCGACGTGCTGGGCGCCGCCGACATCGGCCGCGTGTCCTGCACCTGCCGCCGGCTGCGCGAGGCGTGCCAGCCCCGCGGCAAGGTGTGGCGGGAGCGCTTCCGCCTCAGGTGGGCAGCGCCGCTCGGCCCGGCCCGCCCGGGCTCGGACGGGAGGGAACGGGCACCGCCGGCGTCCCGCGGCACCGGGCATGGCCGGGCCGGCCTGGGAGGGTCGTGCGGGGCGGTGGAAGCGCCGCCGTCGCCGCTCGATTCCTTCGCGGTGAGCTCCGCGCGGGCCGGGCGAGCCTGCGGCGCTCCGGTGGCACCGTGTGGGCACCGGGCGGTGCGGGGGGGAGGCAGCTGAAAAGCCAGCGTTTCATCCCGTGCCACGGGCAGGGACACCGGGCACTGCGGGTGGGAGGCAGCTGTGAAGGCATCGTGTGGCCATGGGCAGTGGCACCAGGCGCTGTGGCAGGCTGCTCCGGGTTTATCCAGCCTGGCCTGGAGCACCTGCAGGGATGGGGCGGCCGCGGCTGGGCTGCTCCGGGGCTCCTGCAGGGCTCCCTGCCCTTCCAGATCCCGTGGGGAGGGACCTGCTGCTCGCAGGGGATCCCCCTTGGCCGGGGATCAGGTCTGTGGCCCTTTCCACAGCGGGGCCCGCGGATCCCCTGCATTCCCAGGGCCAGCCCGGGCTCTGGCAGTGGAATCATGCACTGGGGTCGTGGACTGGCCTCCCTGAGCCCTCCAAAACTCCCAAAGCAGCAGCCAAAACCCATCTCAGGGCTGATGCTGGACAGCACTGAGGTGTTTATGCCTGGGGATCTGGGGAGAGCTGTTCTCACAGATCCCCAGGTGCTTGGGGTGGGGTTTTGCTGCTGTTCTGTTTTTCCAGGGGCTGTGCTCGGTGGCACTGTGCATATTTTGGGATGAAGGGTGCTGTGACACTGTGGTGCTGTGCTGGTCTCAGCAGTCCTGGGGGCAGCTAGCTCCTCTCATCCCTGAGGCTGTCCAGGCTCATCTCTTACCTGCTTTTGTCTGTGCTGGCACAGGAAAAGCAGCAGAATTGCTTTCTCTCCCTGCCACTTGGCTTCTGAAATTCAGCTCAGCCCAAGTGTGGGGATTGTTCCCTTTTCCCCCCTTTTCACAGGGGTAAAAAAGCTGCTGAGGAATTACAGCTTCCCCACTGCACCAAGCCATGGCTCTGGGACTGGCTTTCAGCAGTTCAGTGGCTGCAGTTCCTGCAAGTGTCAGCCTGGTTGGGATCCAGCAGCTGGAATGGGATGTGGTGGGTGATCAGCACACATTTCTCTCCTCCTCTCTCCTTGATAATGGAGTTTTTGGCAGGAGGCTTCACCCTGACCTTGCCATCCTGGCTGGATTCCGTTGTGAACAATGGCACTTTCATCTTTCCAAAATTCCCACTGTCCTTCCAAGCCATGAAATTCTCCTTTCTCATCCCAAAATAAAGGACTGTGATGGTTATTGTGAGGTGGCTGCATTTCAGCAGTAGCTGAAAGGCCAGGGATTCATCAGGAGAGAGGTTGTTATGTAATGTGAGCTTATTTGACTTTATTTTGTGGAGACAAGTGCAGGGGAGTTTTATTATTAACCAGCAGTGAAATACCTTCCAGGTGTTGTTTGAACATAGGTTATAATTATTGTACAGGAGGAGTGATTTCAGTATTTGGCAAATTAAAGATATAAATATATGTATATAACCTGAAAAGAGCCTAAGACAAGGAAAATGTTTTGTATAAACCAGTAATAGTGAACAGCATTACAAAATGTGGAATAAATCCCCCAGCAAATGAAAAGAAACCCCTTTCTCTCAGCTTCATTTCCAAAATATTTCCATCTGTGCTGATTCTTGTTCATGTTTCTCACACAAGTGATCCTGGTGTCTTCACAGCAGCAGGAATTGCAGTGCTGGCACCTATTTTATGGCACAAAGCTGTGTTGTGGCAGCACACACCCACTTTATTCAGAAAGGTGCTGCTAACAGCCCCCAAAGCATGCCCTGAAGTTGGATTTTTAGCTGAACTTTGAAATTCTGGATAAGCTGTGAAATGTGTGGTCTTTGAGTCTCAATAAAGGAGGGGTTTTTTACAAGAAAGCAGTGAGGGTGGTTTTTTTTTCCAAACAATTATTCCTTGTCTCTTTTCAAACTGCAGAAGCATTTAGCTGTCACAATTTGACTCCAGGTTGTGTTTTCCTCCCCTAGATGTTGCCACCAGCAAGGGCAGTGGAGGGAGCTGTGTTTTTAATGAGCTCCCCGAGGTGGTAGGAAGAACACAGGACAGAGAATTCCCCCTTCTGTTCAGTGCCAGGTTGGCTTCCTTCTTTGTGGTAAACTCTTTTAATTATAAAACTGAAGCATTTAGGATGTTTAGGCATTGAAATCCTGCAGTGGGAGCCTCTGAAGGCTTCAGGAGAGCTTGCTTTTAAATAATCATTAATGCACAGCTGCAGTTGGGGAGTTGTGCTTTGATGTCTGAGGTAATTTAATACAATTGAAAGCTGGGCAGTGTCTGGGCTCTGTCTCAGCTCCTCGAGTCGTTCTGGAGGTTCTCAGGGAGGTGAAATATTAATGTGCTGTTGTTTGTGTGTGTCTGTGTGCAGGTGGCCGTCCCTGCTGAAGTACTACAGCCACAGTGACAGTGTCAGCTGGCTGGAGGAGTACAAGGCACGGCACAACGCGGGCCTGGAGGCACAGAGGATTGTGGCTTCCTTCTCCAAAAGGTTCTTCTCAGAACATGTAAGTCCTCCTCTCTTTGTGTGTGTGTGCAGCAGCCCAGCCACTTGTCCAATAGAATCATTAATAAAATCATTAATTGAATCATTAAGTTGGAAAAGACCTCCAGGAACAAGTCCTGAACCGTGTCCCTCAGCACCACATCTTCATTTTCTGAACCCTTCAAAGGACCTTCAGAAAGCCAGAGCTGACATTCCTGAATTCCCTCAGGAAAACAAATCCTGCCCCTCTGCAAGGAGAGGCTGAGAGCAGCACAGTGCAGGCGTCTGTAGGGCTGCTGCTGTTGGTCCCACAGCTTTGTATGGACAGAAACCAGAGCTCAGAGGGGCTGAGCGTTCTCACAGCACCCTGGGAAGGCATCTCGAGGACACAAGGAGCATCATCATCATCATCATAATCATTATTATTATTATTATTATTTCAGAAATGTTGGGGCTTGCAGATGATGCAGCCACAAGAGCCCATGTCCTACCCTTGATCTGCTCCCAGGAGGGTTTAGGCTGAGCCCAGCACTGGTCCTTGCACCAACCCAACAGCAGCTGCTGCCAGGAGATTTTTCTTCCAAGGGTCCAGAAAACTGAATTTCTTTGAAGGACAGCAATGGCACCACTTCCCTAAGCAGCTCATTCCAGTGCTTGACAACCCTTTCAATTAATCAATTTTTCCTAATATCCAACCTAAACCTCCCCTGGAGCACCTTGAGGCTGTACCCTCAGCACTGCCTGAGCATTCACATC
The DNA here is from genome assembly GCA_014549065.1 of Cardinalis cardinalis. Classification (NCBI taxonomy): domain Eukaryota; kingdom Metazoa; phylum Chordata; class Aves; order Passeriformes; family Cardinalidae; genus Cardinalis; species Cardinalis cardinalis. The sequence goes on along the minus strand of JACDOX010000436.1, from coordinate 151,370 downwards.
ACCAGGGTGTATTCTTCTTTAAAAATCCTTAGACCATTCAAAAGTTGTTTATTCCTTAGAAGGGTTTTCCCTTTTTAAAAATGTGTTTATTTAATCTTTATTATTATTTTTATTAGGAAAAGGCTCTTCTTTCCCCAGAGGGTGCTGGGCACTGCCCAGGCTCCCCAGGGCAGTAGGGACAGCCTCTGGCTCTGCCAGAGCTCCAGGAGCATTTGGACAGTGCTGCCAGGGATGTGGTGGGATTTTGGGATGTCTGTGCATGGTCAAGAGTTGGACTGAATGATTCTTGGTAGCTTGGGGTATTCCATGATTCCATAGTAATTCAAAGATTCACCATCCTTGATTGTGATCAATTCTTTTTATTAGTTTTTCTTGCACCTCTCTCCACACCACCTCAACTGTGCACTCAGAGATTTTTGTATTTCCTGGCTTTGTGTAAAATGCTGAAACACAGCCAGAAGGGGAGAGAGTTCCAAATCCAGAGGTGTGTGGAGTGCAGCACACCCTGGGGTTGCATTCAGCCCTGAAAGCTCTTTGCTTTTTGCTGGGAGCTCAGCCCTGGCTCTGGGAATTCTGAAGGCCACAGGGTTTTGTTGACACAAAGCACAGCTGCTGTTCCCCACTGCAGACCTTGTGCAAGGACGAGTTCTGAGAGCTGTCACAAAGCCCTTTGAGTTCAGGAGCAAAGCACAACAGGGCCTCTCAGTTGCAAAGTGTGTTTTTGAAGTTCTCCAGCCAGCCATGGCCCTGAAATGCTTCTGTGTTCAGTGGGGAGAAGGTGAAAATGTGGTGTCTCACACTGATGTGCACATGAGGCAGGAGTTACTTGGCTGTTTGCTTGGTAGCTGTGGATTTTGGCAAGCTGTACAGCTGGGTCAGCCTGGAATTCTGTGAAATCAATATAAATACTGCCTGTAACTTTGGCTGAATTCAAAATCCCACAGAAGAGCCACTAAACAGCCTCCCTTTTATGGCTCCCGTGCAGAAGGAAGGCAGCAGGGCCAGGTGGGTGTTTGGTGTCTCCTGGCTGCTCTGTTCTGCAGCTGCCAGACATTTGTCCATGGAGAATTGTCAGAGCATTAACTGGGAGAAGCAGCTCCTGGATTCCTCCTGGTTTGATCACATATGCAAAGACCATGGAGAGACCATTAAGCAATGCCCAAAGGCCTCGTGATGAGAACCATCTCCTGTGGGGCCAGAAACTGCAGCTTGATTCCCTGCTCAGAGCTGAGGGGAGAAGGCTTTCAACCCATACATGAGCCCATACCCTATAGTGAAAAGCTTGAAAGCCTATTTTTTTTTAACAGTTCAGCCAAAGTTTAAAAAGTAATTCTGAATTCTGGAAGAAAATAGCAGCTCTGAATATAGATGCAGAAGTGGTTGTTGCAAAAAATAAAGGCTCCTGCCTCTTCATTCCTCCACCCAGGATGAATCTCCTGCACAGGGGGGTGTATGGAGGGGTTCAGTCAACCACAAGCAGAAGTTGCTTCTACCTTAAAATCACTTGCAACTTGTTCCCACCCTGCATTAAATGTGATTTTGCTGGTCCTGAACTCAGCATCACAGCCCTAAATGCTGTAGAATTGAGCTGAAATTGCTATAGAATGTTCCTGGGGTTCTCAATGGATTCATAAATCCGTGAGGAAAAACTGGGAGTATTTGGGGAGCAGGACATTTTTAAGATCTTTAATAAATTGGAAAAAAAAAATGGACTAATTTGGTTTTGAGACTTTTTCTGAAGTTATGGGAGGATTTCTTGTGCTGTGCATAACTCCTTGTTGGCTTTGGCAGGTGCCCTGTGATGGATTCAGTGACATTGAGACTCTGGGGTGCCCCAGCCATTTCTTTGAGGATGAGCTGATGTGTATCCTGAACATGGAAGGAAGGTAAGAGGGGACTGAGAAATTGCAGGGATTTCCCTCTTTCACCAGTTCAAAGAGAAAAATACCCTGGTTAATGCCTGACCTCAGCTTCTGCCCTTGGTCACTCATTAAACAACACCCCCAGGCTTGCTGAGGCCTGGTTTCACAGCAGATTATTTCCAGAGGAAACCGTGGAAACCTTGTCCCACAGGAGGAGATCCTCTGGCTTTGTGGTGCTTTTTGTTGTTTATTTCCCTGCCAGCTCATAGTATCTCTTGGGACATATCACATGCACCCTCAGCTCTGCCTAAGCTCTTCCCATCCTCTTGTTCCTTTTTGATTTAGGCCTGGATCAGTTTGCTGAACTGATTTGCAGGATTAGGTCAGAGCACCAAGAGGGAAGCAGGAATCCTTCAGGAATGCCACCATGAATCCCTGTACCCTGAAATTCCGGCTTTTTCTTTCCTTTTCTGAGCTGGGGTAGGTTGATCCAATTTTTGTCCCCAGAGAACCAACTGAGTTGAATTCAGCCACTGCAAAATTTGCAGTTCTGTAAATTATTCAGCCAGGTGGTAAATAAAACTCCTGGGTTTTATCTGCCTGGGTAATCTCATCACCTTGATTAACACTGGGCAAGATGAGTATGTTTATTTGAAGGTTTTATTTGCTTTATTTGAAGGTTTTTCTGCTGGTACCACCTACCCAGGCTGAGTTTGGTGTGATACAAAGCTGTGATAAATGTCCTTAATGGGGCCTAATAGCCTTGATTAGAGGGACTTTTAATAGGGCTTGAAAAAACCCAACTGGAATGGCAATCATCTCATTTTTGCCTTTTCCCATCCATTTTATTGCCTTCTCTATTTGAGCTGGGCCTGAGCATCTCTCATTTGACAACTGGTTAAAAAGCTTTTGAGGCTTTGCACTGGCCAAATGCCTCCCCATAAAGCAGAATTGATGCTAATTACACCCTGATTGAGCTGTAGTCAGTGCCATTCAGGAGCATTAGGCTAAATCATCTCCCTGGAAGATATCCCAATAAAGCAGTTGTCCCTATTGAGGATCCCAGTTTATTGGAAGAAGATAAAATATTCTGAATTTTGATTGCCCTGCTGTCCAGGAGGATGGAGAGACTTTAGAAAGTGATGGGGCTTTGCTGTAAAAAGTTTTGGAATTGTGTCATCTACAGAGCAACTGTTGATCTCCTCCTGCCTTTTCAGAGCTACAGAGTTGGTTTTCCTCTGGGGAGTTTAGTTTTTCTTCTGAATACTATTGGACTGACATTCATGTGCCTCATCAATCTATTTTTAATGCTGAGAGGATGCTTTAGGAGTGGCTCTGGAGAGATGCAGTCAGACAGAGGGTAATGTTTTATGAATAAAGTACAGGATTTTAATCAGATATTCCTGGGCTCCTTTAATTAGGATCTGTGTTGTTTCCCATGATAATGTATCTTCTCAAAAGTATGTATTGGTGATGGGATGAAAATTGGAGATGATAGGAGCAATGTTTTGCAAGTTGTGTGGCTTTTTGTGATAAATTCCTCTCAACATTCCCCTTCTGGTTTAACTTTCAGTGACAGTGCTTGTTGAGAAAAACAATAACCCAAACTGTAAACTCGTATTAAAACGTAACCCAACTGTTCACCCTTCAAATACCTATTTAGAGAAATGCTTCCTCTTGTGTTTAACTGTGCAGGAAAGGTCTCACCTGGAAGTACTATGCAAAGAAAATTCTCTATTTCCTACGGCAGCAGAACATATTAAAGAACCTGAAGGAGTATCTGCAGCGCCCCACGGAGCGACAGTCCTTCCTGGAGGGTGAGTGCTTGGCACAGAGCCCCTAATGCCAGCTCTCCATCCTGCTTTCACTTGCAAGGAGCCTGCCTTGCTCAGATTCCAGCAAGCCCTTGCCTAATGACTCAGAGTTCAGGCTGGATTTTGGATGTGTCTGGAATCCTTCCCATCCCGCAGCAGCCTTGCATCAAAATGTCAGGGTGGCATCAGGTGCTGTCAGTGCTGTGTGCTTGAAAAATCACCCCTGGACAGCTGGGCTGAAGGCAGAAAATGGTAAAACACTGCAGTCTTGAACAAGGTGCTGAGAAAATGAGCTGGAGCTTGGTATCCTCATTACTGACATTGCTGCTGTGGCCCCTGAGCTGATTCCCAGTCAGTTCCCTGCTTTCCCCTTTGCCAGGAGCTCCTCAGATAAGGGCAGGGAGCAAGCAGAGGGAATTGTTGTAGCCTGAGCACTGGGAGTGTCTCAAGAACTGAGTGCTGGACTTTGGTGGGAAACAAATCCGAGTCACGTGGTGGGAGGGCACTTACACCTGTGAGAAAGAAAAAGCTCTTTCTTCTGCTTCTTCTGCTCTTCATGTCCTCAGTCTGGTGCATTATTCTCCTTCTGTCTTCTGAATGGCTCAGAAGCTGCCAGGGGCTGTAGAAGAGTCCCTTCCTCTTGGTCCACACTCCAAAACGTCCCTGAAACAGGACAAGAGAGGCTGTAACACCAAAGCTGGTTCTTGTTAGTGCAATAGGCTTTGAAGAAGGGGCTGTTAGGGAAAGAAGGGAAAGCAAATTTGGCATTTTCTAGGAAAAACCAAATTAATTATGAGATTTAGTCATGTGGGTCACAAACGTGTGTGGTTTGTCTGCCATGAGTGTGCCTTTGAAGCACCAGCAGAAAGTGTTTTGGGAATTTCAGCACAGGGAACACTTTGAGAGGACAAAAAGGAGACATGGGGCCCTGCTGAATTCCTTGATTTACAGACCAGTCATGGCCATGCTTACAAAGCCATGTAGGAGGCTGGAGAGGTATGGTCCATGCAAAATCCTTACAGCTGATTCCAAAGATTGAACAAGAACAGGCTTTGGAAAGAGCAGTGGTGCCCAGGAGAAGGTTCTGTGAAAAGGAAATGTTTTCCTGCAGAGGCTGAGGCAGGAGGAACAACAAAGCTTGTGCTGTTCTGTGTTGTGTTAGGAAGATGGAGAGCAGGTGTGGAACAGGAAGATGAATGTAGCAGATAAGGAAATGATGAACAAGAATGATATGGAGGATATGACAGGGAGCAGTCAGAACTGAGGCAGTTTGGTGAAGCTGGGATTGTTTCAGGCTCTGAATAAAAAATCTCAATCTCTGTACATTGGGGAGGTGCCAGGGGCTGCAGAGCTGGTCAAGCCTGACCCAGCAGCATTCCTGCTCATGGTACAGAAGCCTTTCAGTGTGGTGGAGAGGGCAGTACTGAGTTCAGCTGGTAATTTCTCATGTCAGCTCACTCTGTGCACTTTGTGTATCCAGGAGATGACTGCAGGTTCAGACACAGAGCTCTGCTGTTCTGCTGCGACCGCTCGCTGCATGCCTGGAATGTAGAGCAGGCAAAACCAAGCAAAGAAAAAACTGAAGTCCTGTTTCTTATGCAGTTTGTTTTTTCCAGGTGCTGTTTTGATTGATCAATACTGTAACCCCCTGTCAGACATCTGCCTGAAGAGTGTCCAGGCTCAGGTGGACGATATCACGGACAAAGTGCGCAAAGTGCTGCGGACCAAGAACCCCAGGCACCCCAGCTTGGCTTCCAAGGCAGGTACTGTACAGAAATGTGCCTTCCTGCCCCTCTGCACAGCTGGAACAGCTGGGGAGTTGTGGCAGCTTAAAGAGCTGTTGTTTTTATCCCCTGGCAAACAAAATTGTGACATTTACTGAAGCCATCATTCAAGAAACAGCTGTTCAATAGCCCAGGGTTCAGTCCGTCTGATGCTGAAAGAATTGGGAGGGGAATTCTTATTTTTCCCATTTGTCTCTGGAATCTTATTAGTGCTGTTATCTACACCTGAGCTGTGGGACTGGTAAACAACCTCTATCCTGCCAATCTCAGAAAATCATCAGTGGAAAGGTGCATGTTTATCATCTCCAAAGGTCAGGCAGCATCTTGCTCCTTGGTTTTATAAACACTGAGTAATTTCTGGCTTCCAAGGAGAGACTGAGCCTGCCCATGTGAAGATTTCATTGCAGAAAGGTTGAGTACTCTTGTTTTCTCAGTCTTTATTTCACTGCATGTGTTTGCAGGAGAGATTCTCATACCAGAAGTGGAACTTCAGAGGCAGGTGCTTGATGCCATGAACTGTGTCCTGTATGAGCAGCTGAAATACAAAGGAAATGAGCTGGATTACTACAATTCCCTGAATTCCTACATTCACCAGGTATGTGTGTGTCAGGCAAAATCTGGGAGGCTGCAAGGCTTGAGACACTTTGTCTGAATGTAGCCAGACAGGTCATTCTCTGTGAAGAACAACTCTTAAATAAATATGTTACCCTTCAGTGCATATTCTGTCAAGTTGCATTTTCAGTTGTGAAATCAACCCTTGAAATTCGTGTTTTTCTTAAATCCCGCCTGGGTTTTTGTCACGTTTTTCTCCCCCAGGTTTTGATCCGCAGGACAGGAATTCCCATCAGTTTGTCTGTGCTTTATTTAACCATTGCCAGGCAGCTGGGAGTCAAACTGGAGCCTGTCAACTTTCCCAGCCATTTCCTACTGCGGTGGTGTCAAGGGAAAGAGGGGTGAGTGACCTGCTGAACTCAGAAATTGTGCCCACAGTGACAAAAACCAGAACTTATTTACAGCTCCAGACCTATGTGAGAGTGTTTAATTGTGTTCCATCTGCCTGTACAGAGGGAAAAAACAGATCTTTAGGAAAGTTTTCCTAGAACTCAGCTGCTGCTGCTGAATGGTAACAAATTTTTTGCTCTAGACCTAGAGGAGAATGTTTAATTATTTTCCATCTGGAATTATAACCTATACAGAGGCAAAAAAACAGATGTTTAGGAAAGATTTCCTAGAGCTCAATTCTGCTGCTACTGGATAATAACAGATTTCCTGAAATAATAATACCCATGAGGTGATGTGAGAATTATGGAAAAGAGAGAAGGTACCAGGTAGTCTCTGTTTAGGAAGGAGCTGAGAAATTAAGATGTTTAGGAAAGTTTTCGTATAACTCAGTTCTGCTGCTGCTGAATGGTAACAGATTTACTGCTCTAGACCTAGAGGAGAATGTTTAATTATTTTCCACATGGAATTATAACCTATGCAGAGGGAAAAACCAGATTTTCAGGAAGGTTTTCCTAGACCTCAGCTGCTGCTGCTGAGTGGTAACAGAGTTCCTTCTCTAGACCTAGAGAAGAATGTTTCATTATTTTCCATCTGGAATTATAACCTACAGAGGGAGAAGCCAGATTTTTAGGAAAGTTTTCCTAGAACTCAGCTGCTGCTGCTGGATAATAACAGATGTCCTGAAATAGTAATACCCATGAGGTGATGTGAGAATTATGGAAAAGAGGGAACATACCAGGTAGTCTCTGTTTAGGAAGGAGCTGGGGAATGAAGGACAGGGGTTGGAAGTGCTGAGGGAAGGACAGAAACAGCAAAGCCTGCTTTACCACGAGACCCTGCTCACAGTTTGGGCTCTCTGTTGCCTCCTCAGAAGCACGGATATTTTTGACTACACCTACATTGATGCCTTTGGGAAGGGGAAGCAGCTGACAGTGAAGGAGTGCGAGTACCTGATCGGGCACCACGTGACAGAGGAGTTCTATGGAGTGGTGACCTCCAAGGAGGTCCTGCAGCGCATGGTGGGGAACCTGCTGAACCTTGGCAAGAGGTGAGTGAGGATCCATACCCTGGGGAAAAGGAGCTGGGGTGCATTATCTGCATGCCCAATATTGCTGCTTCCAAAAGGTGTCACTCACCTCGTGAGGTCCTGAAAATTCCCTGTGTCACAAGGCATTTTAATCACCTGCATGTGAGGGGAAACAAACATATTTAGTGAAACGAGTTCCTCTCAAGAAAATAGGCAAGATGTTTTATTTTCTCTGTGAAAAGCTGATAGGGACTGTCCACCTTGAGAGCAGAGCCTTTTCCTGTCATGTGGTAGGCACAACCCCCATGTTCAAATGAGCATTTTCAGAGATCCTGTTGGTGTGTAGAACATCAGGTTTTGTTTCCAAATCCTCCTGATAATCCCTTTCCTGAGCAGCCACAGACAGACTCCCAGGAGTGGAAGGATTGTTGTAGGTGTCAGGGGAACAAAAGGCTTGGAGAGTGAGTTCTCTGAGCCAGGAGAAGAGCAGTGGGTGGGAGGGCAGAGTTCAGTGATCAGGTGTGGAGTGCTTGTCCTTGTAGCAGGCTGATGTGGTGGGTGACAATCCGTGCTGGAGTCAGTGCTGTGAGCATGCTGTGCCTGCAGCACCATTCTGGGCACTCCCCCTGTCCCTGGGAGCTCTGGGGACAGGGTTGCAGAGCCTCACAGGTGAGTTTCCTTTCTGCTGGCAGAGAGAGCACTGACCAGTCCTACCAGCTCCTGAGGGACTCCTTGGACCTGTACCTGGCCATGTATCCAGACAATGTGCAGCACCTCATGCTCCAGGCCAGGTTATACTTCCACCTGGGAATCTGGCCAGAAAAGGTACCTGGGCACTCAGGGGAATGCTTTGGGGAAGGCTGAGCACTATTAACACTGGGTTATTGATTTTTGGGCTATGTCAGCCTGCATTACAGTCTGCCACGATTTGTTTCTGTAATAAATGCAGTTGGAGGAGTTCTCACATTGCAGGGAATCAATTTGAGGCAGGGAGAGTGGATGATTCTTGGCTGCTTGTCCTGGGGGAGACTTAGGAGCAGCTTTGAGTCATAATTTATGATTTACAGCTTGTCTTGTAACCAACACCATGGGCTGTGAGATCTAAGAGCATCCTGTGCCTAAATTGTGGTAAAACTCCTGCTGGGCTCCTGGAAAGGGAGCAATTACCGTACCAGAAAACTTTAGGAAGTTATCTTTTGTAAATAAAACCAAAGCTGTGCTCCCAACTTTGACCACACAGTCTGTGGCTCTTGTGAAAAAGCAGCTTGATATTCCTGTCCTTGGAATTCCTTTTCCTTCAGGGTAACAACTGCAGTCCTGTTATCTTGGGAGTGTGGGAAGGAAGGTGCTGAGATTTACAGGTTGTCTGGATCATCCAAGCCTTTCACTGAACCAGGGAAGAGCCTGTAACTCAAAAAAAATCTGATTTTTTTAGCGTGTCACTGCAGCAAAGAGGTTTTTCCTACTCAAAATTCCCTGTGATGGTTCAGTGGAGCCTGTACTAGTTCCATCTCTGAGGTTTGGGAAGGGGACAGGAATATTGCCTGGACAGCTGAGCAGAGGCAAAGCTCTTCCCACCAAATCAACTGGAACAGGATGCTGAAGAAGCTCCCTTCTTCCCTTTGAAGAGCAAACTGTGCTAAGTTTGGCCTTCCTGTATTATGGCAGCAAATTTTAGGGTCAGCACAGAAGAACCAGCACCAAAAAATTATATATGAGAGGGACTCAGTGAGCTGGACATAAATAGGGAACACTGAAAGATTTTCCTGCCCCTTCCTGGCACTCAGGGCAGTTTGGAGAGCACCAGATTTGGATTTGCAGCCCCTCAGAACACAGAACCCAACCCCAGGGCTGAGTTTTACTGAGTTTTACTGAGCTCTCTGCAGCAGCTGCAATGGAAATGAGCAAATTTGGATTTTTCAGGACTGTATCCAGTCGTTCCAGGCTGTCAGGCAGGATTGCAGCTAACCAGAGAGAATGCTGTGTCTGACAGGACACAATGTACCAGCTTTGACAGGAGCTGCCAGATTTATGGATGGCTAGGAAATCTGAAAAGTCCTGCAGAGCTACACTTCATGTTGCCCTAAATATTTGTAAATAACAGTAAATAAAACTCCCAAAAATCTCTGGCAGCTGTGGTTACTCCTTCCTTTAGGGTTTTTCAGGATTTTCACATCCTTCTTAATTCTTAATAGAATTTAAGTGGCCAAGAAGCCTGAGCTGTGTTTCTTCTCATGAATTACTCACTTGTCCTTTATTTAAATTGATTTTCCTCGATTTTTGGCTGCTGTTCATGCTGAACAGCCTGAGATTTCCATTCCTCTTCTGCTGCTGCTCTGAACTTAATGACCAAACCTATGATCAAGGAGACAATCCTTTTTCCAGGTGCCAAAGTGTGACAGATTTTGGGACTTGAGGTATTTGATGTTGAGACAGCTATCTGTCTTTTCCCAACATGTTTATACAACAGGCTGGGGGTTTTTTCCTTGCTTTTACCAAAAAAATTTAAATTTGCTTTGCCTGCCTCTAACCAACTCAGCAGCAGGTGCTCTGATGTTGTGCCAGAGGGTGTTGGGAGGCTGGAATTGTGGATGTGCAGACCTTGCTGCTTTGTGTTCTTTACTCATCCTGAGACAAGCAGCTTTTCTGTCGTGTTCCATGGGGAAGCATCATGGAGGTTATTTCCATTTCCTCCTGTGCTGCCCTATTTTTGCTCCTCACAGACATGCTGAGAAGCTCTTTTAAGTTAAAATATTAGTTCTCAAGAGCACCAGAAGTCACCTGGAATCACTTCCCAGCAGCATTTTTGGGACATTGGGAACTGCATTCTGATGACCAGAAACCTTGAGAGGTGCTCTGTGGGCACTAAAGAGGATGTGATGAGCTCGTGGGGCTGAGTTTTAAGGAGCTGCTGAGGAGCTCTCCAGTGCCTTTCCTGAAGCTGGGAGCTTTACAAAGAGAAAAGGAGTAAGAGCAGGCTGTGTGCAGGCTGAACATGAAGCTGTGGCAGAGAACAGTGTGGAAGATGTTGTGGCAGATCTCAGGGCACTCACATGCAGCTGACTCCAGAAATACATCTGTATGTGTTCATGTCTTGGTCTGAACAGACAGGTGTCTGCTGAGGAAGGCAGGAGCCTCCCTTGAAATGGAAAATGTAAACCCTCTCCCTCCAGATTGTTATAATTTCGAATTTAAGGGGCTCTCAGGCAAAGGTATGGGAGCAGGAATAACAGTTCTTTACTAGGAAAATTAAAAATACAAATGCAATAGTACAAAAAAAAGGAAAACAAACCCATTGACAGTCAGACCATGCCCTGCCCCCTGTGTGTCAGGGGGTGTCCCAGCCCCATCCCATGGGGGCTCAGCCCTCCTGCAGTGCCAGCTGTGGCTCTGCTGCAGCAGGGATCCTGCACAAGGGGGGAGTTTTCCTCTGCAGCTCCAGGGCTGCTGGAGATGGGCCTGGGCTCCCTCTGGCAATGCAGGGCAGCAGAAAGCTGCTCCTCTGGCAATGCAGGGGGCAAAGGCTGCTGGGCTGGGCCAGGCTCAGATTGGATCCAGGTAGGAATGCTTGGCTCCTCCCCTGGGCACAGCATCTCCCCATGGGATGCTGGGATTGGATCAGCCCTGCAGGGACACTCAGTGGCCATGGACAGCAGAGATCTCCTGGAGGGAGGGTTGGCTGTGGGAGAGAGAAAGAAAAAACTGCCCATGAACAGCAGAGAGCTGCCCCAGCTCTGACAGATGGGGATAGAACACACAGTTACATCTTCTAACCTAAGACAGTTCATAAGTTGTGTTGCTGCAGAGACATGTCCTGACCCTGTTTTTGCTGTGGTTTGGAAGGTCCTGGACATCCTGCAGCACATCCAGGCCCTGGACCCATCCCAGCATGGAGCTGTGGGGTACCTGGTGCAGCACACGCTGGAGCACATCGAGCGGCGCAAGGAGGAGCTGGGCCCCGAGGTCAAGCACCGCTCGGATGAGAAGCACAAGGAGGTTTGCTTCTCCATTGGGCTCATCATGAAACACAAGAGGTGAGCTGGGAGCCTTCTCCAGAGTCAGCTCTGTAGCAGCAGAGCAGAAGGGTTTGAGCTGACAGCACTGAGATGTGGTTTAGTGCCAAGGAGGAGTGGGAAATGCCAGGCACGTGCATCTGTCCCGTGCAGGAAAATGGGGGAGGCTCTGGGAGTGCCTGGAGAGAGCAAATGTTTGCACTGCAGAGAGCCTGACATGTCTGAGTCATCCCCTGTCACACAGGTAACATCCCCACAGCCCAGAGCTCTCCAGGAAACAGCAGCAATCACTTAATGAGGGACTGTGCCACAGAGTCAACTTCAGAACTGATTCTGATACTCCCAGGACAGTTTGTGGATGTTTCCCTGCGCTCTCATTCCCTGTTCCTGCCTGCACTGTGTTGCTTTGGCCACTCCTCTGACTCCCCAAGACATCCAGAGCATATTGAGGGGCATCAGCAGTGACAGTTAAAACACCTACCAGTTAACCCCATAAATATTCTGTAAATCTGTAAATAGTGGTGGCTTTGTTCTCGGTGTTGGGGTTGCCATGTCTGTGTGATGAGCACAGGAGTAGTTACACAGCCCAGCAGGGTGGTTGATCCTTCCTTATTTCTTCCTTCCTCTTCTGACTGCTGACTTCCAGGCTCTTTGCCATTCTCTTTTCTTGTTCACGTTTGGTTTTCCTTTGTCTTCAACTGTTTGTTCCTGTCTGTTTATCCAGTCATTCATAGTCACTTCCCTCCACCTCAGAACAGAAACACAAAGTCTTTCTGAATTGTTTTTTTCTCCCTCTTGCTCCTCTCCCCCTTGTGCCAGTTCTCAGGAAGTTCCTATCCTGTGCTCTGTTAAACTTGAGGAAAAAGAGCTGGCTCTGGAGTTCCCACAGCCTTTGTGTGCAATTTCTTGACTCAGGTATGGCTACAACTGTGTGATTTATGGCTGGGATCCTGCCTGCATGATGGGCCACGAGTGGATCCGGAACATGAACGTGCACAGCCTCCCCCACGGCCCCCACCAGCCCTTCTACAACGTCCTGGTGGAGGATGGCTCCTGCAGATATGCTGCCCAAGGTGAGCAGGGGCTCTGCCCACATCGGGACAAAGGGGTGCTTCATTGGTTAATTAAGTGTGCTTAACGAGGCTTGTAAAGGTGGAGGTAGAAAGGAAATGATCCTGAGTCATGGCCTGCTCTGTTTGCTCTCCATTAAGTCTGCACTGCTGGGATGGCCATGAAAACTCACTCTGGTGTGATCTCCTCTTACCCCAGGAGGGTTTTGGACACTCTGATGGTGTGAACCTTGATTGCTGCTTTGAGAGAAATAATTCAGCTTCTGCTGGAGGCTGAAGGTCAGGCAGCAGCTCCTGACAGCTGTGCCTTGCACAGGACCTGGAAATGGGATTTAGTGAGGGGTTGTGGTCAGGACATGCTTCTGGCCACTGTCACATGCCAGGATCCCAGGGGACACAGGCAACCTGGCTGTTAGTGCCACCTTTAACCAGAACAAAAATGAATGTCTCTCACAAGTGCAGGGAGGTGAAAATGTCACATGTGCTTTATGCAACAAACCATAAGAGGAAACTCTTGTCTGGTGGTCAGAGTGTGTGGTTGGCATACAGGAAGAACTGTTGAAGTGAGATTCTGAAGAAAATTACAAAAGAGAAGCACATGTGTGACTCTGTACAGTGTAAAAATGTTAATTTGCCTCCTGTTTGTGCTCCCCCTGTGACAGGAAAGTCCCATCCAGACAGGGCAGCTGCACAGCTGTGTTTGGCTAAGGGAAGATGTGGAAGCTGCTGGAGGGAAAATGCTGACCAAAATGCCCTTTCCCTGGGTGCTCCCTCATGTTCTGTCCCCTGAGTGTGACAAGAGGTGTGACAAGAGGTGGTTTCACAGGCAGGGACACTCCTCCCTCTGTAGATTTAAAGTGCAGGTGTTCCCCATTGTCCTGGGATTGGCTTTTTTACATTCAGAAGGCCAAAAAGATGAAGTGGCAAATCCTGGTGCCTCAGCTCATGCAGGGCTTGGCCTCAGAGAGTCTTAAACCCAGAAATGCTCGTGTGCCATGAGTTGATATTAAAATGTGCATCTTGGTAATTACCTAATCAGGTAATTGTCCCCAGTGCTGCTGGGGCTGAGTCATCACTTATCTTGTGTCTAATGATGTTTAAACAAACAGAACCCTGTCTGGTCCCACAGTTCTTGCAGGGTAGGCTGACACTGTTATCTCTGTGTAGGAGACACTGCTATCACTGCATCTCTGTGGCCTGCAAGAGTTCTGATGCTGCTGGGGAAAAGTGAAGGGTTTGTTCTTGCTACTATTGATATCCCTTCTAAAACATCCTCAGATCACTTGGGAAGGATTATTTCATATCCTTCTGACCTGACTGGGGAGGGAGGGAGAGATTTTGCTGAAAGAATCCTGAACAAATCCTCATGTGGAGTTTAATTTAACCAGCTCAGAAATAACCCCAAGCTTATTTTAGATAAATGTACCTCAGTTTGAGGCCTTCCTGTAAATCTGTGGGTTGGGTGCAGTTAATTCCAGAACTGCTGTGTTGTTCAGGGAGTTTGGTACCTGTCCACTCTTGTCAGTGTTTTGTTTGCTTTGTGACAGCACAGGAGAGAGATCTGTGGCTCAAAACTGCTTGTCAGCACCTTTGGGAGGCTCCCACCTTGAGCTGAACCCGCCTGTGTCAGCCTGCTCCCCTGCCAGCTGCTGTTCCATCACTGCAGCTCCATCTCTGCAGTTCCTGAGCACAGCTCCATCCCTGCAGCTCCATTCGTGCAGCAGCTCCATCCCTGCAGCTCTCCATCCCTGCAGCAGCTCCATCCCTGCAGCTCTCCATCCCTGCAGCTCTCCATCCCTGCAGCTCTCCATCCCTGCAGCTCTCCATCCCTGCAGCAGCTCCATCCCTGCAGCAGCTCCATCCCTGCAGCAGCTCCATCCCTGCAGCAGCTCCCCGTCCCTGCAGCTCCATCCCCGCAGCTCCATTCGTGCAGCTCCACATCCCTGCAGCAGCTCCATCCCCGCAGCTCCATCCCCGCAGCTCCATCCCTGCAGCTCCATCCCTGCAGCAGCTCCATCCCTGCAGCAGCTCCATCCCTGCAGCAGCTCCATCCCTGCAGCTCTCCATCCCTGCAGCTCTCCATCCCTGCAGCTCCATTCGTGCAGCTCCCCATCCCTGCAGCAGCTCCATCCCTGCAGCAGCTCC
>JACDOX010000436.1:122993-136489 GCA_014549065.1 Cardinalis cardinalis | reverse complement strand
TCCCCATCCCTGCAGCTCCCCATCCCTGCAGCTCCCCATCCCTGCAGCTCCCCATCCCTGCAGCTCCCCATCCCTGCAGCTCCCCATCCCTGCAGCTCCATCCCTGCAGCTCCCCATCCCTGCAGCTCCATCCCTGCAGCTCCCCATCCCTGCAGCTCCATCCCTGCAGCTCTCCTTCCCTGCAGCTTCATCCCTGCAGTTCCTGAGCACAGCTCCATCCCTGCAGCTCCATCCCTGCAGCTCCTGAGCACAGCTCCATCCCTGCAGTTCCTGAGCACAGCTCCCAGCTCAGCCATGCTGCTGCAGAGCACTCAGCAGTGCAAATTGTTTTTCCGCAGTGGTGCAGTATCCAGAAAGGTCCTTTGCAAGCCTCTAGGACTGCAGCAGGCTGCTGAGGCATGGAAAGCTCTGGTGCTGCTGGCTGCACAGCCTGGCATGCAGCAGCTTCAAAGAGCCTGCATGGATTAATAGGAATTCTCTGTTCCCACTAATGAAGTGGATTTCAGAGACAGATTATTCCTGAATGACATTCCCTGCACCCCAGCTCGTTCCTGCCCTGCCCAAAGTCAGCCTTTGATCCTGATGCAGCTTTTTTTTTCCCTAGCTAATACTACCTGTTTTATCTGGCAGTGTGCTGGAAAAAAATGACATCATTTGGGGAGTGCTGCAGGGCTCCAGTTTGTGGGATTTACTCCCAGTCCCTGCTCTGCACCAACACTGCAGAGCAGAGCAGCCTTGGCTGGGGCCACCTTTGGGGTTCAGGGGTCTCCTTTGGGGTTCAGTGTTCAGGGGTCTTCTTTGGGGTTCAGTGTTGTTAACTCTTGTGCCTAATCAGGTTATCTGGAGGAAAGGAGCTGCTGTGGGAAATATTAAATATGTCCTTAGAGTTTTTCACTGGGGAAATTTGGATTTAGGGAAGTTTGTTTTGCTGGAGGCACATGCTGGGCTTTGGCATGGTGGAAACACAGGCTGAGGGAGGAAGGTGGGCTCACGAGGTGAGCAGGTGGGCTCCCCTTGGAGCGTCTGAGGGGGATCTCTCCTCAAACAGATCCCTCCAGGGCTGTGAGGGATTCGGGGAGCAGAGCTCACTGCAGCAGCTTCTCCCCACGCTTACAGCCGAGTCCTGTGACCAGCAGAGTGGGAGCAGCATCCTGCTCCTCCAGCCTCACATATTGCAGTTGCCATGTCCCTGCTGAGTGGGGCCATCAGGAGATGAGGCTCTGTGAGCAGCCACGCTGACCTGCTCTGCCCATTTTCCTGCATTAGGGTATTTTTTTCCTTCCAGGCACCAGATTTGGTGTTTCTAGAGACACAAACAAGGCCTGAGAGAGGCCCAGGGTTCTGCCCTGCTGTTCTCTGGTGGTAACTGCTGCTTCCCTTCCCTGGCAGAGAACCTGGAGTACAACTCTGAGCCTCGGGAGATCCCTCACCCCGACATCGGCCGCTACTTCTCCGAGTTCACCGGCCTGCACTACCTGGCCAACACCGAGCTGGAGATTCGCTACCCCGAGGATCTGGAGCTCACCCGAGCCACGGTGCAGAAGATTTACAGCTCAGGCAAGGAGTGAGTGCCAAAGGCAGCCTGGGGACAGAAGCAGCTGGAGTGTAGCTTTACCCTCTCTGCAGAACTTGCGTGGGAAGCAAGTTTGGTGACAATCCTTTGGCTTCATGCATTGAAAACTGCACTGAACTTGGAAACTGGTGCTACAGCATCTCCCCGTTGTCTGCCTGGCCCAGGGGCACAGGGACACTTTGGGACTTGAGGCCCAGCAGGAGGATCTTGCAGGGACAGCTGTGCCAGGAGCGTTGTCCTTGGGAAGGATCTGCACATTCTGCTCCTTCTGTGGTGGCCTTAGAAGGTCAGCACAGCGAGATCCTGGCGTGGAATATGGAGGAATCCCCTCTTCCAGAGAAGGAAGTGGCTTATCCTGGCAGTGTTTTTGTTTGGCTGTGTCTGTCTGGTTTGGTTTGAGTGTGTATCCCATGCAGGCAATAGTTTTTAAAGTCTCTCACGTTTTGCTGTTGTCTTCTCCAGTCTGAATTTCTGGGTCAGGTATTGCTTCACCTCTGTAGTCTGATTGTTCCTAGAGCTACTGTTCCAATCCTGAATATCCTTCTGGGCCTGGCAATATCCTCATGGGCCTGAGAAAGAGCTCCAGCCACAAACCAGCAGCAGTGAGGCTGGTGAGCAGTGCAGACCCTGGGGCCAGGTGGCCACCTCGATGGCAGAGACTCCGACAGAGAGGAGGAGCTCCTGGCCCTTTTCCATGCCTGCTGAGCACACCCAGCCCATGTCCTGACCTTGTTCTTCGGTCTGTCCATCGTGTGTGTCCAAGGTGGGGTCCATGGCACAGCCATGAGTGTTCCCAGAGGAGTTGGAGCCTCTGGTGGGACCTTGAGTGACTTCGATGGACGCGGAGCTGCCGCTCGCTGCCATCTCCAATTTTTTTTTTTCCAATAGGTATTTATGCAATACATGGAATGATGACTGGAACCTGGCCATCCCTGGAGTCAGCCAAAGCATTATGGAAGCAAGATGTTAATTGCTGCAGCTTGAGGCCTTCTTCCTTCTTGCCAAAAGAAAACGGATTCTAGGGGGGCGCAGGCTTGGCTGCCTCCAAGGGAGGAGCTTTAGCAGCTCGAGGCACATGACTTTTGACCTTGACTGAAAGGCCCAGGCAGAACCACTGCAGAAGAGGTTTTCCTCTGGGCTCAGGGGCTGTGGGGTGCAGAGTGACAGTGTTTGTGCATATCTTTGTGGTTTCTGAAGCAAAGTGTGTAGAGTAGCTGCAGCTCGTGTCTCCTGTCACTGTCCACTTGCAACACAGTAATTCTCCTCTCTGAGCTGCCAGTTAGGGCCCTGTAGAGGTAGGTGGATGCTCTTTAGTCCCTTATGCACTACAGGTATCTCCATGTGGAATCACAGCCCTCCTCTCCAGCAATGCCTGCCCTGCATGTCACCTCCTGCAACCCTGAGCACTGGTTTGCTGTGGAAATAAATGCTGAGAGCCCAGCACTTTGGTGGTGATGGTCTGCAGGGATCTGGGGCTCCAGGAGGAGCAGCCTGTGGGGAGAGAGTGAGGAATGCTGAGGGGACTCTGCTCCAAGCAGAACTCTGTCTTTAAAGAGTCACAATCCCAGGATGGTTTGGGCTGGAAAGGACCTTAAAGCTCCTCTTGTTCCCTGGGCAGGGACACCTTCACTATCCCAGGTCTGTCCTGACAGGAACCTGGAGAGAGGGAGGAGTTCCCATGGTGAGGCAGGGTAGGGAATCCTGAGGCAAAAAACCTGAAATTCCACCTCCTGTTCTCGAGGGTTGGAGTAGACCCCAAACCTCCAACCCGCTGTGGAGGCAGATCCCAAAAGATTCCTGGCAGGGATGCAGGGTTGGGAATGGGGCTGGCTGAGAAGGGGCACAGCAGGGCTTGGGCTCCCCCTTCCCAGCTGCCAGCAAGATTCCTGGGGGTTTGTGCTCCCTTCTGTTGCCACCTGGGCCTCTCTCCAGCGCACCCAGGGAATGACAGAGCTCACAGGAGCCCTCAGCACCAGGAGCTGCTGAGCTGCCGCCGTGCCATAAAGAGCCACAGGAGTCAGCAGGAAGCACCCAGAGTTTCCCTGGGAGCTGGCCAGTGCCTGCCAACCCGCCTGGGGAGCTGCTGGGTGCTTCAGGGTCCCAGAGCAGCCTGCAGGGCCCTTTCTGTCCCTCCTGGGGCCACTCTGTGCTCATACCCTGAGAGGAGCCTGGCCCAGGGGGAAGTGTGGGAGCTGTTGCTCACCACAGGCTGGGGTGGCCTGGGCTGCAGAAGCGTTGGATACTCAGGGACTAACCCTGGAACTAAATCCTCATCCCTCTGGCAGGAGTTTTTGGAGGAGCTGTGACCTCAGGCAGCTCTGCCTGCTCTGGGTGCTGCCCACATCCACACCTGGGCTGTGGCTGTTGGGTCACCCAGAGCACCAACACAGCCTTGGAGGTGCCACATTTGGGAAGATTGGGCTGAAACATTGGAAAGCTTGATTCAATGAGTTTTCCACACAACCTCAGCCCAGGGGCCAAGTCACATTTTGGGATTTGAGACAAGCCCAAAGGGAATGCTGAGTTCCCTTGGTCTCCCATTAGGGACGGGTGTCCCCACTGCCTCCAGTGCTGCTTGCCCTGGGTGGAGTCTGGTCCTGGGCAGGAGAAACTCCCCTGTGAGCACCTGCTGCTGTGGGAGGCCTCAGCACAGCATCCAGGGTGGCCAGGAGAGCTGGAACCCCCCAGGATACATCCAGGGAGAGCTGGAACCCCCCAGGATACATCCAGGGTGACCAGGAGAGCTGGAATCCCCCAGCATAGCTCTGTGTCTGTGCTGGAGCAGCCTCCTGGAATGCCCTGGGTTCCCACAGGCCGCACATCCATGGCCCAGCGCTGTGGGAGCACCTCTGTGGGATGCTGGGGTGACATGTGGGGTTTGCCTGTGCCCCTCCCCTCGTGGCAGGGCAGGCACTGTCCCCTTTTCCCCACGGGGACAGCAGTGGATCCCAGAAGCTCCTTGTGTCTGTGCTGATGTCTGGGCCCATGGTGTCCATGGTGAAGGTGGTGCTGGTGCTGTCCATGGGGATTTGTCTGTCCTGTCTGTGTGGAGCCCTCCCTGGAAGGTTTCTGTGGCTTTCTGGAGAAGGTGGAATTGCCTCCCCTGTCCCACCAGGTGCAAAGCCAGGCCAGGTCTCTCCTGTGCAGTGCCACGGTCCTTGGAGCAGGGGCTGAATTCCCTGCAGTTCGTGCCCTGCTCTCCCTTCCCGTGTCACAGCCACCCGTGCTGGGGACAGATCAGCCCCGGTGCTGGCGTGTGAGAATCCTGGGGGTGAAGGGAAAAATCCAGAATGGAGGAAGAGGAGGCTGGGAAGGGGCAGGAAGCAGGGAGTGCTCCCTGTCTGGGTGGTGAGGGAAAGCCAGGGCTGGGTCCAGGCTTTGCCACGGGGTGCTGGCACTCAGGGCTGTTCCAGGCAGTGCCATTCCCAGGCAATGGCATTCCAGGCAGTGCCATTCCCAGGGGACAGTGCCAATCCAGGCAGTGACATTCCTAGGGATCAGTGCCATCCCCAGGGCAGTGCCATTCCCAGGGATCAGTGCCATTCCAAGGGGGCAGTGCCATTCCCAGGGGGCAGTGCCATTCCCAGGGATCAGTGCCATTCCAAGGGGGCAGTGCCATTCCCAGGGGGCAGTGCCATTCCTGGCAGTGCAATTCCAGGCTCTCTCCTGGGGGCAGCAGCATCCCCGGGAGGTTTCTCCACCCTTGGAAGCCGAGCTCTGGCTGTGCTGCTGCTCCAGGCCAGGCTGAGGAGCTGCTGGTGCCCTCCAGCAGCCGAGGGACAGGGAGGGGCAGCTCCTGGATCCTCTGGGGAAGCTCTTCCAGCCCCTTTGGAGCCGTCCTGGCACGCAGGGACACAGAGCAGCCTGGCACAGCCGAGGGCAGGCACCGAGGCCTCTGACAAACCGTGGCAGTTTGTCTCCAATCTTTGCAGGAGAACCAAGCCCCAGGAGTGTCCAGAGCAGCCAGCCCTGCCTGGGGCCAGGGACAGCTGTGAGGGCAGGAGGATGAGGAGCAAAGGGCTGCTCTGGGCTGGAGAAGGGTCCCTGGGATCTCTGGTCCCTTCCAGGCCACCTCCACCTGCACCCCAGCTGGCTCCAGGTGCTGTCCTGACCCATTCTGGGCATCTCCAGGGATATCCCAGCTCTGAGGGCCCTGCCTGGCTCTTCCCCCACGGGGCTGTTGGCAGGGACAGAGTGCTGCATTTATTTCCCTCCTCCTGCCTGGAAGTGCCTGGGCTGGGCAAAATCACATTGGATGGAAAAGCGCTGGCCCAGGGATGGAGGGTGAGGAGCCCCAGGGCCCCTGACATGACAGCAGAGGTTGTAAGATGGGGGCATCTCTCCTTTCTCCGTTTTTATTTATAAACAGGTATTTTCCTGGACAGCTGGAGGCTGGAAATGATTTCATTCCTTTCCTGTTTATATTTGGCTTTAAACAAATAAACAACACTGACTTGCTACCTGCTGCCGGTGTGCTGTGCTCTTTGAGCTGCTCGCAAGGCTCTGCCTGCCGAGAGGGTCTGGTGCCTGTCCCCAGTGCTGCTCCCGGCAGGGCTCTGCCCTTCCCTGCGCCCGGGGGAGGGCGACACGTCCCTGCCGGTGCCAGACGGGCACCGGGGAGATGGGGCAGACCCCCCGAGCTGCCAAAGCTGCCCCTCATGCGGGGGTCACCTCTGGGTGTCCCCCCGTGGGGAGACCCCGGCCCCGTTCCCGCTCGGGGATACCGGGGCAGCCCCGCGCCCTTCTCGGGGCCCAGCCGGGGGCTCCCGGTGCCGGCAGCCGCTGCCGGGGCTGTCCCCGCTCCCGAGGGTCCCTCCCCGCGGGCCCGGCGCTGCCTCTGGGCGGGGGCGCGCAGGGACCCGGGGCCGCCTCCCCCGCCGCGCCCGCCCGCCCTTAAAAGCGGCGGCGGCGGCTCCGGTGCAGCGCCCGCGGCGGCGCTCCCGGCACGGCCCGGGATGGGCTCCGCGCACTCCGTGCCCGCCGAGATGCGGGAGCTGGCGGACAGGACGGGCTGTGAGTACCGGGGAGCCGCGGGCACCGCCCCAGCTCGTCCCAGCCGCCCCGAGCCCCCGGGCCCGCCGCCCGAGGGGACACCGGGGTCTGGCAGGGGACACAGCGCCCGGGGAGGGGGGGCTGTGCCGGACGTGTCGCCCGCGGGGGGTGCAGGAGGTGCCAGCCGGGAAGGGAGGGAGGGGTGAGCCCGGGAAATGTCACCGGGGTGGGCGGGGGGCTGCGCGAGGTGGCGCTCGAGCAGGGCAGGGGGCGCAGGACGTGTCGTGGGACCCGTGCGGGGAATGTCACTGGGGAGGCGCGGAGGTGTCACCTGGGCGGGGGAGAGCGGGATGTGACACCGCGGGATGGGGCGGGGGAGGGGATGGGGGGGGAGGGTGTGGGACCGTCACCAGAGGGTGCCGTGGTGTCACCCTGGTCCCCGCTGCACCAGCCCGCGAGCCGGGGCGTCGAGCGGCCGCACGTGCGAGCCCCAGCCGGGCTCCGCGGCCCCGGGCATTGTCCCCGCAGCGCTGCTCTGCCCCGGGGCCGCCGGGCCGGGACACCCCGGGGCCGCTTTGGGATCGAGGCACCGGCAGGGAAAGGGACGGGGTGGCCGTGGCCGTCCTGGAAGTGTCACCGGTGTCCCCGCTCCGGGACGCGGCGGCTCCGGGCGCGGGGATCGGGAGCTCCCGCCTGGATCCTCCGGCTCCGGCCCTGCTGAGCCGCTGCGGTGAGGGGAGGGCTCGGGGGGGCTCTGCCCACGGCCAAAGGGTCTGTGGGGACCGAGAGGGTCCGGTGACCGTCCCTGGTGCTGCTGCTGCTCCTGGGGTCACATCTCCCTTCATCCCCTCGCTCCTCTCCTCTCCTCAGCCCCCCACACCCCACACTGAGCCCCCTCGGGGCGGACTCAGGAGCTTGGGGAGCCCGCGGGGTGCCAGCCTGGCAGCCCGGGCTGGGGGGAGGATTGTGGGGAGCCCCCAGGCCCGGGGAGCTGCAGCAGCATCTCGGGCACAGGCGGCCCCTGCCCGTGGGAGGCTCCTCCGCGGTGTCCGGGGATCCGCGCCAGGGCAGGGTTTGCGAGGGCAACACCCAAAAATCTCATAGAAAGCAGAGGAGGAAGGGCAGGGGGAGCCCACAGCTCCCGGCCATGTCTGGGGTGCCCATCCTGTGCTCCCCGTGGCATCCACAGAGCTCCCCCTGTGCTGTGGCTGCTGCCAAAAAGGGGATTTAGGGATTTACAGCCTCGCCCAGGGCACTGCAGCCACCCTCGGTCCCCTGGGAGGAGCAGGGACAGGGCAGAGCCCTGGAGGTGCCCCAGGCTCGTTCCTCTGCCTTCTCCCCCTGCAGGGACACCCTGAGGGGCTGCTCGGGGCCGCTTCCCCTCCATCCCTCTGTGTGCTCCCTCCCAAAGCTGCTGCAGCGTCTCCCCAGGGTGAAGTGGTTCTTCCCGGGATGCTGTGACCATCCCTGCAGCCAGGCTGGTCCCACAGGAGGCCTGAGCCCCCCCGGAGCCCCCCCGAGCCCCTTTCCCTCTGCTCAAGCAGCACAACCCACGCAAGGCTGCGAACAGCAAGCCCAGCTCCCTTTGGTTGAAATCCCGTTTTCCCCCATCAGCGGAGGCTGCTGTGCTTGGACACGGGCCTGCAGCATCAGGATGCTTCTCAGGGACACCAGCAGCCTCTGCTGCCCTTGAGCCAGCCCTTCTTCCAGCAAAGCTTTTGCCTTTTCTGCAGATTTTCCCTTTCTTTTCTGCAAAGCAGCCGAGCTCTGCCACCTTTACAGGGCAGAGTGATGCTGGGAGAGCCGTGCTGAGAGGAGCACCTGGGATGGGGAAAGAGGCAGGAAAAGCCTCACCCAGCCCTCCAGAGCCAGCCCCACTATGAGCACCCAGCCACCGAGCCCAGTTCTTTGTGCTCTGGGTGCCTGGGACGCTTTTCTGAGAGATCAGAGCTTTTTGGTGTGCCCCAGATGCTCAGGGCTTGCTGGCCCCGCTGCTCCCAGTGACGGCGGTGGCAGAGGGAAGGGTCACTTCTGCAGGGCCAGAATTGGAAAGCAAAGTCCAGGGAAAGTTTCCATGGGACAGCAGCAGAGCAGCAGCCGGCAGGGACTGGGGGAGGAAAATCCAATGGGGTCTGGGCATCAGCACCTGGGAGCTGGGGGGCTGAGGGGGGATAACGGGGTTGGAAGGGGATCCTGCAGGGATCCAGGCAGGCTCAGGGCCCCCCTGGCCCGCCCCAGATGGGATTTCCAGGCTGTTTCAGAGGGCTCTGCAGGCCCAGCCCTGCTGATCAATGCAGCTGCTATTTCCAGGCTGTGAAGCAGCAGTGGGCAAAGCAAAGGACATTATTTAAACATCATAAAAGGCAGCGAGGGAGGCGGCTCAGCCCAGCTCTGACCCTGCTGGCTTGCTGCAATTAACCCTTTGCAACCCCTGAAGGCGTTTCTGTGTCTCTCCACGATGCCAGGAGTGGCTGATTTGCAGCCCTGCCCCGTGCCCAGCCCCAGCTCCCTGCAGGAGCCTGTGGGTGCCCAGACAGACCCCCAGCCCACAGAGACACAGCTCCAGGGCACTGCCCCGGCTCCTGGGCATGGCCCTGTCACTGTGGGCACGAGAGTCAGGCTCTGGGGGTCAGAGCTTGGTTACAGCCCCTGCAGAACAGCAGGGGCAGATAAACGCAGGGATTCTGGTCCCAGAGTTATTCCCTGCAGCAGCCGTGGCTGTGCAGGGCATGGAGGAACCTCCTGGCTCCCGGCAGAGCTGGGGCAGGGAGAGGGGAGGAACTGCCCGGGCACAGCTCTGCCCACGGCGCCAACAGCCCCAGAAAATGCCAAGCCTGCTCCAGGGGGCTGGCACCAGGGATCCTGGGCTGGGGGTGGGATCCCACTGGGCCATTCCCAGGGAATTCCCTGCAGACCAGGACAGGGAATAACCCAGCCCCTGGCACTGGGCACAGGCACACAGAGGGACCCTGCAGGGTGGCACCGCAGGGCAGTGGGGGTGGCACAGCTGTGCCCAGGGCCCTGCCCCGCTGCTGGGGACAGGGGGGCACAGGGGGGTGTCCCAGGGCTCAGCCCCTGCCACCCCTCTCCTTTCCCTGGCAGTCACCTCTGAGCAGATCGAGCACCTGCACCGGCGCTTCAAGCAGCTGAGCCAGGACCAGCTGACGATCCGGTAGGGAATGCCAGCACAGCTCGGGGCAATTCCCATCCCATGGCAATGCCAGCCCCAGGGCAATGCCAGCCCCGCTGAAATCCCAGCCCCCCTGAAATCCCAGCCCCATTACAATTCCCATCCCATGGCAATGCCAGCCCCAGGGCAATGCCAGCCCCAGGGCAATGCCAGCCCCAGGGCAATGCCAGCCCCACTGAAATCCCAGCCCCACTGAAATCCCAGCCCCATTACAATTCCCATCCCAGGGCAATGCCCGCCCCTAGGCAATCCCAGCCTTGCTGCAATTCCAGCCCCAGGGCAATCCCAGCCCCATTACAATTCCCATCCCGTTGCAGTTCCAGCCCCACTTCAATCCCCATCCCAGGGCAATTCCCATCCCATGGCAATCCCAGCCCCATTGCAATCCCAGCCCCATTGCAATCCCATCTCTATGGCAATCCCATCTCTGTGGCAATCCCAGCCCCATTGCAATCCCATCTCTGTGGCAATCCCAGCCCCATTGCAATCCTATCTCTATGGCAATCCCATCTCTGTGGCAATCCCATCTCTATGGCAATCCCAGCCCCATTACAGTTCCCAGCCCCACAGCAATTCCAGCCCTGCTGCAATTCCAGTTCCACTGAAATCCCATCTCCTCTGCAATCCCAGCCCCACTGCCGGGGCCACCCCCAGCATCTCCCCCTTCCCTGGGCTGTCCCAAGGTGCTGGTCCAGGGCTGGGATTCTCAGTGTCCTTCCCTGAGCCAGCTCCTGCAGCGTGGCCTTGCAAATATTCCAAGGAAAAACACGGAGTGACGCAGTGGCCTGGGAGCAGGGGCACTCCTGACAAACATCTCATCCCCCTCAGCTTTAAAACCAGTTCTGGGGAGGGAAGGGGGGATTGCAGGGGCTCCCTTCCCTCTCCTTGGTGGCTGCACAGGGAATTGGGAGAGCTCTGAGCTCCTGCTGCTCCCCAGGGTTATTTCCTGGCTCTTGGTTTGTTTTCTGAATCCCAGAGATCAAAGCCCAGCACGGGCTCAGCACGAAGCTGAGGGGAGGGTGGACAGCAGGATCTCCCTGGTGAGCCCTGCTTGAGGCCTTTTTCCTGGGAAAACTCCAAAATCCAGGGCAGCTGGAGCCACGCCAAAGCCCTGGGGTCATCCCAAGAGCTTCCCCAAGGCCCATCCTGGTGGGACAAAATCCCTGAGCATGGACTTGCTGTCCATCTGAACGGAAGAAAAAAGGAGTTTTATCCCAAATCCCTTTATTTTTCCGTGTTTGCCTTGCAAGGAAGGGTTGGGGCTCTCGGGGGCTCTCAGGCTTCTCCCTCCTCCCCTCCTCCCTCACGCTCCGGGCTCTCTGTGCCCTTTGCAGCAAGGAGAACTTCGACAGCATCCCCGACCTGGAGTTCAACCCCATCCGAGGCAAAATCGTCCACGCCTTTTTTGACAAGCGGTGAGAGGGCCCAGCAGCCAGGGAGGGAGGATTGATCCTCTGGGAACGGGGAGAGGCTGGGCAGGGACCCTCCCCCTAAAGGCTGCGGTGGAGCCGGGTGGAAAAGGAGACATTTCAGTGGATCTCGGGGATAAACCGGTCCTAGGGCTTGGCTGGGGGCGTGGGGGGGCTGGGGGCGGGCTCCCCATTGTCCCTGTGCCTCTGGGAGCCCCCCAGGGACCCCGGCCAGCCCTGGGCCAGCAGACAGCAGGGGACACTCTCTGTGCCCCGAGGGTGCTGAGGGCAGCCAGGCCGGTCACCTTTGCAGCAGGAGAGACACCAGAGACTTGGGTAGAGGATAAAAGGGCTGACTCTGAGCAGGGGTTAATCCAAGGTTTCATTCAGGAGCCCCCAAGGAGCCCCCACACCTCAGGGGGCTCCTGCTGAGAGCCCCGGGAGAGGTGCCAAGGTTACATTTAAAGGGAGGTGGGAACCCAAAGCAGAGAACATTTACTGCCCAGTGAGTGACCCTGAGGGATGGGCACTGGGGAATGGACATTC
Source organism: Cardinalis cardinalis (assembly GCA_014549065.1). Lineage (NCBI taxonomy): Eukaryota > Metazoa > Chordata > Aves > Passeriformes > Cardinalidae > Cardinalis > Cardinalis cardinalis. The sequence goes on along the minus strand of JACDOX010000436.1, from coordinate 124,779 downwards.
AGGACACAGGATGGGGTGACACCTGGGGGGCTGAGCCCTGGCCTCTGGCCGATCCCTCGACATCCTGGATGGAAAGTTCTGGGTGGAGGGGATGGGATGGTGAGGGACTGACAGAGAGCCAGGGTGGGGGTTTGGGGATGATCTCAGCAAAGGAGAGGGATTACACAGGTACAGGGAGGGGGGCAGAATCTGGGATAAACCATTTGGGAAAAATACAAACCCAAAACTGTTATAAAGTATTACAAAGTATAAAACCACACCACAACGCTGGATCACCGGGGGCTCTGCCCCGGCAGGAACCTGCGGCAGGAGTCGGACGGGCTGGCGGAGGAGATCAACTTCGAGGACTTCCTGACCATCATGTCCTACTTCAGACCCATCGAGATGAACATGGACGAGGAGCAGCTCGACCGCTTCCGCAAGGAGAAGCTGAAATGTGAGGCTGCCCCGGGGCAAACCTGGGCTTGGGGCTGCTGGGAAGGGGCTGCCCTGACCCTGCTGTCCCCTGCTGTCCCCCCAGTCCTGTTCCACATGTACGACTCGGACCACGACGGGAAGATCACGCTGCAGGAGTACAGAAATGTAAAGTTGGGTCCCCCCTGGCCTGTTCCCCCTGGCCAGGCCTGGCCTGAGCCTCTGCCTTGCAGGTGGTGGAGGAGCTGCTGTCGGGGAACCCCCACCTGGAGAAGGAGTCGGCTCGGTCCATCGCTGACGGGGCCATGATGGAGGCAGCCAGCATCTGTGTGGGACAAATGGTGGGAGCCTCTGCTGGGAGCCCCTTCCTGCTCTCAGGGGCTCTGCTGGCATCCAAACGGGGCTGGGAGGTGTCCCTGCCCCCAGGGCACCTCCCTGTGCCGCAGCAGCTTTGGCTGGAGGTGTTGTTTGCAGGCAGCAGCTCCCAGGGTGATGTTTCCTCATGAGAGAGGGATCAGCAAACAGCACCCCAGAAACCCCCATCCTCCCTGCCCAGGGAAAGGGCTGCTCCTGGCAGCCGAGGGGGTTTGGGAGCCACTCTGGGGCTGGCCAAGGGGTGCAGGGCAGGAACCCGTGGGAGATGTGTCCCTCAGCCCCAGGGGACATCCCTGGGCTGCCCCTCCCCTCAGCCCGGGGCAGCTGCGATGTTTCCTCTCACTGAGCAGGGCCCGGACCAGGTGTACGAGGGCATCACCTTCGAGGACTTCCTCAAGGTGGGTGACACCCCCGAGGCCTCGGGAGGAGGGGCCGGGGCGGGAACAGGGACCGGGATGGGCACAGGAGGGACCGGGATGGGCACAGGGACCGGGATGGGCACAGGAAGGACCGGGATGGGCACAGGGACAGGGGAGGGCACAGGAGGGACCGGGATGGGCACAGCAGGGCCAGGGTGTGTCCCTGGCCCCCTCACCCTGTGCCCTGGCAGATGTGGCAGGGCATCGACATCGAGACCAAGATGCACGTCCGCTTCCTCAACGTGGACACCATCGCCCACTGCTACTGAGAGGGGAGGAGGAAGAGGAGGAGGAAGAGCAGCACCCAGCAGCAGCTCCATGTCCTGGCACCCAGCTCCCAGCTCTGTGGCTCTGCCCCACCCATGTGCCTGTTCCAGGCTGGGGCTGCCCTCTAGAAACATCAGAGGCTTTTATCTGTAATAAAAGATATTTCTCTTTTTAGTCCTTGCTGAGAGGTCCTTCATCTGTCCATCCATCCATCCATCCATCCATCCATCCATCCATCCATCCATCCATCCATCCATCATCCATCCATCATCCATCATCCATCCATCCATCCATCCATCCATCCATCCATC
>JACDOX010000436.1:66291-114026 GCA_014549065.1 Cardinalis cardinalis | reverse complement strand
ATGGATGGATGGATGGATGGATGGATGGATGGATGGATGGATGGATGGATGGAGGGATGGATGGATGGATGATGCATGGATGGATGATGGATGGATGGATGGATGGATGGATGGATGGATGGAGGGATGGATGGATGGATGGATGGAGGGATGGATGGATGGATGGATGGATGACGCATGGATGAATGATGGATGGATGGATGGATGGATGGATGGATGGATGGATGGATGGTGGATGGATGGATGGAGGGATGGATGCAGACTGGACTGGGCTGGACTGGGTTGGCTGCCCTGAGGACTGCAGCAGTCCCAGGAAGGGCAGGATGCTTCCCAAAAAAAGGGGAAGGACACCTCACACACCCTGCACTGAGCTGGTTTAGAGATGCACAAGCTGACAGCCATGGAGTGGGGAGGGACCCACAGGATCATCCAGCCCACCCCGTCCCTGCCCAGACCCCCAGCAACCCCACCCTGTCCATCCCTGGCAGTGCTGTCCAAAGGCTCCTGGAGCTCTGGCAGCCTCGGGGCCGTGCCCATGCCCTGGGGAGCCTGGGCAGTGCCAGCACCCTCTGGGGGAAGAACCCTGCCCGGAGCTCAGCCTGAGCTGCCCTGGCACAGCTCCAGCCCTTCCCTGGCTCCTGTCCCTGTCCCAGAGCAGAGATGGAGCTGTCCCTGTCCCTGTCCAGAGCAGAGATGGCTCCTGTCCCTGTCCCAGAGCAGAGATGGAGCTGTCCCTGTCCCTGTCCCAGAGCAGAGATGGAGCTGTCCCTGTCCCTGCCCCAGAGGAGAGATGGAGCTGTCCCTATCCCAGAGCAGAGATGGCTCCTGTCCCTGTGCCTGTCCCTGTCCCAGAGCAGAGATGGCTCCTGCCCCTGTCCCTGTCCCAGAGCAGAGATGGAGCTGTCCCTGTCCCAGAGCAGAGATGGCTCCTGCCCCTGTCCCTGTCCCAGGGCAGAGATGGAGCTGTCCCTCAGGAGGAGCTGCAGCCCCTGCTGAGCTCTGAGCTCAGGCTCCTCTGCTCCAGCTGAGCAATCCCAGTGCCCCCAGCTGCTCCTCCAGACCCTTGCCCACCCCCATGTCCCTCCTCTGGACACTCCAGTCAGGTTCTCACTCCTTTCCCTCCCACTGGTGAATACTGAGCCCAAACCCAGCAGCAGCACTTTGTGTTCAAGCAGGAGCCACTGCTCTCCCCAGCTGAGCATGGCTCATCTCCACACCCCAAATGTGTCTCCTGTCACCTCCCCCACTCCTGCTCCTGTGTTCCATTTCTGGCAGGGGGCCACAGGCAGGGATAACAGCACACACCTCATCTAGGAAAGCCTTTTGATTGAAGTGATCCCTTCTGATTGCTCTATAGATTAAACACTGTTTTCTACCTGTTTAATCTAATGGTTTCACTTGGAGCACATCCCTGAGCTCAGCCCTGCCCTGCCTGCCCTGCTCCTGGAGCAGCACTAATGAACATGCCAAGGAGACAATCAATGGAATATTGTCCTTAATGCATCAGCCACATCACAACAGGCTTTATCATCCCCAGGGTCAACACACAAAGTGATACCTGCTATTAATCAATGACAACTCCAGCTTGAACTTCCCTGCCTGTAAATACCTCATCTAGCTCCTCTTTGGGGAAGATGCATTAAAACTAATTTAAAAAAAACGAAATCAGGATTTATCTGTTCATTTTATGGATATCACTCAGACTTACAAGGGGCTAAATCCTTGAGTCTTTATCCAGACAAAGCATGGGAATTGTGCTTTGATCAGGAAATTTCACTTAGCTGTACAAAGTGTCAGCTCCAGGATGCTGATCTCTGCCTGTACTTTCAGTACTGTGCTCCTTGTGCTCAGCACAAACTGGTATTTCAAGATTTAAATGAGTTTAAATGCTTTGATCCTCACCATTAAGGCAATGTGTGGATGAGGTGAACAGAAGCACAGGGATTGTGATGGATGCACTGGATGGAGACAGCCAGAACCAGTCCCTCTCCAAGCAGCCAGTCCAGCATGTCAACCCCAAGGTTCCACAACTAAACAGAGCGTGCGGATGGGGCAGGGAGAAGTCACTGAATGAACTTCATGGAAAATCCAGGGGGAACAACTTCCCTGCTCCCCAACACCAACTGGAACACTCAGCTAATGACTAAAAAGGCCATGACAGTGATGCCTCAGGTTTGAGCTTTTCTATTTTTCAGGTTCTGTGCTGCTTTAGTGTGTGGGTCTGGGCTTCATATGAGGGGATGCTGAGCTCTCTGCACAGAGCAGGGAGACAAAACAATTCCTGCTCCAGCTGGGGACCAAGGACAAATGATCCAAATCTCAGGCCCAAGAGCACAAACACCGTGGGCTGGAGAGAGAAAAACAAGGATGGGACTGCATGGGCTAAAGCTGGAACTGGACAACTGTCCTGGATTGCCAAGCAAATTGTATTCTCTTTGCCATCTGTATGGCAGTTGTCTTCTGTTCAGTGGGCAGTTTTCCTTATCTCTTCCACACCCACTCCTCCCTCTGGGGAGACACCTGCTGATAGCAGCTATTGAATGTCACTGCATGGCTGATAAGAGCTACAGCATCCCATGGGAGATGTGAGCCCAGAGGGAGGAGCCAAGCATTCCTGCCTGGATATAATCTGGAGATCCTGGAACACCAGCACGGCTTCTGCACTGGATTCCCCAGAGGAACAGCAGCTGCCTCTGCCCCTGGATCTTCAGAGGAAGACTCCACCCTTCTACAGGATCCCTGCTCCAGCAGAGCCACCCCTGACACTGCAGGAGGGCTGAGCCACAATTCCAATGGGGCTGCTGCCAGCACCCTGACCCACAGGGTGTCAGGTTGTGTTCTGACTCTGTCAGTGTTGTTCTAGTGTACTGCATTGCTTATCTTTTTATTTTCTTCCCTAATAAAGAACTGTTATTCCTGCTCCCATATTTTTTTGCCAGAGAGCCCCTTAATTTAAATTTATAGCAATTCAGAGGGGGAGGGTTTGCAGTTTCCAGTTCAGGGGAGGCTCCTGCCTTCCTTAGAAGACACCTCTTTGGAAACTGAGACAACAATTAACTCCAATATGCAAATGGACCAGAATTTACCTAAGGGTGACCAGTTGTCCATTTTGTGACCCTTTTGGTTCATCTTGGGTGTAGCCCAGGCTGGGCTCTTGTGCTGCCCAAGGTGGATCCATTGGGGAGATCCTTTTAACAAATCCCTACTTTATTCTTTAGCTGTCTAGTCTCTGCTCTAGGCCAGCCTTTACAAGGCACCAACAGCTAAAGAACCCCTCAGAAACACACAGGGCTCCATGTGAGGAGACAACCTATCCCCAAACCACACAGGGCTCCATGTGAGGAGACAAGCCATCCCCAAACCACCCAGAACTCCCCCAAAACTCTCTCACTGCCACATCCCCCTCCCAGCCCCAACAGCCCTGGCTTACCTGGCGTGCATCTCCCAGAGCTTGGTGGCCATGCGCTGGTCCCAGACGCAGAGCAGCCCCTCCTCCCCTCCACTGACCACCTTCCACTCGTCCATCTGCACGGAGCACACGCCCAGCTGGTGCCCCTGCACACAGCACACGGCCTCACCGCGCCGCAGGTCGAACACCCTCACCCTGGGGAACAGGCACAGTGAGGCACAGACACACAAATCTACAGCAATTCACCCACAACTGTTGTGGTGTGTTTCTATACTTTGTAATACTTTGTAACAGTTTTGGGTTTGTATTTTTCCCAAATGGTTTATCCCAGATTCTGCCCCCCTCCCTGTACCTGTGTAATCCCTCTCCTTTGCTGAGATCATCCCCAAACCCCCASCCTGGCTCTCTGTCAGTCMCTCACCATCCCATCCCCTCCACCCAGAACTTTCCATCCAGGATGTCGAGGGATCGGCCAGAGGCCAGGGCTCAGCCCCCCAGGTGTCACCCCATCCTGTGTCCTGAATGTCCATTCCCCAGTGCCCATCCCTCAGGGTCACTCRCTGGGCAGTAAATGTTCTCTGCTTTGGGTTCCCACCTCCCTTTAAATGTAACCTTGGCACCTCTCCCGGGGCTCTCGGCAGGAGCCCCCTGAGGTGTGGGGGCTCCTTGGGGGCTCCTGAATGAAACCTTGGATTAACCCCTGCTGAGAGTCGGCCCTTTTATCCTCTACCCAAGTCTCTGGTGTCTCTCCTGCTGCAAAGGTGACCGGCCTGGCTGCCCTCAGCACCCTCGGGGCACAGAGAGTGTCCCCTGCTGTCTGCTGGCCTGGGGCTGGCCGGGGTTCCTGGGGGGCTCCCAGAGACACAGGGACACCCAACTCTACAGCTAATTAATCCACACCTCCTCAGCTAATTAATCCACAACTGGCTGGGTGGCTGTAAGTCTCTGTCCGAAGTTTCCCTCATCTGCCTCATGATCATCGTGAAAGGGACAGAGATTGGGGACCACTGAAGAAAAGGACTCTTGTCTGAAATTCTGGCCCTGTTGGAAAAAGTTGCTTGCCAAGGACCCTGAGGCCTGAGCACATTGCTGAGCTGTTGTTCACAGGTGTGTTTGCTGTATGCTACACCGGGCCGAATGAAAGGAGAAGAGAGGCACTTTGTCATTTTTGCAACAATAGCCCTGGAATTTTTTCCAACCTCTCGGCCTGGCTGGACTTCTCCTGAGGTTTTTTGGTGGTCCCCACAGAAGACTCCTCATCCATTTTGTAACCACCGTGACAGACAGACTGAGATGGGAGAAGCCTCTCCATCAAGGACTGAGACATGAAACCCCCATGTGAAAAGGCCCCTCTGTTCTTTCCAAGGCCTGGGACTGAAACCCCCAGCCCGGGGGAGGTGTGTGGGGGAGGCAAGCTGACCAAAGTGAGATGGATGTTGCAGGTGTGAGCAGTGCACCAAGAAGGCAATGGCTCTCACCACTGCTGAGAACATGGACCCTGTGCACCCCTCTTCAAATACCATTTTTCCCCAGAAAATACAATTGACTGCTTTTGATTCAATTTCAAGATGCATCTGTTGCTATAGGACATGAAACAACACGAGCGCACACACCGCTGCTCTCAAGGGGAAGAAAAGGGAAGTTTATTTTCTGACTCCAACATTTATAGTTTTCCAAAAGTGACAGTGGATTGGAGGGTGACAGTGCCACCTCTCCAATGACACTGGGCAAACCAACAGTCCATCAAATTTCTCCTCCTCCACAAAAGAATGCAAAACAGTGAGTTATTTACAGAAAGTGCGTGAGAAAGTTCCTTACAAGAATGTAAACATCAGAAGGCTTAGAAAATCTTAAAAAATCAGGGCGACAACTCATCCCCTTCCCCCATCAAAAAAGAGTATAATAAGGGTTCAAATGAACTGGAACCCTGAAATGTCCCTGGATGTGACCTGGTGAACTCCACTGGCTGGACATGGAAGGACTTGGCCATTCTATGTTTGGTAGCTAAATACCTTCCTTTATCTTCCTCCCTCTGTTCCTTATTCTTCCCTTTTTCCCCAATTCCTCCCCAATGCATTTTGCTGTGGTCATTCAATAAAGGTAGATGGGTTTTTGATTAATACTGCAAGATGGTTTCTACGATTCTTTTTACATAAACATTAGCTCTTGCCTGTCACCACTGAGTCAGAGATGACAGCAGCAGGATCAGAAGGCAAAGTGGCAAAAAGCCTCATTTATTTCATCCTCTCTTCTTTTATAATTTAGTTTGCTACAGGTGGACCTGACTGGTCACTTAATCAATACATTTCACAGGACTGGCTAATTAACAAGACACTCATTTGTAAACAATCTTGTGAAGAAAACAGAACAACAGATTATTAGAAAAACACCACCTGCAGGTTGTTTTAATATTTGGCTATCATTGTTTATCTCCAGCTCCAGGCTGATTCTGGGAAAACTTATCCAGCTTTCTCTCTGACCAGGCAGTCACATCCACACCCACCTCTTATTGTAATTAGCCGAATGTCCATTATGGCTGTGCAATTGTCCCCTTTAATTGGGTCGGTGGGCTTCTGAAGAGGAAGTAAGATCTCTTCCTCATGCCAAATTCTTCACCTGTGTCAAGCTGGCAGGGCTCTCACAGTCCAAACCTCCTCTCATCCTCAGAAGCCTGTGGTATTTCTGGTTCCTGCACTCTTACAATACTCCATATATCACCTGCTATTCCCAACCTTGCTTCAGTTATTCAATTAATTTCCTTGTTAAGCTCTATATGATCTTTGCTAACGACATTTCTAACTTAGCCCCTAAATTCATTTAAGCTCTTAACTAAAATATATATCTATTTTTCACTACCTTAGCTGCATTCCTAGCTCAACCCCTCGACTCACAAAGAGAGCTCTGGACATGCAGCCTGGGTTCTCCTGGAAGCTGCTGTGTGAGCCAGGGAGAGTCAGCTGGAGAAGAGGTGCTAAGAGTCCCTTAAAGGAATTCTATCAAGGTCGTTGACATGGAAACTGAAAAGAAGTAAAGATAAACGAGGGGGGCCTGCAGTTGTACACGGCTGAAAACAGCAGTGGAGACCACTCTGTGCCAGTGAGCACTGTGTGGATTTGTTGTGGCCAATGAATAAATGTAAACCTTCTGAGAAGTCTAACAGACAGCACGCTGTTAGAATAAACAGAGAGAAGCTTTCTGAAATGCATGGGGTTCTTCTCTGGGTTGTGACTGTCTCAAGAGTGACAGGTTCTGACAGCACAAGGATTTGGGGTTATGGAAACACCTGGGACAGCAGCAGAGCCACTGCTGCTCCATGGCTGGGAAACGAGTGAGGCACATCCTCCTCACCACTGATTTTTCACCCTGACTTCTGCAATCAAAGATCTTTTTCAGGCAGATTTCTCCAACACACAGGAGCTCTGTGAGTCTTTGCAGGTTTTAGGACCTAAAGAGGGCTCTGGGGTCTCTGCAGAGGAGGGACCTGGGGCTGCTGGAGTGAGACCCGAGGAGGCCATGGAGATGCTCCAAGGGCTGGAGCCAGGCTGGGAGAGCTGGGGGTGCTCACCTGGAGAGGAGAAGGCTCCAGGGAGAGCTCAGAGCCCCTTGCAGGGCCTGAAGGGGCTCCAGGAGAGCTGGAGAGGGACTGGGGACAAGGGATGGAGGGACAGGACACAGGGAATGGCTCCCAGTGCCAGAGGGCAGGGATGGATGGGATGTTGGGAATGAGGAATTGTTCCCTGGCAGGGTGGGCAGGCCCTGGCACAGGGTGCCCAGAGCAGCTGGGGCTGCCCCTGGATCCCTGGCAGTGCCCAAGGCCAGGCTGGACACTGGGGCTGGGAGCAGCCTGGGACAGTGGGAGGTGTCCCTGCCATGACAGGGGTGCCACTGGATGGACTTTAAGGTCCCTCCCGAACCATTCCATGATTCTATGAGTTATGATATAAAATAAAAGTGAAATTTGGAGAAAGCTCCTCTCTCTGTGCCTCCCAAATCCTCAGCAATGCCACAAGCCATGATACACCCATGTTGGACACACTGCTAACCCATCCTACCCCGGGTACATGCCCACATCCACTTTGGACCAGGGGTGATATTATTACCAGGATCAAGGAAAGGATTATTGTTGCAAAGATTTCAGAGGAGATTTTATGTGTGGCAATTCAAAAGACCAGACAGGGAATTACAGGCTCATACCCTTGACTTAATCACCAATATTCAAAGCAAGCACCCAGCAACCAGGATCTGCTTTACTTCAAAACTGACTGTGGCAGTTTTCAGGCACATCTGATTTTTGGATATTATTGACCACTCAGACAAAGCATTTTGAAGAGAAATAAACAGAAGACTCAGCCAGAAGCAGAACTACAGACAAAGACCTTAGGATTGCCACAAGGCCACAATACCAGTTAGAGCTGATGGTGTTAAGTTTTAAACTCAGCTCGTATCACAAATAAACAAAAAATGCAGCAAGTGAAAACAGAAGGAAAAGGGAAACACTGATCTCAGGTTTGAGAAGAGGCCAGAGCAAGTTCCTCCCAGCTGATGGCCATCAGGAACAAACCCATCAGGTACACATTAATCCCAGAAAAAGCCAAAACACACTTGTTCCAACACATTAACTGTACTTCATTCCATACCCCTGCTAGGATCCTAATGGTGCTGCAAGTCCTTCCTCTCCCCTTCTCCAGCAGAGATTGCATCATCTGATTTTACAAATAACACATTTCAGGGGCTGAGAGACAAGGCAGCAGAGCAGGCCAGAGCTCCAGCAGAGCAGCATCCATCTGACAGGGAGGAGAACACGCTCTGTGTGCAACAGCCCATCCCACAGCACGAGGGGCAAGGATTCCTCAGTGCCCAGCTCCAGCAGAGAGCAGCTCTGGCTCCAGCCTGGGACAGGATGGGGTGTTTGGAAGGGCTCATTCTCCTGGGTGTGTTCTCCCAGCAAGCAAAGCTGCTCCTGTTTGGAAAGCACAGCTGGAAGCCGGGATCTGAGCGAGCCCTGCTATCCCATGAGGGAGCACCCAGCTTTCAGGCAGGTGAAAATGCTTCTCCCATGCTGGCCCACCCCTGGGAGAACCAGAGGCACACTTGGCTGCTCAGATGTGCCTTAAGGAAGAAAAGGAACAATGTTTTGCCAATCTCACGTGATGCTGTAACGCAGAGCTGGCCCAGCACGGACAGCTGGGCTCAGTGGGAGTGCTCGGGACTCATCCCAGCTCCAGGGAGCTGTTCTGGAGGCCAGGCCTGGCCCCTCCTGTCACACTGCCTTGGGAGTGAGCTCCTGGCCTTCAGGAGAGCCTGGGACACGTTTGGATCCACACCTTTCTGGGTTTGCCATATGTTTGCTTTCCCAAGCTCCCAGCAAGGCAAAGCAGGATCAGCACACGCTCCCTGCTAGGAGAGGAGGCCTCTTGCCAGAGCAAAGCACAGCTCAGGAATCAAATCAATCAGCAGTGCTTCAGCAGGAATTTCAGATGGAAAGACACGTCCTACCAAACCCACTTTGTGAGTATTACTTTTCAAAATCATGGTTTTGAGTAGAAGAAGGGCAGATTCAGGTGAAATTGGGAAATGGCTGTACTTAATTCAAGCAGTACCTGCTCCCTCTGGCCAGCAGCAGCCTGAGCTCCCATGGCAAGGTCCCAGTTCCATAAACTCACTCCACAATGTAGCCATGGAGATTCCAGCCTCATTCCACCTGTGGGTGCCCAGCACCTTCCTGCAGGAGGGTGTGCCCTCTGAGATGCTCTGCTCTTGCCCCCTGGATGCCAAACTTACCTCCCAATCATTCACCCCTAACTCCTTGCTGTTCTAGTGACATCCAACCCCCTGAATTCAGCCAGTGCTAGAGCTGAGAACTCCTAAAGCTTTCTTTTTTTTTCCCTATAAAGGGGAGAGATACCAACTCCAGCTCCTCTCCTGTCATCATGCAGGAGATCAGAACTGGAGGTAACTTTACTGGAGTGCTTTGGAAAATCAATTATCTGCTTTTAGAAGGGAAAAAAACCTCCCAGGGATTCAATTCCACTTGTCAAACTTCAGCTATTTCCTTTATCCTCCTTGCTGAGAAAGTGTGAGGCTTGCTCACACTCCCTATTCTCCAGGAAGGAAAAAAAAAAAAACCAAAACAAAAAGCTGTTTGACAAAATAATCATTTTTGCAAGCTGCTGCACTGGCGGGACAGAGGTCTGGGATTTGGCAGAGGGAAGTGCCCGCCTTCCAATCTGATCCCAGCACCAGAGCAGAGCACCACCTGCAGCCTGGTGCCCAGTGTGGAAAGGAGGAGGGAAGGAAGCAGGAGCCATTAGAGACTGGCTCCTGGCCATCCCACATCTCCTTTGGTGCACTGGATCAGACCCCACAAACGACTCGCCAAAAAAAGGAAATCTAAAAATTGGACTCAAAGGGTCTTTTTAAGCACTTTAATCCTTTTGCACTGCCTGTTCCCAGAGCGGCCATTCCTGGCAGCAGACACTGAGCTGGGAAAATCCTACTCCCCAAGCCAAGGAGTTAAAGAGAAAGCTGCTAATCAGCTAAATAGAAGCTGGAATCTGTTCATATGAAAGTCTCTTTTTTTCTCTGTCACCTGAGGGACATCACAGTGTTCCCAAATACACTTTTGACACCATTTGGCAGCAGGGTCCATCTCATCCTCCATGATTCATCCCTTAGGTTATTTTTTTAATATCAGAAAGTGAGCTTTTAAATGCCAAACTCATTTTGCGGGTGGCGGTGGGGAAGTGGAAGAGATTCCAAGTGGTCTCACTGGGCTGTGCACCAACTGCCTCCACCAAATGGCTCAGAAAGCTCCTCTTCCCATGGAGCTTCCCAGACAAAGCACACTGACAGCCACATCCAACTATTACCTAATAGTTTGTTCCTCAACTTGATGGAAACACGAGAGGAGAAAGCAATTCCAGCAGGGCCAGATGTAGGACAGGGAGCTGGAGGTGGGGATCACTTACCTTCTGTCCTTGTTGCCTGCCACCAGCATGTTGGGGGGGCTGCTGTGGAGGTTGACACATGAGAAGTCACCCATGGAGTTGCCCACTTTGGTCACACACTGGTTTGTTTCCAGGTTGTAAAGGAGGATCTGGAGAGGGAATAAAACACCACATCAATTCAGCAGGAGCACCACGACAAGGTTTTGCTGCCCCACAAAGCAGAACTGTGACCACCTGAGGGGTCCTGCAGGACTTGTTTCTTGATGTGTAAAACAGAGCCAAGAGACAGATCTACCCCTGTGAAGAGAGGCAATGACACCTGTAGCCATGATATTTTCTGAAAAATCCTTTCCTTAGGATTTTTTCTCCTGAGAAGCTGAGAGGCCTCAGGAACAAAATGTCAACAATGGTTATCTGCTGCTGTGGGATGTAACAGGTGCACCTGGGATTGGTCTCATGTGGTTGTTTGTAATTAATGGCCAATCACAGTCCAGCTGTCCGCACTGTCTTGGTCAGTCACAAACCTTTGTTATCATTCTTTTTCTATTCTTAGCTAGCCTTCTGATGAAATCCTTTCTTCTATTCTTTTAGTATGGTTTTAATATAATATATATCATAAAATAATAAATCAAGCCTTCTGAAACATAGAGTCAACATTCTCATCTCTTCCCTCACACTGGGACCCCTGCAAACACCATCACAGACACCCTCAGAAATCAGGAATTCAGGTTTCCCAGTGGGATCCAGCAACAAGCAGGGATGCACCCCCAGAATGGCCAGGCACAGCTCTCAGGAAAACCACACAGGTGACATCTTTGGGGTTACAGGAAAAGAAAAGGGTTTCCTCATCAATTTTAGTGTTTGAGAGAGCAGCAAAAGCAAACAGCAGCAGCCCTGAGGAGGTCTGGACAGATGGACAGTAAGAGGCAGATCTGGTCAAGTGCAGCAGGAACTGCAGGGCAGAGCTGAGCACACAGAGAGCCTGGGTGCCCTCACACACAGAAATGTCACATCTGAAGTGGCAGCTCAGATGGGAAAGGCAGAAAAACAACTCTGATTTTAGGCAGCATCTGAGATGATTCAAGCAGAGCCTGGATGAGAAGCACGAGTTGTTCCCTGTCCGTTCCCACTCCTCTCCTCCATCAGTTTAATCACGTTTGCTGTCCTTCCTGTGGGGCCACATCTGATCTGTCTGCTTGGGCCTTTCAATTTAGCAGAACAAATATTTTTAGAAATAGAAAAACGCACTGGTCAAAGCCCAGTGGAGCTCAGTGCTGCACCTGGCCTTATATAACTTCATAAACATGATTCAATTTCATGGTATTGCTTGTTGAAATGAAAAGAAACCTTGTGACCATGAGAAGAGTTAATGGTATTTAAAACACCAGGAAAAGCTCACAGCTTCCATGGCAACATCAGCACGGCCATGTCAACGTCACATCAATATTCTTTACTTCTAATTTGCTGATTATAGCCACGTGCAGCTCAATAAATATTGCACTATCTGGATGGATTATTTCAACATTTGCCAGAACAGCAGCATTGATGTTGCCTGGCCTTTTATTTCCTATCTGTGCCATTTCAGAGATCTGAAAGGTGAATTAAGAGAGCAGGAGTGGATCATTTTGTGATGGAGGCCTCTGGGCAGCCAAAGTGAAGCTTTGAAGGTCTCAAGGAACAGGGTAAAGAGAGATTTGCAGGTTTCCTCCACCTGCCATTCTCCCAGGCAAATTCAAGCATATTGCAGCTCCCTATTAGGATCAACACATCCAACTTCCTTAGGTGTTCCTAAGATCTATAATCTCCCAATTAATTCTTTGTGAAGCTGTCTCAAAAAACATGGCATTTTTCATCCTTAAGACCCCAAAAAACCAAAGCAAGGATGACCTTTGTTGGAAAACCTAGGAAATAAAAGTTAAATTTAAATAAAAATTAATTTAAACTTCCACCCCAAGGAAAAAGCTGCTACAAACTGCATGGCAATGTTAGTGTTTGAGGTAAAAACCAGTTTACAGCCTGTTCTCACTTCAGCCCAGCTCCCAACAGCTCAGTAACCAAACCCACAGATAATGATGCTCTGGCAAAAGCACCTCAAAGGGTTCTCAGTGCTAAGGAAATTAATATCTGTGCCTGGCAACCCAAACTTCTCCTTGGAAAGTTTGGAACAAAAGACAAAGGCAATAAACTGCTGAATTCAGCTTAAGAAAGAACTGACAGGGTCAGGAGCAATGCATTCCAGCTCCCAGTTGGGCCCTTCCCAGCTGGATGTTAAAACTCCAGAGGGGAGAGGGCCAAAAGTTGCTTTCTTAAAAGTCCCCTGGGGCTGATACTTGCAGTGAACATCCATAAACTATTAATTTATCTAAATGACCAGAGCTCCCATCTCTGCTATAAACATAGGATACATACTTGAACACCCAGCCATGGCCATGAAAGGCTGGAATGAAAAATTGCACTGAAAGATTCCCATGTAACGTTTTCCATGTTACATCTGCTCTGCCTGCAGGCCCGAGGCAAAGCTCACAGGTAACAGCAGCTGGGAAAAAATGTATTTCTCCTGACATAACTTGAGGGTGGCCAGCAATTTAAAGTGTTTGCATCTAAGAATCTGTAAAAAAAATAAGCGTTCACACCCACAAAAATGAAAGAAAAGCTTGTATCATCTTCTCCTACCCCCTTCAATTCCTTCTCATGCCTATCTCTATTCTTTTAAAGATTGTTTATTTTAGCCATCAATCTTGTTACTGATTTAATTATATTTTAAATTTTATCATGCACAAATGTCTTTCTAACCAATTAGTCCCATCACTGGAAAAGTCTCTGTGATTTTCAGTATCCAGGTTTTGCCTATCTTGAAATTCAACCTGTCTTGAGCAGTTTCATGACCTGCAAATGAATTTCAAACCCTTATCCTGACCAATTGATAAGTAAAGAAGCTAAAAGCACTCCGAATGCTTAAGTCTGAATAATAATTTCCTGGAGACAGGGATTTAAGAGCACACTGATGACAATTCTGAAGTTGCTGGAACACCTCTGATGAGCTCTCCTGTAATATCCCAAGGCAAGAAGGATTTTCCTTACAAAGGCCAAGGAGAGAGAATGGAAATACCTGGTCGATAGGGACTTGAAATAAGGGCCTGTGTGTTAAAGGGCAGATAAAGCATAAGATCTCTGGGAGGTTTATAATCCTATAATGCACACTGCAAAGGGATTACCCTTTTAAAGGTATTTATAATCCTATAATGGACACCCAAGCCCAGTGACCTAATAGGTACTGAAGTGAGGGAAGTGAACCAAGAGCATTTGGGTGTGAAATGAAGAACCCTGGGATAACACACTAATGAGCAGCCCTGGCCCCTCGGGGACCTCAGGGAGGAAAAGCATTAAAGACCCCGTGCAGGCAGCACCGGGATCCAACGCCCCAAATAAAAAGTGTCACCTACTAACATTGGCCAAATGAAAAGTCCAAGTTGTTGGCCAAGAGCCAGGCAATCTCCCTGAATGCTTAATAATTCAACAAGCCAGGAATAGCCAGAGCACCTCCAGCATTCTGTTTAGTTAAAGACCACAGAGATTAGCAAACACATTATCCATCTCCGAGGCGATCCCTTCCCTGTTACAAGTCCCTTAACGACCTTTACCAGCCCTCCCTCTCTCTCTCTCTCTTTTAATAAGGCTGAGCAAATGGGACTTCATTTCAGCCCACTGCCACAGACTGGGGGTATTAATTATTCATGCTCATAGTCTCCCCTTTGTTAAGGCAGTGCATTAGACTAATTCCCCTCTTTGCTGGGTGACTTGGGCACGGCTCAGCCTGTGGCTGCTCCTCTGGGAGGGACACACCAGGAACCCAGCCCAGGCACAGGAAGAAAGGCAAAGATACTGTTCTGCACAGAACTGCAGAGTGCTGGGGACAGGGAACTCTCTTTAAATGCTGTCCAAGAACTCATGAAAGATGCCTGAAATGAATTCCCAAAGAATTAAAGGCTCTGGAGCCAGAAGAGCTGAGCTGTGAGCTTTGTTGCATCTCGCTGCTAAGTGAGGTCAAGCGTGGTCGATGCACTCTGCTTGAGACACTTCCAAGAAAAACCAAGGAACTGTAGGAAATGCTGCTGATGGAACTCTTCCATGCGTGGCCAAAACCCCAGCAGGTGTTTTGGGATGCTGTGTTGTTGGAGATGTCTTTCTTGGACAGAACATTAAAACAACAAATCCCTGAGCACTTGTTATCAAAGAGCCTGTGGTACTTTCAACAAGAGCTGGGGTGTCCATCCCACTGTCCTGGATGGCAGCCAGCACACGCCTGCTCTGGGAAGAGCTGCTTTCCCTTTCTCTTTCCCTTCCCAGCCCATTCCTGCCTCCCCTTCCCTTTTCTTTTCCCTTTCCCTTTCCTTTTCCCTTTCCCTTCCCAGCCCATTCCTGCCTCCCTTTCCCTTTCCTTTTCCCTTTCCCTTCTCAGCCCATTCCTGCCTCCCTTTCCCTTTTTCCCTTTCCCACCTCCTGCCCACAGGAACAGCGTGGGGCAGCTGGAGACTGAGCTATGTCTCAGAACCAGGTGAATCCCTCTGTGTGTTGGTTATTATTCTTATTCTCTGAATTTGGTTCTTATTTAGATGCAGTATTGGAAGGAGGATCATAAATATCAGCAAAAAGCACGTTGTAAAACCACACTCAAACCTTACATCCTTCTCCTCACTGTACAACACACAGGATCCATTACAGAAGCACTTTTTCAGAAAGAACCATCCAGGATTGAGGTTTCTGTCATTTCAAGTAAAATAAAACCACCCTGAGTTGCTCAGGGTGGCAGAGGATCAAGCAGCAAGCCTGAGAACAGAATTTACATTTATTTTCAGATTATATTTCTCCCCTTTGCTTCTGTCCAGCCCTCTGCCAATTGGAAAAAACATTGCCTGAATACACACAGATATTGCCAATGAAAAAGGGGCTGTGAAATTCCAAGTCCACCATAAACAAAAAAGGGATCTGGTTTCTGCTCAGGTCAAACCCATCCAATCCAGAGGGTACCTACAAAAGCAGGAATATGCATTTGTGGGGGAACTCATCAAATTAAACACAACATATGGTACACACTGCTGCAAGTTTGGATTTTATATCTAAAGTGATGTGGAAAACAAGAATATTTTTAAAGTTTACAAGCCCCAGGGGCACAGTTTCCCTGTGCAAATGTATTGGATTGCCTACTGTAAATATGGCACATAACACTGCAACAACAACAAAAACAATCTGACTGTTAACAAATGCAAGGTCAGCACACTCATGCTTGTGCACACAGATAAGTGTTCTGGCTCCATAAATTTCAAGATGAGCTAAGATTTAAAAGGAGCAGCTGAAGGAGACAGACAGACAATCAGAGAAGAAGAAAAAGAGTAAATCAAACACAAAACAGCCAGTTAAAAAAATAAATAAATAAAAAAGCAGTTAATATCCATGAATAATGGATGTTTGATTTAAAAGCAGTTTACTCCAATATGATGTAATTTTTGACAATCAGCCAGAGAGACTATTTTTCAAGTTCTTGCCAGATAGAAGTCATTGTGGGGAGCTGGGAACTCAAGTGCTTCTCTGAGCATGTGGAAAATTGACTTTCATGCCATCCTAAAGGTGACTTTTGCTGGCAGACGCATGCGCCGGGCGACGCCTGAAAACCCAAAAGCAGCAGAGCTCCCAGCAAATCCAGCAGGAAAAGCAGCTCCCTGCTCCTCCCCATCCAACACCTGCTGCACAAGCCACACACAGAGCTAAAGACAAGTGCAGTTTGCTTTTCCCTTTGAAGTTTCCCTGTGCCTGGAGTTGCAGAGCGAGGCTTCAGGCTGGTGGCAAGCAGGGGAGCCAAGCTCCGCGCTGGCGCTGCCAACGCACCTGCAGCCCTGGGCACTGCCAGCCCCCGGGGCTCTGCCAGCCTGGGATGGGCTGGGATGTGGGCAGATGTCTGCTAGGACTGGAACGGGGTCACCAGGCTCGTTTGACTCGTGCCTGGAGCCTGGGCTAAGAGCTCCAGGGCCCGTGGGGAGGATGCTGTGTTTACCCACTGAACCACCCACACACTCAAAAAACTCCTCTAGCCCAGGGACAGGTGTTCCCTAACCTGAGGGAAACCTTCTGAGGCAAGGTGAAGCTTAAAAACTGAATTAAATCCCTTGGTTTTATCAGCTGGAATATTCATGGCACAACCTAGCAGCTGTATTTTCCAAACCTGAGGCACCCACCTTAGCCACCGTGCCAATTTTAAGGCACTCACACTGTAGCACACATAGGGGGGGAAAAAGCAGAACATCCTTAATGTCAGCCAATAGAAAGGAATTGATTTATTTATTATTTATTTAGTCTTTAATTTATTTCAACTTGCAAAATTATTTATTCCTGGTCACTTAGAGTGTTTGATCAAGAAATCATGCAAAATTTAGACAAGGAAAAGTTCTGGACTCTCTGCTGGTGTCTTTTCCTTGCAACAGCTCAGTTCTTCAGAGAGTTCTGTCTCTCTGACATGGTAC
The DNA here is from genome assembly GCA_014549065.1 of Cardinalis cardinalis. Taxonomy (NCBI): domain Eukaryota; kingdom Metazoa; phylum Chordata; class Aves; order Passeriformes; family Cardinalidae; genus Cardinalis; species Cardinalis cardinalis. The sequence continues at coordinate 97,155 of JACDOX010000436.1, read as the reverse complement.
CAAAGAGCTTATAAATAAAAAGGTATTTAAAACACCTTTCAACACCTCCAAAGATCTGCTAACACCCTGCAGTCCTGCAGCTCCTCAAAGAGAGACATTTGGGCAAGTTCCATCTGTTCAAACACCAGCAAGCCCTGCCCTTCTACTGGTATGAAAACAAGAGTTCATAAAGATGAATTTGCTGAAAATTGAGCTCTTTACAAGGGTTACAAAGGCCACCAGAAGTGAAAAACCCATATTTTTTAAATAAGAAAAACTAAGATTAAAAAAATGGAAGCCTTTGGAACTCCATGAGAACTGGAGACACTTAACACCAGGAAAGACAATGCAGCTTCTCAGTTAGGAGGATTTTAGTTAAAATAAGGTGTAAAATCTCACATAAAGCAGCCATGAACTAAATACATCACCCAAAAAATTACTGTAAAGTATGAAACTCAATTTCAAGGAGTATTTACTGTTGTCCAGCTGTGGCTGCCCCTGGATCCCTGGCAGTGTCCAAGGCCAGGCTGGACAGGGCTTGGAGCAGCCTGGGACAGTGGAGGGTGTCCCTGCCCGTGGCAGGTGTGGGGCTTTAACATCCCTTGCAACCCAAACCACTCAGGGGTTTTATGATTTCAAATTTGTTTTCACTCACTATCACTGGTTAATTCCACTGGACACACTCACATTTCCAAGCAGCTGAAGAATTCCATGGAAACACAAAATCCAGGAGCAAACCCAGGCAGTGTTTCACTGGCTGCTGAGAGGAGCCAGGTGAGGTTGAACACCTTTCCCCAAGCCAATCAGCAGCTCCAGAGAGCTGCAAAAGCAGCAGCATGAACAAGCAGCACCTGAGAGAGCTGATCTCAGCACATCCAGCTTCTGCCTCAGAGCTGGAAGCTGTAAAATCATCCCTTCCCTCCTCTCCTCCCCATCCACCAGCCACCATCAGGTCCATGTTTGTGCACAAAGCAACCAAACCCACACCTGAACTGTGTAATATCTGTACCAAAAATCCTCACCTGAACTGTGCCTGACAATATCTGCAACAAAAATCCTCACCTGAACTGTGCCTGACAATATTTGTAATGAAAATCCTCATGCATGCTGTATGAAACTTCTTTGGTAGAAAAACCCCCAAATCCTCTTTTGCTCATTGTCTCATATCCCCAAGAACTGCTGAATATGTTAAAAATTTTGAACAGAATTTGACAAAGTTGTGGTTTAGGATTTTTCCCCTCATCTCAGGAGAACAAAGAACTCTAAATTTCATAGAAACAATCCACAAAGCTCACCTGAGTTCACCTGTAGTAGGAGACCAGACTTACCTGACAGCAGATTCAGGGAAGGTTATAAAGGCACCAGCTATGAGAAAAGCTCCAGACTGCATCAGAAACCAGATGAACTCAAACCTAACATTTATCCTGCTGCCTCCTTTCGAGGTTTAGATCCTGACCTGAAGAGGAGCAAAGCCAATCTGTGGATTTAATCTCTCCCATGGTGTTTAAACCCCAAATCCCCACAGGTGAGTGCCCAGCCTCGTGGTGCTGCAGCAGCTCTGTGACCAGGGGGGGCTCCCAGCTGCCTGACACAGGGGATGTGCCACTGGCCTGACATCATCCCTCAGGGAATGTCCCCTAGATGCCCTGGGAATAAGGATTTCCCCCATGGGTCATTATCTGGGCTATTTAATTAGCCCTAGGCAAGCCTAGATGGGAACACAGATCTCAGAACTTGGACTTGAAGGGATTTCATGTTGAGTTAACCGAGCTGAAACAACAAAATCTTTCATAGCTTAACTTCAAAAAAGAGTTCCATGAGCACTAAAGCAGAAGAACTTTCAAGAAACAGCAGCATATTTGGGTTGTCTGGTGCTACTAAAATGCAAGCTGAACTTCTCAGGGATGAAGCATTTCTGTTTTCTCCTCCCTCCTGCACAAGTGTCTCTCATCTGACAGGAGCCATGTCTAGGCCACGGATTTGATGTTTTCCTCCTCTCCAACATAAAAGTTCCCAGTAAATTTATGCCTCAGATCTCAGCTCTGCTGTCAAACGCAGCTAAAATTAGAAAATGATTTTATAAAAAGAGAGAGGGAGGAAAAAGATGGCTTCCCTAAGTGTTTTGATCAGGAAGCAGGTTACTAGGCAGGGATTGCCAGAAGGAAAATAATAACCAGGAGGAAAACAAAGAAAACCCCAAAGTGGGGAGGAGCACAGGCAGCAGCCAGGGGGGCTGGAATCCTCCAGGATGGCATTTCCAGGCTGGGGAGCTCTCCCAAAGCCAGGCTGTCCCCGTGGGCCCAGAGTAATCAGCCACTGCAGAGTCCCTTCACGTCTGCACGAGGCCGCTCGTTAGCATAAGAGCCATCAGTAATTAATTTCCGGCGTGATGTCAGCTGCAGCAGCAGTGCCAAGGCAGTGTCCTTGTCACACCCCCCTGGCTGTCTGGGCCCATCTCCCTGATTAGGATGCACCAGGTTTAATGCAATCTGCCAGCAAAAGCCAGGGAGCTCAGGACTGAATGAGGAAAGATGTCCGGTGGTGGTGTTCACAGGGGTCTCAGGACGAGGGAAGAGATGAGAATGTTGACTCCATGTTTCAGAAGGCTGATTTATTATTTTATGATATGTATTATATTAAAACTATACTAAAAGAATAGAAGAAAGGATTTCATCAGAAGGCTCAAAAAGAAGGAAAAAGAATGGTAACAAAAGCTCGTGTCTGACCGAGAATCCGACACAGCTGGGCTGTGATTGGCCATTAATTAGAAACAACCACACGAGACCAATCCCAGATGCATCTGTTGCATTCCACAGCAGCAGATAACCATTGGTTACATTTTGTTCCTGAGGTCTCTCAGCTTCTCAGGAGAAAAAAATCCTACGGAAAGGACTTTTCATAAAAGATGTCTGTGACAGGGTCCAGCTTTGCTGAGCAGCATTCAGACCTAGGGGGGTTTCTTGTCAGGACCCAGAACATTCCTCTGGCTGCCCTGGGTGATTTGGGACCCTGGCAGGGGGCTCAGAGACCTTGGCACAGTCAAAAAACACCTGTGCCTTTGATTTTAGCCCATGGAAACAATTACCAACTTTGTGTGAAGATTTACAAGCCACAAGAGTTTGAGTAGAATGATAGTGAATTTGTCACAGGGTGAAAAAGTAGAATTTTGGGGATTTAGAATGGGGGTTCAAGAGGCAAGATGGAGGAATCTGTGTATGTCCTGTCCTTCTTCTTGTCCTCCATCTTCTGCTGGGATGGTGACACGTTTTGATTGATTTAGAGTAGAGACAGACTGTCTAACATAGGTGATAGGTATTGGAAAATAGTTGCAAATAAAGTACACCTAGTTCTTAGTATAAAAAACTAACACCACCCCAAGGGCAGGCAGTGTGCCACAAACCAACCTGCTGGACAGAGAAAGAATGGAACAGATAAGAGAAAATAAACAACCTTGAAAAGCAGAACCGAGGAATCTCGACTTCTTCTGTCACAGGGCTGGGAAAAAGAGACTTTCTAACACCTCAGGGTCATCTCAACCACAGAAACCCGAGAGTTTCTCTGCTCTTTATGAGGCACAAAGGTGATCACTGGGGTAAATGCTCCCAAATGAAGCAATTTCACCTCCTGCCCTCCCACCTCTGGAGGGAAAAGAGCTGGGTTAGGACAGCAGAGGAAGGAATAAAGACAGCACAGCTCACAGCACCTCAGCCCTCCAGGTATTTATGGGGGTTTTATGGGGAATGAGATGCAGCTGAACACATTTATCCCTTACAGAGGAAGCCCTAAATAAAGCCTTCCCATTCCAACCACTTGCCAAGGGAAATCCTGCATTTTTACACTCCAGACCACAGTGGTCTGCAGTGGGTGCTCCACTCCTGCTCCTTCCCTCACTGCTGACAGCCTCAGTGCTACACAGCACTCAGTGCTAAAAATGGAATTAAACCAGGGACTGGAAAAGGGAGCCAAGGTGCAGGAAAGGGACAGGAACTCTTCCCAAGGCATCTGGAAACACCAAAATCTCTTCAGAGTTTGGCCAAATACTCAAGAGCACAGCACAAAAAGCATCCCCTTCCTAAGGGTGCTCATTTGCCTGATACTGCTCAGGATGAACAGAGAGGCTGAGGGATGGTTTGGGATTTTGGGTTGTTTACTGGGGTTTTTAGGTGGGGTTTTTTTTTGAGATGAGCTCCCCCTGATGCCATTGATGCAGCACAGACAGAGCTGGGCCCTGCTGAGGAGCAGAGGTTGCACAGTGAACCCAGCTGGCTGAATGTCAGATTATGCTTTTTCCTGAACTAGAGATGGGGCAATTGAGAGGTGGTTTAAAAATTTCTATTCTATTTTTAGTCTCTTGTGAAGGATGAGACAATGCAGATATTGTAATTTACACTACCACAATTAGAAGCTAATTATTTCTTAATTACAATATAGTAGAAGTGGTTTTTGACTTATTAATTTTTACCACACTATGCTGTAAATGTCTTTAAACTAGTAATCTAAAATTACTCTTCATAAGTCTTACTACAATATATTTTTCATAATTCTATTTCTCTGAAGTATCTAATCTTATTTATAAAGCCATCCTTTGAAACTTGTTTCTAGTTCTGTTTCTCTCTCAACAATATCTATCTTATTCCATAGTATCTCTAAGTGCATATTTCCTATCTCAAAGTTTACATACAGATATATATACTATGTAAATCTTGTGTCAAACTTTAAAAATTCATTTTCCACAGCTGAACAATAATCCCTCACCTCAGCCCACAGAAGAGCACAAAGCAGCATCAGATTATTGCATTGAATTGTTTTCTCTCTACTCTCAAAAGCTGGAGAGCATGGAAAGAAGTCCTCAGCATGAATTCTTTTTTCCTTAATTACAAAGGTATAAAAATCTTCTCAGAAAATGATGACAGTACCTGGTTGGGCTCATTCAATAACCAGCCAAAGGTTTTGATGCCAAAGGCAGCCTCGTGAGCAGCCACGTCGAGGCAGGTGACAGGCTGGCCATAGACTGAGTGCAGAACCCTGCCAGGAGCTTCTGCTTTCAGGAGATACACAATGTCCTCTGCAGCTGCCACTGCCACCGGGCTCCCCGTCACATCTGGAACCAGATTAAGGAAGTTGACCTAAAAAGAACAGACTTTTTATTTTATTTTTTATTTTAATTTCTTCTAATACAGTCAATTTTTTTTTTGCATGTGCTGAACTGAACAAATGACTCATGTGTGTCCTGAATCATCTCAGCTATGGATTAATTCCACACAAAGACCAAGCATCAAGCTTATTGCTGAACTGTAAGACTGAGCTTTGGAGGGAGGATTAATCAGGAGTGGTTTAAATCACTTCACACCCTTCAACTGCACAGCTTCCTCCTACAGGAGAGAGGCTGCAAGACTCAATTATTCCTACACACTTCCTTCCCCTTTCAAACAAATGCTGATACTCTGAGACAAAACAAAACTTCAGAGAATGAGTTTTAATTGCAACTCTCAAAACTTCAGTGACAGAAGGTGCAACCTAAAGAAGCTGCATGAGGAGTTACAGCTTCACAAGTGACACTATTAGGCTGCCTGCAATATCCTGCCTCAGAATTAATCAGATAGTGTGGATCTGGAATGAGACCTGGAGTTTCAGCTCCAATTCTATGCGAGAAAACTGATTTACAAAATGAGCCAGCTTAGTTTACTGTTGACAAAAAAAAACCCAGAAAAAACCCAAAAAACCCCAGCCAACCTCTTGCACCATATGGACTTGTGTTCATTTTCACTCCTAGCTCAAGCCAGCAGTTCACCCTTGCTCTTCAGGGATGGAAGCCTCACCCTGAACCTGCTCCAAAGGCAGAGCCTCGAGCTGGTATCACCCTGATCTGGCTGAGGCTGTAAGACTTTTATAAGAACCATCCCAACCCTACCAACAGTAATTAGTGGATCGGGAGCTCCTGTAAGGAAGCAGAGCAGCCTGGATACCGCCAGCAGGGGGGCTATTTACAGACACGAATGGGACGGGGCTGCTGTGGAACGTGCCTCGAGCTGTTTTACTTTTCAGCATCAGTCTCGTTCCATGGTTATGACAATGGGAAGATGCCAGCAGCTCACATTCTAGGCAGCAGACACAGAACTCAATGTTACAACTCACTTTATAAGCTTCTTGACCAATCMCACAAAGCAAAAGCACATTGACAGTAGTTCTATCCAATCACTGTGAGCACAGGTACCTTTGGTTAAACAATGCTTGCTTATTTCAAATACAATACCTGCTTGTCAGCCTTAAAACACAACGCACAGAGCTCCATTATTAAGCTTCAACCTTCCTAATATCTTGCCAGATAAACTTTCTGTAGCTTAGAGAGCTATTCAGACAAGTGTTAATACACAGACCATTGTTCTATTTGCCCTTGCTTTTCTACAGTTTAAATCACTTTTCTGCTGACCTATCTCATGGCTACTGCACAGCTCTGCACACAGTTCTGCTGTCTCTGAGGCCTGCATCATGCAGCTTTCCCAAAACCCTCTGATTTTGTAGATTCCCACACCTGGAGACTCACCAATTTCTGGATTTCAAAGGTTCCTGGGGTTTGCCAGAATCCTCTGTCGTCGGGGCTCTCCAGCCTGACCTGGAAGCCGGAGGCCGTGGCCACGGCGGCGCCGCCCGGGGCCAGCGCCAGCGCCTGGAGGTGCTGGTTGTGCTGGAAGTGATGGATGGGCTCCTGGCCCAGCAGCAGGCTCCACACACTGACAGTGCCTGCACAGGGGAAACGGGTTAGCTCAGCTCTGACACAACCTTCAACGAGCCTTTAAACAGCTGCAAGTGGAGCTGGTGGAACAAAGGAACGTCAGGATGCTGGGGTTCCTCTGGCCATGGGTCACAGGAGAATTTATGTGCTCTGGCCTGAAGCTGAAGGAGGGGATGTATAGATGGGATACTGGGAATTAGGAATTGTTCCCTGGCAGGGTGGGCAGGCCCTGGCACAGGGTGCCCAGAGCAGCTGGGGCTGCCCCTGCATCCCTGGAGTGCCCAAGGCCAGGCTGGACAGGGCTTGGAGCACCCTGGGACAGTGGAAGGTGTCCCTGCCCAAGGCAGAGGTGAAATGGGATGTGCTTTAAGGCCCCTTCCAACCCAAACCCATCTGTGATTCTGTGATTCCAGGCTCTATTGCTCTGTACCAAATTCCTAATTTGTGACTGTCCAATAACATTAGCAGCTACCTTGAGGAAGACTCTTTGACTTCTGTCACATTTCCATGTTTGGAGATCAGATGCAAACAGACACCTGAAATTTTGTTCTATTATAGAGAGGCTCTCAATTACCCAAAACCAGTGAGGAAGAACTCACACTCCAATTTTAAGTCACTTTGCTGCATGGTTCACAGAATCACAGAATATCCTGAGCTGGAAGGGACCCACAGGGATCATCCAGCCCAGCCCCTGTCCCTGCCCAGACCCTGTCCCTGCCCAGACCCCCAACAACCCCACCCTGTCCATCCCTGGCAGTGCTGTCCAAAGGCTCCTGGAGCTCTGGCAGCCTCGGGGCCGTGCCCATGCCCTGGGGAGCCTGGGCAGTGCCAGCACCCTCTGGGGGAAGAGCCTTGTCCTGAGCTCAGCCTAAACCTCCCAACACAGCTCCATTCCCTGGGTCCCGTCCCTGGTCGCCACAGAGAAAAGCTAAAGAATACAAATCCTAAAGAATAAAGGAGTGTAAGTCAAAAGAAAACATATTTATAATTGCATTTTTGCCAGCCTGGCTCCCCAGTTATCTACTTAAAAGCATCATAATCTGAGTAAGAGCAACCTGAGGCAATCAGGAGGGAACCAGAAGGGAATTGGAGCCTTCTGGGCCACCTTTGCACTGAATTGAGAAGCAATCTTCCAGCGTGACAGGCAGGGCTGGAGAAGGCTCCCTTGCAGAGGAGCACGCTAATGATGAAATGATTAACGGCAGCTCTTCCTTCAGAAGGAGACATAAAAGCCCTGACAGACAGCTGTGGATGGGCACCACTGCCAGTTTGCAAACACTCCTCCCCAGTCCCAGAGGAGGTGAAGCAAGAGTGTGGTAATGAAACTGCACATAGTGAAATGGTAGCTAAATGAGTTTAAATTGATTTATGGTAGCTTTTGTAAAGATTATTTGGTATCTGGAAAGTGCTACCCATGTGAAATAATGCAGATAATCCTTAAGATCCCTGTCTAATGGCACTCCCACTGAATATTTATATTCCTCACCATGGGAATGAGTACCATAATGGGGACCATTTTTGTTTTATTAGGGATGAATATTTAAATTAATCTGCTATTTGCCTAAACAATTAGCCGCCTCTGTTTGTTTACACAAAGCCAAAACTGCAATTAGGCTTCCATCAGAAAGATCAGTCCCGACTAAAACTGTCCCGACGGAGCCGTAAGGGCTCCGAGCAGAACTTCCCAAAATGACTTCTTAGCATAATGGTAATTATGTTAATTGCTTGAAAGGTAAATAACTGCTGAACTGGGTTTGCAAAACAGACCGGTTGCACACAGCTTCAAACCAGTTAACAAATCCAAGTGGGCAGCACAGGCTGCACCCCCTGCAGCCCCTCTGCAGGGCTGAGCTGGGGCTGCTCCTCTCCAGAGCAAAGGGATGGGGAGGTCTCACCTCCAGGAGAGATGATTCAGCCAGGAAAAACCCCATCAGTGATAAAGTGGTATCAGACACAGGGAGTCAGAACTGGACTTTTGTGTCAGACCATGGATTTGGCTGCCAGGCTCCTCCAAGCAGGAGGATTTTCAATCTTTGTTCAGCAGAAAATTGATCCAAATTAAAGGCCAGGTTCATGAAGGGGAAAAGGGAGGCTGATTTGTTTTCAGTGAAGCCTTTTGTTTACACACCTCTGTGATGAACATTCCACTGGGTTTAACAGTGTTTAAATGGATGAAAGTTCTGGGGAAAAAAATAAAATATTCTGACCACAGGAGCAAACTGAGAAATGCAGAGCTCAGGGTTCTGCTCTCTAATTCTGGGCAACAAGCCACAAATTATCATTGTTCTTTTTAATATTATTATTATTATTATTATTATTATTATTATTATTATTATTATTATTATTATTATTATTATTATTATTATTATTATTATTATTATTATTATATCTCAAACATGACAAAATCCGTCCAAAAGAAAAGATTTTAACCAGGCAAATTCATATGTACAAACACAGATATGTGCAGTGTATTGCCTATATAATGATACATGATATGGGCAAAATACTCCTGGTAATCTAAAAAAAAAAAAAGTGACTTGTAAGGTCACAAATTCATATGTGATGAAGGAGCACAAAGTAAAGAGTAACCTGGAGAGTTCAAAGAATATCCTGAATTGGAAGGGACCCACAAGGATCAGGACAGGAGGAAAATAGAAAAAGCAAACACTCCAGTGGATTTATAAATGGGTAAAGCTGCTATGAGGGCTAAAATTGCTGCTCAGAATATTCTGCATTTCACTGCAGAAACAACAAAAGGTATTTATGGGTGTGCAAGTCCTTGCAGCAGTCAATCACGTTTGGGTAAGAGCAAAAAATCCCACACCATTCCAGTTCAGGTTATTAGTGTGGCACTAAAAAAAAAAATCAGGCAAAGATTTAGCAGTGCAGATGAGATCACTGCTCTCCACAGTCTGTCTTCCTGCCTCCAGCGCTGCCCAGCACCTCATTTCCACAGCAATTCCTCTGCTGAGGTGAAGTTAAGGTTGCAGCCATATGTTATATTTTTAATTTTTTATAATACTGAAATCTCACTAAGTGTTAGAAGGTCATGAAATGAAAATTATGAACAGCGGTTTCACAGCACGTTAAAATCTGCACCATAGTTGTGATTATTCCAACTGAACTCTAACAGTAACTCCCCAAAATTATTCAGAATTATGAGCAGGCTGGAAAGTCATCATGGCTCATGAAAAGAAGTGCAAGAAGCTGCTGCTGGTGGTGGTGTAATGCTGATATTCAATGTGACAATCATTGCACCAGCCTCGTTTACCACTTTGCCCCAGATTTAACAAAAAATTCAACTCCCAACCCATATATTTCTGAATTGTGGCCTGATGAAAGGTCCATTATTGCCATTGACTCCAGAGTGGAAAGTCCTGGGATAGAACATTGAGCAGGAGGCTGCTGTGCCTCAGAGTGCAGTGCTGACCCTGACTGAGCCCAGGATTTTGGGAGCATCACCAGCCCTGCACAGCTCTTGCTGTGTCAAAGGTGGGAGGCTGGAGGCTCCTCTCTCTCCACCAGCAGTGCTGGCAGCACAAAAGACATCCTGCAAAAGCAGCTGTTACATCTGTTTTCACACAGGTTTTTCTCTGCTATTACAGGCAATGCATTTGCTACAAAATTAAACAAACCCAAGTATCTTTTTTCCTTTAAAATCCCCTAATCCTCCGACAGGGCAAGGCAGCACAACCACAGAGCAAACAGTGTTAAATCTCATTTGTAAATATTATGCTGGCTGTGCCTGGCAGTGTCACAGAGCCTGCCTGAGCCCCTCCTGAGCTGGGCACAGCTGGCACTGCCCACCTGAGCTGCCTGTTTGGGGAGCTTGGGATGGGAGGGCTGGATGTGGGTGTGGAAGATCCCAGCTCAGATCCTAAAGACCCTTTGCATCAGCTCTTCCACATCAAAACCAGCACTTGCTGTCAGCAAATGGTGGCTGCTGCCAGCTTTGGAAGAGGTGTAAAGCAATCTACATGCGCATTATCTGAAAAAAAAAATATTAAAAACCCCAGAACTTTGTCTGTGCTGGAGCAGGGAATCCAAATGTGCTCATGGTTTACAAGTTCATTCCCTTCAGCTGCTAAACACAACAGCCTGGGAAGGCCAGAAGGTGCTGAATTCACATCATCTCCATGGTGCTTGTCCTGTTTCAGAGTTGTGGTCTTGCCACCTTGATTTAAACAAAAAATAAACTCTATTTCACCTTTTGAAAACCCTTGGACTTGATGATCCTCGTGGGTCCCTTCCAACTCAGGCTATTCTGTGATTCTGTGGCTCCATACAGGTGGGGTTTTTTTCGCTCCAAAGTGAGAACATGAATTTATTTCCTTATAATTTTCAGCTGTATCATATCTCTATGAAGTACAAGCAGTATAAGAAAAGAATGGGTGGAAATGAGCACCAGCCTGGAAGATCAAAACTTGTTGCTGTGAATTTTCCAGTTTTTCCCAAAACTTCTAGCTGTGTGTTAGTAAACACTAATTTAATCTTAGCAGATACTTGAAGTTCATTAACCAACATCTTACATTTAATTTTCACTTCCAGCAGGTCCTGAGGGTAACAAAGAGTGAGAGATCAGACCTCAGTGACAAGAGCCTTTCACTCACACTACCATTACCACACCAGTTCCCACCAAATGCTCCCAGATTTTACCCCCAGCACCCTTCTTCCAGGGATTTCCACACAACACCATCCCTGGACAGTCCCTCAGCGAAGGCACAGACCCTGTTTCATTCCCAGTTTAGGGAATGGGATGGGAAATCACACTCCACTCACCAAAACCAAGAGATCTGCACCCACAGCCACCAATGGGAATAAACATCCCAGCCCCTGCTCCTGCAGTTTTCTTCTGATATTTTTTCCTTCACTCCAGCCAGCCTGGAATGCTCCTGCTCTCTTGGAGCACATCCTAGCACTGAGGGACACCAAACCCATCACTCTGCAAAGAGGGTACAGAAGGGACAACACCCCCAGGCAGCTTTAGAGGCATGAGAAAGGACAAGAGCACAGAAATCCAAAAAGCAGCATTGCCAAAATTCCCCTCCTGGAGGCTGCAGCAGGCAGGAGCACCTCTGATCCCTGCAGCAAGCACCCTCCTGTGCTTCCTCTGCAGCTTGGGAAGGCCACCAGCTCCTCACAGTGGGCCTGAGGGGGTACAAGCAGGGCAGCAGGGCCATGTTCCCCACCGTGCCTGCAGCAGGGTGGCCATGGCATTTAAAGGACAGCAGGAAAAAGTTCTGTTCTCCTGTTGCTGCACATCGTTTGCCAGTCAAACCATGCAAGTCCAGAGCGCAGGGGGGAGAGGGATGGCTGAAGCAGACTGCTGTTCCCCAAAAGCTGTGGCTCCCAGCCAAAGGCAGGCAAGCATAGAGCAGATGGAGTCCTGGCAAGGCCTCTCCTGTCCCTGCATTAGCAGCATCTGCTCATTACCCAGAACCCTCGCCTGCTTTATCTAATGCTCCAGGAAAAGCATTTTGATTTGATTCATTTCAGTTCGGTAACGTGCAACACAATTAGTGGTAAAATCAAACTGGAGCACTGCCAGTGCTGACAATAGGAAACAAGGCAGAAGAAATATGAGGCCAGTGGGTTGGAATTCAAAAATCACAACTGTGGCTCGAGTTGCCAAGTCCCGTTGCCCCAGGTGTACATCCAGTGCCCCCACTGAGCGCTGGCACGGGCACAGGGAACTTCATTTGCTCCTCATCCATTCCTGCCTCCTCTCCCTGTCCCTGCAGCCTGAGGCTGGCACCATCAGGAATCACAATCCCGTTTTCCTTGGGGGCCACCGTGGAGTGACAACCCACTTTGGCCAGGGCATCCCAGGAGGACATCCCTGTGTCCTTGGTGTGCCTGGGGAAGGAGCTGAGGAGCAGAGCAGGGTGGGCAGTGCCTGCCAGCCCTTCCCTGGGATGGGGAACCAGGGCCAGCACCGCGGGAGCCCTGCAGGACCGGGAGCAGCCGATGGGGTCGGGGCCAGCCAGGGATTCGCCAGGGAAGTCTAGACTGCCTGACAGCACCACCTCCAACACGAGCAGATGGTTTCTCTGGGTTAGTCAAACTTACAAACAAAGAGGAAAGGGAGCTGGAAAAGTACAACAAAGAACAATCAAACACATTATCTTCAAAGCCGTCCGCTCCCTCCCCAAATTTAAAATAACTCTCTCCAGCAAACTGTAAATATGTGCTTTCGGCTTGCAGTTAGTAAACACTGCTAAAATGGGTCTTTTTATTTCCCTATTCCCATAGAAACTAATCTATTCTGACCAAGGCTTCTCAAATCAGAGTAACTGCCATATCACAGAGCCTATTAAAATCTCTACCCAAAAGAATAAAAGACGCCGAGCTTTATGCAAACTAGTTCAGTCACAGCACTGACAGCAAGGGATATGACAGGCAAAAAACCCAGACAAATTACTAGATTAGTCAGTGGGAAACTAGAAAACAAACAAAAGACCCTCTGCTAGTCATTGTTTGGAACACTGGAAAAAAAGCCAGCACTTAAACCTGTGTTATAATTTCCTATGACTCCAGTAAATAATATTAATAACACCAGATTTGCTGCTGTCAGAAAATGTTGCCTATTAACAATTTTTACCCACTGCAAACCATCCTGGCACGATCCAAACTAGAAAAACAGCTAAGGATGTTGAGAATCTTAAAACACATAAAGTATTTCATTTACTTCTAAAATAAAAGTATGGATTAGGGATTTTGTTTGGATTATGCACCTTCTGTTTTGTTTTCACCTGCAGACACACCAGGATCAAAGACAGTGTGTGTACAAAGCTCTCTAAACTTACAAATATTCTTTATTTATGCCCAAGAGACATTTTAAGTATCAAATTTTACATTTTAAAGATGGGAGTTGAGTTCTGCCCGAGCCCCTCAGTTTAGGATCCCAGTCGGCCGGTACTGTCCAAACCTGACTTTTTTAATGGCTGTTCCCACATCCAGAAGATGTTGGTCTCTGGCTCTTGTTGTCCATTATAGAAACCCTCTAAGGATATTTAAAACAATGCACACAACCAGGATTTTATGAGGGTTTCACTAAATATTAGGTGAAAGCATTCATTTCTTTAAATCCAAGTATATAACAACAACCCAGCGCTGCAAACCAACACTTCAGTGCATCCACACACCACGCCAAGAGCGAGAGGGATGGGGATTAATCAGCCATCCAAGTTTACCTCCATCCCCATAACAAAGCTCCCCAGCACCCCAAGGGAGTTTTGGCCAGAGGAGAAGGCTGGTGGAAGAATATTTAATATTTTTATAGCAAAACAAGTTATTTGCTTAAGATAGCTTGGCTGGACTACAGCCTGGCACTCAAGCTTTGTGCAGCAGCTCCAGTAGGAATTAAAGCTCAGCTTTAATGGGTGCTATGTTCCAATGCCTCCTAATGCATTTAGGGTTATTGGCCAACTTTCTCACATAAAAGCAAGCGTGTGCGTGTGTGTGGATACACAGGATTACAGACACACAAAAAGCTGAGCACAGCTGCTTCATTTTTGTAAAGGCTTTTTTTTTTTTTTTTTGCTGTTGTTTTAATAGGGAGGAGAGTTGTGCTTGCTCACCGTCCTCGTGGGCAGCCACGGCCAGGGAGCTGTTGATCCTCACAAAGGAGACGTGTGGCAGGGCTCCAGCCCCTCCAGGGCCTGGCACTGCTGCCAGCACAGGAGCTCTGTAGTCCCAGGTGCGGGTGTCCCACAGCTTCACCTCCCCTGAGCTGTACCTGCAAAACAGGGACAGCCATCACCCCACCTGAGAAATGAATAATAGAGAATTCTTACAGCTTGATGGAAGGCTTACGTAGAGAGATAAGAATTGTTTTCTCTTCTTCTCTCTGTGCTTCTCCAGGAAAAATCCTAGGAGAGAAAATGATGTCTCTCTCTGTTCAGAGAATGTGAATGCCACAACACAGTATGGATCTGTATGCAAACTGTGCATATCATCAGTTATAAAGAATTTGAAGGATTGCATTGTATAAATTTATCTGACCATTTAGAGTCCATCCACAAACAACTGCAAAAATGAAATCATTTGACAAATCAAATTAAAACAGAGGATAGATCATAGTTATATGATTTGTTTAAAACAGTTTTACATCTTAACTAAAAAACTTTACAAAATAATTGATTGTTATAGTGACAATGTTAGTGATAGTGCCTTATTGATTGTTATAGTGACAATGTTAGTGATAGTGCCTTATTGATTGTTATAGTGACAATGTTAGTGATAGTGCCTTGTACACCTCACTGTGCACAGCAAACAATAAACAAAGCTATCAAAGAAGTTTCTTTTGTTCAAGAGAGAGGAGGAAATGTGGGAAATGAATTTGTAGAGAGTTCTCAAAACCTGACAGAAGGCCCACACAGTGTGCATCTGCATGCAAACCTGGAGATAAGAAATGCTGACTTAGAAATGCCATGGAATGGGACAGACATTGTTGGGAGAGAAATGGAATTAGAAACGAGTTTCAAAGGATGGGGTCACAAATAAGATTCGATACTTTGGAGAAACAGAACTATGAAAAATGCATTGTGGTGGGACTCACAAGGTGTAATTTTAGATTATTGTCTTTAAGGCATTTACAGCATGGCGTGGCAAAAAGCTGCTAGGCCAAGAAACAATGATAGTGTATTCTAGTTAGGAAACAGTTGGCTTCTGATTGTGATGGTGTGAATTATAACATCTGTATTGCCTCACCCTTCTCATGAGACTGAAAATGGAATAAAAGTTTTTAAAACACCTCTCAGTTGCCCCATTTCTGGGTCAGAAAAGGCCATAATCCAACACCAACAACCCCACAGCACCTGCAAGGAGGTGGCTGCAGCAGAAGGAACAAGGATGGGTTCAAACAGCTCCCAGACTGATCCTCCCCAGCCCCCTGTGCACAAAACCATCAGCTTTGCCCATTTTAGTCCCATTTATTGAATGTTGCACCAAAGTCTACCAGGGCAGACAGGTAAATGAAATTGGAGCCACAAGGAATGATGTGGCCAGCAGGAGCAGGGCAGTGATTGTGCCCCTGTGCTCAGCACTGGTCAGGCTGCACCCTGGGTGCTGTGTCCAGTCCTGGGGCCCTCAGTTTGGGAAGGACATTTAGGGGCCAGGGTGTGTCCAGAGAAGGGAAACAAGGCTGGTGAGGGGCTTGGAACACAAGTCCTGTGAGGAACTGTGAGTCCTGTGAGCTCCTGAGGGAGCTGGGGTTGTTAAGCATGGAAAAAGAAGGGTCAGGGGTGACCTTATCACTCTCTACACCCCCCTGACAGGAAGCTGTAGCCAGGGAGGGCTGGTCTCTTCTCCTAGGCAGAATGAGAGGACACAAGTTGAGCCAGGGGAAGTTTAGGTCAAACATCAGAAAAGAATTCTTCACTGAAAGAGAGACTGGGCACTGGAACTGTGCCCAGGGAGGTGGTGTACCATTGTCACAGCTTTTAATGAAGGGATGGGACCACAGCTGGCCTAAGAAGGATTTACTGCTCAGACAAACATCAGTCTCAGAAGCCATGAGATTTTAGAGGAGCAAGCATTCAGCCATAGCTCAAAATGGTCACAAGTTCCTTGTTACAAGACAATATAGAACTTTCTAACCCAATGAATAAGGTTTATTTTGCGTTTCTAACCTACCACCTTTACTTTTACTGCACTGAGGGTACTTTTGTCCAACAGGCTTCTGTCTCACAGGCACACAGATGCTTCTGTTATAACTTCTAAACTCTCAGCTTATTCCATACAACCCCACCCCTACATTATAAACCCTTCACCACCTTATCAATGCAGTTTCTCACTTACTTAAGGCATACTCTTACAACTATAGAAACATAAGTTTATGACTTTTCTGCTTAATGTCTGTATTTTTGCATCAATCCAACCTTTTTCTAAGGCTGCAGATGAAACTCTTCAGTGTCTGTGGGAGTTTCTGTTTTTCCAGTTCCCACAGTGGTGCAGTCACTGTCCCTGGATGTGGCACTCAGTGACATGGTTCAGCTGATGAGGAGCTGCTGGGTCACATCACAGGTTGGACTTGATCTTCTCAAAGGACTTTTCCAACCCAGTTCATTCTGAGCCACACAACTGAGCCACCACAATCAGTATCGACTTTACAAAGGGAGAGCCAGGCTCAAGAGGAAAAAGGAAATCAGGAATAAGTCTAAATTACATCATGGCAAAACTTCAGACTGGTTCTTTTCAGTCTTCAAGATTTCTGGTTGGGTTAAACCAGAGCATTTATCTATGACCATACCAGCACCCACCCACGCAATCTATTACTCTTCATAGGAAGAAATTTCTTTTTATAGAAGAAATTTCTTGACATCTCATCAACAGATCAATTTATCTACATCTCTGAAGACTTAATTAATTAATTAATTAATTAAACTAAGTGTTGTCTTTAGAATTAAGGCAATGGTTCATTTTTTGCAGCAGGCTCACTAAAACATCACAAAAACTGTAATTTAACACCAGCTTGTCAATGAGGAAATAAAGAAACAGAACTAAACTTTTCAGATAATATTGAATATATCTGAATGAAAGCAAACAATGGATAAACTGCTCTGGGTGATCTATGACCACACAAAAGACTATTAAAGGAAAAAAATCACAGAAAAAGCAGAGAAGCTCCTACAACTGGTCAAAGACCACAGTTCTATACTTATTTAAGGCCAGTTTTGACAAAACTGTGATAATTAACACTGACAGATGTCTTCCTCTGGCATAGCTGACACTAGGATTCTTTTGGAAAATCAAAGGTGCTTCCTCCTCTGTGACTTGTGCTGTTAACATCCTGACTTTTGGGGGGAAAGTATCATGGAAGAGTGACTCTTACAAGCTTCAGAGGTCTGGTGGTTGGGAATCTGGCTGTGCTTACGAGGAAAAAACCAGTTAATTACAAGAAAAAGAAGGAAAGGAAGGTTTAGGGGACATGGGAGTTGCACTCAGGTTTCCCAGTTCTCAGGGCAGTGCCACGCCCAGGGCTCCTGGAACTGGGAGCAGACCCCTCCCCATCTCCTGGTGAAAAGGCTCCAATTTACAGAAGGAATTAAAGTGCCCAGGGGGGTGGTGAAATCTGTCAGGCAGAGAGAGATGCACATTAATTCCCTGCACTGATCAGGAAGAGAGGGAAGCCTGTCCTTGTCACTGCCTCCTCTGCTGTGCCTGACAGGGGAGCACCCATGGAACTGGGAACAGGGTGGGACACTTCTCCCTTTCCCTCCCTCTACAAATGAGGCCCAAAGCCCTCTGAATCCTGCTTTCATTTCCAATTTACAGCAGCACAATCTAACAAGAACAGGTCAAGAAAGAAGCTTCCCCAAAGCAAAATGTTTCAAGTTGGATTGGATATGGAGCACAGATCAGATCACAACAAATCTCCTCAGTTTGCAAAACTGGAAAAGACTCATTTTGCTTCAAAATCTGGATATAAACCACAACAGGACAGGTGATTGCAGGCTCCTTCAACAAGAGGCACAGAATGTTTTGGAAGCATTTTAATTTTGAAGTGATTTTTGTTTCCTTACGTTAGGGTTGGTTGGGGTCATGTTTTTGAGCTTCTCCTCACTGCCGAGAGCAGCAGATTCCTCCCAAGGGAAGCCAAAATTCTCTTGTCACTGAAAAGTGAGTTCCAGGGGAGACATAAAACACTGGTAGACTGGACAGAACTCAGTGACAGAATATTTGTTTTCATCTCTAAATAAACAAGGAAGAACAGCATCTCCTCCTAGTGTAGCTCTCACACAGTCCAGGCTGGAGATGTAAAAACAAAGACTGAGAGAAGGAGAAGATGGCAGGAGGAGAGATCCAGGCCTGGATAATTCTCAGGGCACACTGCATCTGGTTTCCCTACACAGCTTGGAACACAAGGGATCCACCAAAAATAACAATGCATTGACTGCAATCCTGATTGAAGAAACAACATCACAGCACCACAGTAAATTCTTAAATTAATTTTATCTCAGAATTCAACCAAGTCAAAATTTAGTTTGAACTGTTCTCTGCTCACGAAGAACCACCTGAACCACCTCTGAGCCAAGATCAAACTGGAGTAGCACCACCAAACACTTGTGGCCACTGGTTTGAAATCAGTTCGATGATGAAATAAATTCTGATGTGTTTTTGCTGGGAGGGTTTGGCAGGGTCTGCACCAGCCCACCCTGCAGCCGCCTCCTCCTCCTCCTCCACTCCCTGGTGGATCAGCTCATGCTGGAGAGCTCCCACTCCTGTGCCATGGAGCCACACTGCTCTCTCAGCCCTTGCCAGGACCTGTAGACACCAGAATTTGTCCCCAGAGAGTTCTGACACTGCCCAACAATCCCTGAGAGCATCCTGTGCTCCTCCAGTGACACAGACCAGGGAGACTTCAGGAGAACCCTGCAAGAGCCCACCAAAGCTCCCCCATGGCTGTCCAGAAACCCCAGCAGTGCCACAACAGGAGAAGTTCCTCAGGAAGGTTCCCAAGGCTTCCTGTATCCCTCCTCCCCCACTTCTCACCATTCCCACCCTTTCCAGGGCAGTCCCTTCAGCAGAGCTGAAGGATTGGGAGAGATGTTCCACAAGACCATGGTGGGATCATGAGTGGAGCTGCAGGTCTGGGCAGGGAAGCAGCCTGGGGGAATGGGAGATAGAAACCAGCTCCTCCACTGCCCATTTCCAGTGTGCACTGGGCCTGCACCAGGACTGAACTGGAAAAATTTCAAACACAGATGAATCCAATTCAGAAAGAAAAAAAAAAATTTAATGCTGTTGTAAAGAGCACCACACTTTCAATTTGTAACCACAACAAAAGGCTTTTAAACTATTAAAGCACTGCCTTGCTGTAAAAAAAAAAATAAAAAGGCTGCTTTATTGCAGATAATTGGCAAATCTGCCCTATCAACAGAGCTGGCTGGAGAGAGGAACACACTGCACTATTTCTAGATAATTTCAAGATTTCTATTCATTTCCCACCACAACTTTTACATTTTGCCCTGAAAATTTCATTTGGATCACTCAATGAAATAACCCCAGATGCAAGTCCTGCCCAAGAACAAGCCCAGCACCCCAAACCCACTCAGGTACTGAATTTTCTATCCAGATGGCAATGAAATGCCCACTTAGCTTCCTGCTGGAGTGAAAAAAAAACCTAAACCAACTCAAAACTCCCTTCCTGTTTAATACAGCAACGATCCCATCCTGCTTGCTCTGACACCAGAAGCTTCAGCTGCTTTCCCTGACGGGTGCCATGAGCTGCTGAGTGCAGTGCAGGTAAATCCTCCAACACCTGACACCACTGAGCACACCCAACATCCCAACCCCAAACCCTAAACCAAGCCACATTACAGACCACACCTGCTTCATTTCATTTAGAAAAGCTGTCCAGAGTCTTGCTCTCCTGAGCACAACAGGGAGCAACAAGAAGCCTGTTGCTCACAAGGCCAATTTCCCCCCCTCCTGATACCCCTTCTCTGATTCCTTCCACCACACCACATCTGGCTCCCAGCTCTCTCTACTCACACATTTTTCCTTCTCTGATGTTCAACAGAGCCTCTCCACACAAATAACTCCGCTTCTTTGATGGACTCACATTCCACTTTGCCCTTGTTCTTTGGAATATTTCAGTATAGACACATGAGAAGCAGCAGCAGAGACAAGCTGCATTTTTCTAAATATATTTCTCCTCAACAAGCCCATTCTGTAATTCTGGCCAGATACAGATCTAGCTGTAAAAATCAGCCTGAATGTTCAGCTTAAGCTTTACAAAGATGCATCAAAACCTTGCTGAAATAGAGCAACAATAGGTGGAATCATATGGCATAGAAAAACTGGGAGAAATTAAATTAATATACAATAAAAATACCTACTCGCTAACTAAAAGCATTGTGACTACTTTTTAGTGGCAGTAATGAGATGGACATTTTGCTTGTGCTCTTCCACACGAGTGAAAGCAGGAGCTGGGGTTAAGAGCTGCTGCTGCCCCACGATGAATGTCTGGGAAGCAGGTGGTGGAGTGCAGAGCACATGTGGGAGGAAGCAGAGCTGGAGGCTGGCACGGCTCTAATGAAGTGGTGCTGAAGAGGCAGACGATTTCATAAGGAGAAAAACATCAGGAAACTGGTCAAAACACAGAATCTCATCTGAAAAAGCTCCACTGTGCTGGATAGCAATAGCCAGAACAAATTTGGGGAAGAGGAGGAGGGGGAGGCTGATCCCTCTCCAGAGCCCCAGATGTCTTTATGGTTGCCTAATGACAATTATACTCAACCAATTAAGACACTGCTATCACAGTTGCATTGTTAGTAAGGCTTTGGCCCTGAGTGTTGATGGCTGTCTAATTAGTGTTTGTGCAAAGTACAACTGCAACTAATATATAAACTGACAAATACACAAAAGAAAAACTGTTAACAGGAACATTTTCCAAACATTTGAGACTCTGCTCATTCAGTCCATGGCAGCAGCAAAGACAAACTGCTTTCTTTCATGGCTGGGGTACTGCTGGCACGGCAGAATTTCACTTCAAACCACAGGGTCAACAGGGCCCTTGCTGGGTTTCTGTTCAGACAGGATGCTGGTGCCACTCACTTTTGGTGCTGCCTCAAGCACACCCCTCCAGGGCAAGGCTTGCTGCACCAAACTGGGCTGGTCACCAAAGACTTCTGACAAAACCCACCAGAAACCAGTTTACATTTTCCATATTTTCTCTCTAAAGAATCTGTAGCAAGGAAAAGGAAGGAGAAAGAACCCCCTTTGTTTCACAGTCAGGTCTGATTTCCAGAAGGCAAAGTCTGTTTGGTTTCCAGATACCTGCGGTGATCAACAAACCAAAAAAAAAAAAAACCCAACAACTTTGTCTCAGGCAGTCAGTGACCATCTGTTAATACTCAAAAGATCTTATTATGAAGTCCTTACAATGTCAGTGCATTTTATTGAAGTCAGTAGGAATTTTGCTGCAGTAACAGTCTCTGTTTAAGCAGATGCCTGTTGATAAGCAAGTAAAATAATGAGTATTTTGCATTGTCTTGCTCCAACAAGCACCTCAGAGCTTTCATCCTTATTCCACCAAAAGCAACTCTCCAGTCCTTCCTGTGTTTAATTAAGGTATCAACCAGTGCCCCCCTCAGCAGGCTCAAGAATAAGGCCCAATTAAAGATGTAAACCCAAGCCCAAACACTTCCAAATTGGTTCAGATTGACCCTCAGCTCCATCTTCTCTGCCAGGCTCAAGTGAGACAGTGACAACTCAATGTCCAATTTCAAAACAGCTCCTCATCACAAACATGACATGTTGGGAGGTACCTCAATCACAATGAAAAACACTGGAATTCAAGGGATTCTAGCACCTTCTTTGTACCCCTCTGAAGTGAGGGATGAGTGATGGACAGCTCAGAAACATCTACCACAGTGTGAGGAGCCTCAAAGATTGGAAGAGGTAAAAGTTCCCAATTCTCCTTGTATTCTCACTCTCAGGTACTTGGATTTTGCCAACTCTAACCAACAGGTAGCTTGGCTGAAGGATTCCTTAAGGAAAAGATTCAGGAAAAACTAATAGTAGCAGAAAAGAGCTACCTGACATGGCAGAAAGGAATATAAATAGAACACAATGGCCAAAAATAAAACACAAATGGAACATGGAAAAGAAAATTTTCAATAACATAGCAGAAAGCTACACCATAAAACACAAGGAAAAACAGATGGGGGTAAACCAAAACCAGAGTCTGAAACAATCCTAATGCTGGTAGAAAAATGCAGAGTAGAAAATTAATCTCCCTGATTTCATCCAAATGTACTTTTGGGTTGCTTGATATATGAGCGCAGCCATGAAAAATGTGACTAATGTGTCCCAAAATGGATCTGGAAGCACTTTCAGATTTAGCATGCAGGAAATCCATTCTGAGCATCCTCATGATCAGTTCCCAAACTCTTCTGCTGGGAACCCAACTTTCCAATTTACCAACCCACGCCCATCTGTGGACCCCTCACAAACATGGAGCTGCAGAGAGCTTTTACCTTCCTTTTTAGGGCTTTATTTAGGAAATTATCCCTCAAGAAAGTGGGTTAAGCTGCTGGAGTGTGTAGTTCTGGAGCTTAGCACTGTTATCTGTAACAAAATTAACATTTCACCATCCTCACTGCTTCTGCCTCACCTTCTATATTAAGTGCATGCAAATGTCATACCAAGGGAACAGAAACAAGCCAAAGGGTTGTACTGTAAGGAAAACATTTTAATGAACATTTATAAAAGCAGCAATTAGAAAAAAACCACACTGTTTCTAGTAATTTGATTTTTAAGGCAAAAAAATCTCCCATCCCCTAGCTCAAGGTTCCAGTGGCTTGCATCAGCCCAGGCCCGTTAATTAAAGCAGCTGCTCTACCAAGGAAACAAATTACTGTGGGTACAGGAGAAAAAAATTATCTTTTCCATAAGAATTCAGGAGGCATTATGATGCAATTAGGGAAGGCTCTGCTCCATCAGCCCTATCATGTCACAAAGGACAAAGCACAGATAAAACAGTGGCTCCAGCTGCAGACAGAGGTGAGAAAACACCACTGGAGGATGCTGGAAATCGATCTGTTTGCTGTGGAAGGAACACAAACTGCAACAGGCTGCAAGCAGCAGAGAGGAGGGGCAGCCCTCGAGCTCCAGGCACTGATGGTGACAGCCCAAAGAGTAAAAAGGAAATCTTCAAGAAGTTTAGTAGAAAGAAGGATGGGTTCATCTGGCCTTAGTAGAAAACCAGGATTTACAAGCTCAAACTTACTGCCTGTGCCTGAGAATACCAAAGGCATCACTGAGCACATCCCTGGAGCAGCAAAAACCAAGAGCTCCAGGCAGGCTGCAAAAGCAGCTTCCACAGAGTCAGATCAGGCTTCATAAATGAAAAAAAAACCCAAACCAAAAAACTCTCTTTCTGTTTAATACAGCAATTATTCCATGCTGTTTGCTCTATCACCAGGAGCATTCAGCTGCTTTCCCCTATGGGTGCCATGAGCTGCTGAGTGCAGTGCAGGTAAATCCTCCAACACCTGACACCACTGAGCACACCCAACATCCCAACCCCACCCTGGCTTTCACCTGAAAGGTTTTTTTCAGGAGCTGGCAGAAAAGGCAGCCTGGCTGTCACTAACACCACCTTACCTAAGTCCCTGCTCATCTGTCACCTGAGCCCTCTGAACTCATGATGTCATTCCCCTGCTCAGGGTGGAAAGAGGAGCCCTGACACTGCTCCTTAACAATGATGAGAGTGAGTGAAGAGAGCACAAAAGGTCTGGGGAAGGTTGAAGAAAAAAGCAATTATTTTCACCTTCTGCATTGTTTGACATCTTGGCTTGCAGTCACTGGGAGGGGAGGGAGAAACTATGAAAGTTGTGGCATCATAGAAGTGAAATTTAGGCAATTAAACAAGGCAGGGGTTTATTCAGGCTGTTGGAAGTCTTCAGTTTGTTAACTTTGATTAATTTTCATTACTAATTAATATTTTGGTTTCCTCAGGTCTGAACACTGAATTAAGATGCAAGAGCTAATAATAAATACCTTGAGAATAACCCACAAGCCCTATAGCAAAAAAAATCCAAATTAGATGAGAGCTGACACGAAGTTTTTAAAAGTGCAGGAAAGCTTTTTCAAGCCTTTCGGGCTAGTTTCACACATCATTATGAAACTAAAGAGAGTGGCAAGCCCAGCTTCTAAAAAGTCATTTGCAGGTCACCTTTGAGCAGGAGCAAAGTGGAGTGGAAGGTGATGGAAGAGAACAAAGGAACTCACCATAAAGGAGCAGCTACTTGTGTGGAGATGTTGCTCAAAATGAGTTAAACTGAAAGGCCCAAATTGTTTGTGAGTGCTGTATAAAATCATCTCAATCATTTCGGCATTTAGGATGTCAGCATGAGAAATAAATGTCCAGATTCCCCTAACGAACCACACAGGATATTTAAGAAGCTCTTCCTTAGCTTCTCATGGCCTTTGCCAAGCATCACTTGGGAAACATCACCTGTGCCAGGTGTGCCCCACCCTGAAAAGGAAGGAATGTGAATCTGTTGGTTTATCAAGGCAATCAGCAGATGAATCTCACCAGTCCTAACTCCTCAAATCTCAAGGAAAGCTGGCAGTACTAGGGGGGAAGGAGGAAAACATCTGAAATTAAAATTTCAAGAGCAGCCAGGGCTGATTTCCCAGTCTGTAAGAGGTGCAGGGACTCCTCACAGTATCTGCTAAATCAGTTTGTGGCCAAGCTCTTCACTACCAGGCCACCACTCAGTCATGGAAAACCGAAGAAAAAAGAAAAAAAAAAAAGATACTTTATAGTTCTGGGTCTTGAGAAGGGTGCTCTGACTCTGGACCTCTTTTGTTTATTTATTTTCAGAGCCATCACCAGCAGCAGCAGTGAAGCCACAGTGCTTTTTCTGCAAGCATTAAAAAATTAACACATGCCCCTCAAAGCCTGCCTGGCGTGGTTTTAGGGGCGAGCTGTGAGGTGAGATGGGCACCAGCAGCACAAGGCAAGCTCACCCCAGGGCTCAAGAACAGGCACAGGTGAGTATTTCAGAGCCAGTCAGGAGCAACAGGCTCAGGACATGCCATGGGCACATCACACCATGGGATCCTCTGGAATGGCAAGGTCAAACAAGCACCACACGCGTGTTCTGAGATCACACTGTCCAGGAGGACCCAACCTCTGAAAAAAAGGTAGCAAAAGAAAAAAAGGTAGCAAAAAAGTAGCAATTTTACTGTCTGAACAAGCATTTGTTTAAAAAAACCCACATAAATCCAGATTTTAGTAAGAGAAAGTGAAGCAATGCAGGCATTCTGCACAGCAAATGACAGCATTAGGCACAGGGAGCCTCATCACCAGCAGGAATTTCTAAAAGCCAAGCAAGCAGCTATATAATTGCTTTAAGTAAGCTCTGACTTAGGGCTGAAACTCCATTTGAATGGGGGATGAGGGGGAGAACATCATCCCTTTAGAGAAGATCCTTCGAGACGTGTAACCGTAGAAAGGCTGGCAAATCCAGCATTGATTGGGAGTGAGGTAACCACAAACACCGCTGGCTCAAATGAAAAGGGAGTCAGGGGCTGACCCAGAAAACAAGCCTGGTAACCACCGGGATGAAATTTTAATGACAAACACAAGAAGCTCTGCGTGCAGGCCAGATTGAATTATCTGATGTCAGGCAGCACAAAGGGGAGCTGCTCGCTGCCACCTCGGCTCTCAGCTCAGGTTGCACTCAATCAATCCCTGAAATTCTGCCATCTCCTGGCCTCAGCCTGGCCAGCAGCGTGGGGACAAGGGAGAGTGCTTGGAATAGGAGCATTTCTCTGGGTATTTCTGTGCCTTTGCTTCCTTCACAGATTAATAAAGAGCTGCTCCTGAACCAGTTCAAACTGTGCGTCTGTAAATCACAGCTGCTGGTTTAAGTCACTCTGCCCACAACCTGTATAAATTCCCTTTCAGAAAGGTTAAAAAAGCCCTACAGCAACCAAAATAAAAATGATTCCACTTTGCAGCAGAGTTTGAAGCAGGACAGTGAAGATGACAAGATCACATCTAGCACAGCACAGGTTCAAATCAATCAGTGACTCCAGGCTTGCCCAAGATTCCCAAACACACCAACCCCAGCATTCCTGCTCTCTCCAACCAGAACTCCTCTCAGCCCAAGTAGAACTTCATCTACCTGCGGCCAGAAAGAGAGTTAAAGATGCTTCTATAAATACATCAACAATAAAAGGATTGCTAAGGAGAATCTCCATCTTTATTGGATCAGGGAGAAACAGTGACAAAAGATGAGGAAAAGGCTGAGAGAATTAAGGCCCTGTCCTCAGGGTACCCAGGCTGGAAAACGGGCAGGGAGCAGGACGAAGGCCCATGATCCAAGGGGAAATGGCTGGCATCCTGCTGCAGCCCTTGGGACCCACCCCAGGCTGCTGAGGGAGGGGGGCAGAGCTCATCCCAACACTTCCTACCCTTCCCAGCAGGGAGGAGGCCACGGGCCCTCCTTTCCGAGGGGCAATCAGTAAGCTGAGCCCAGTGATGCCCATCTAGGAGCTGGGCTGGAAGGAGGATCTAGGGAAATGCTGCCTGTTATGAGCAGAAAAGTAGCCTGTTTTTCTAAAAGGTTGCAGAGTTCACAGGTTGGGCTAGTTGCTGCCAGGGCAGAGTTCTAACTGCTTGTTGTTGTAATCACCTGTCATTTTCATTAACTACTGTGATGGTGTTCACAGTGGTCTTAGGATGAGGGAAGAGACGAGGATCTGACTCCATGATTCAGAAGGCTTAATTTATTATTTTATTATGTATATTATATTAAAACTATACTAAAAGATTAGAAGAAAGGATTTCATCAGGAGGCTAGCTAAGAATAGAAAAAGAAGGAATGATAACAAAGGCTCGTGACCCTCAGAGAATCCGAGCCAGCTCACTGTGATTGGCCATTAACTAGAAACAACCAACATGGCCCAATCACAGATGCACCTGTTGCATTCCACAGCAGCAGATAACCATTGGTTACCTGAGGCCTCTCAGCTTCTCTGGAGGAAAAATCCTAAGGAAAGGATTTTTCATAAAAGATGTCTGTGACAAACTACCTGTTGTTGATGGTTGGTGAATCCCCCTTTTGTGGAGTTGCACCCTGCTGCTTCCTGGAGGATGGCACTGGGATAGTGAAGAGGGGACATTGGAGCTGGCATGCAAATAAAGAAGCCCCTCACCAAACCTAGCCAAAACCCCTAAAAACAACAAGCCAACACAGAACTGACAGATCAAAGTGATGTCTAGACGTGAGGAACAGAATCCAGTGTCTGCTCAGACCCTTCTCACCCCTCACCCTATTAGGTCAGCTGGACAAAGGACCTCGAATGTGAAACTGAAAAACTGGGAATCTCCTGATGCTCTCGTGAGGTGGACAGACCAATGGACAAAGCTGCACTCTTCCTCCTCCTCCGTGCCACTCCTGGGAGCAGCGTCGGCGTGAGCGCGACCCATCGGTTCTCCCCACCCGAGCTGATTTTTAATAAAGGCATTAAAAAAGAGAAAGATCTCCTGCCTCATTTATTTCACTGCCCTGTCAGCCTGACCACAGTGCCAGGCAAAGTCCTGGTACAGAACATCAGCAGGGCCCAGTGCTGGGTCCTGCCCTGGGCCACCACCACCGCAGGGAATGCTGGAGGCTGCACAGGGTGGACAAAGCCCTGGGGGTGCTGGTGGCAGCAGCTGGGCACCAGTCCAGGTGTGCCCAGGTGTGCCCAGGTGTGCAAGAGGGCCAAGGGCACCCATGCTATCCCAGGGCAAAGCACTGGGCACTCCTGGGGCACCTCCAATCCTCTGTCCAGTTCTGGGCCCCTCAAGACAAAAAGGACCTGGAGGAGCTGTAAGTGTCCAGGGAAGGGGCTGGAGCACCAGGAGTGGCTGAGGGAATTATGCTCAAAAAACCTGTTAAAAACTAAGCAGCCCTGAGCAGAAATAGAAAATGTTTGGAATAGAAAATATTCTGGGTAGAAAATCCTTGGGAAATGCCCCACAATTCTGGATTAGCAGCACTAGACCTTGCAAACTCACACATTCAGACACACAGGTCCCTCTGCAAGCACTGATTATTCCCATGCAAAGCTGAGCACAGTGTTTGTGAAACAGGAGAGAGAATCATTAAATGTAACAGATAATTGATATTTATACTGAGAGGAGAATTGACTTTGTAAACCTCAGCTATTAAATTACTTCTTCAGCACTGAAAGAACACAACAGTTTGCTATTGATCACCAGATTCATTACACTTTTATGACAAATTTGAAAGCACAATGCCATTAAGTTCAATTTTATAAGCTGGGTGAGACAGGGGAGGGTTATGGCTGGATTTAAAAATTAAAAACACAGCAAACAACAAAACCCCAAGAAATTCCTCAATATCCTAAATACTTAGCAAATGCACATAAAGTATCTCTCTGCACAATTTGCTGATGCCCTCTGAAGTTTTAGTTATAAATTGAAGTCTCCCTTGTTTGATATTTACCATTTACCAAATTAAGAATCCAAGCAGAGTAAAGGACAAGCAGTAAACAGCAAAGGACATAACATAATTTTTGTGTTCTAATACTCTAAACTCTTCGTTTACTAATCAGATAAATTCAAACAGCTGAATTCTAATTTCCTCATGTTATTTCATCAGACACATGCTCACAGCTTCATAAAGAGATAACTCATTTTTCAGAGAAATTACTGGAAAGTCATTTAAGTGAACATTATTTTTTTCTAAAGGATACACACATCCAAATTTCCCTCAGTGGTCTCTTACCTGCTCACCTCTTTTCAGGTATCTGAATTACTTAATTGTACTACACCCCTGATGTAAATTCACCAAGAGAATCAGGAGATACTGGAGGAACTGGAGAACCAACATGAAAAGAGTGTGTGCAACTGTCAGAACCCAACTTCTCTAATACACCAACCCAAAATATGGACCATTGGATTTAATATGCAGGATTCACAACTTTTGCTTATTAATACTTCAAAAATGTCATTTAATCTGCATAACTATCTACTGCACGTTTGGATATAAACACAAAGGAGAAGATGAAGGAAAAGGAGAGCTGGAGGTTTTGGCAGCAGCATGGAGACAACTGGGTTTGCTGTCTGATAGTTTAGAGTCCTGCTCTCAGCTGCCCAAGAGCATTCAAAAGGATTTCCATGAATTAGAGTTTTCCAGGCATCTTCCTTATAACCAGTGTCTGAATTTTGAAGTATTTTAGAAGCAGTTTTCTCAGTCCCACACCATTAACATGAAGTGCTACCATTACACATTGAACTCTGGTATGTCAAGGACGATGTCATAATTTTATTTGTATCAAAATTTTTATTTGCTCATGTCATTTCTGGAGGGTTACTAATTACTGAACCTGTGAAATTCAAACAGAACACAGGAAAGCCTCACATTTCTGGGGACAATCACTGTAACCTCTTCTAAAAATTTGTGAGACTCTTAAAATTGTATTTAAGAGTATAAACCACATGAATAGGTAACATTAAACTAAGGTCCAGATAACTTCTATAATAGGAAAAGAGAAGTTTGAGTTTATCTATTCTGAGTGGGTTATTTTCCCCCCAGGTTGTCTTTTAAGTAAGAATGGACAAAAGTAACAGTCCTTCTAAAGTTATTTTTGTTCTGTGACAAGATACCCTTCTGATAAAGAGATTTTTATGAAAAAAACATTAAAAAGGAGGATTTTTTAAGTAGATGTGTAAAATCTTTAATACATTCTAGGTGCTTCCACAGCAAAACAATAGATGGAGCTCATCAGAAAGTACCTGAGTTTTTACAGGGACTACTTGTACATGAGATAACTTTTGAACACTTCCATAAAAATTGGAACTGCTGAGGTAAATTGTAGATAAACATCCTCATCAGTCGCTAAAGGACAGCCTGTCTCAGGAACTGCAGGTGAAGCCATTCTTAACAGAATTAAGGTTAATTAATTAGGCAACAAACAGGTGTTGCTTTTGAATTTATTAAAAGAAGCACCTGAAATTTCAGATGGTGAAGGTGGAGTGAGCCCTACACAGCCTGGTAAAGATGGAGTGGGCATTACACAGCCTGGTAGAGGTGGAGGGAGTATTACACAGCCTGGTAAGGATGGAGCAAGACAATTACACACAATTACACACTCTGTTAAAGGTGGAGTGAACATTACACACTCTGGTGAAGATAAAATAAGCATTACACACTCTACGGAAGGTGGAGTGGGCATTAAACACTCTGGTAAACATGGAGTGAACATTACACACTCCATAAAAGGCGGAGTGGGAATTACACACTCTGGTAAGGATGGAGTAGGCAGTACACACTGTTGCAGGTGCAATGAACGTGAAGTGAACATTACACACTATTAAAAGTGTAGTGGGCATTACACATTCTGTAATACTTGGATTGAACATTATATACTCTATAGAGGATGGAGTGGGCATTACACACTCTATTAGATGGAGTGGGCACTGCAGACTGTTGCAGGTGCAATGGTCATTACACACTCTATAGAATATGGAGCAAGCTTTACACACTCTATAGACAATGGAGAAAGCATTACACACTCTATAGAAGGTAGACGGGATGTTACACACTCCATAGAGGATGAAGTGGGCATTGCACAGTCTATAGAAGGTGGAGTGGGCACTACACACCCCACAGAAG
>JACDOX010000436.1:54104-65326 GCA_014549065.1 Cardinalis cardinalis | reverse complement strand
CAGCCCCGTGCTCACCCTGCCATGACCACGCCGTCGCAGCAGTGGACGTCGCACAGGACGCGGCCGGGCTCGTAGTGCAGCTGGCTCACGGCACCCACGCGGTTCTGCAGAGAGACACAGGCTTGGTGATCCCACCCTTCAGCCACCAMAACCTGCTGCTGGCAAACTCCCAGCTTTGCTACTGCTGCTGAGAGAACACACATCTACCCCAAAACCCCACCAGCAGCTTTCAAGTGGGAAAGAGGAGCTGCAGAACACAACACCAACTCTCCTCTCTCACTTGCTCTRAGCAGGTTCCCATTTTTCCCCATTCCAATTTTTCCCCAATTCCTTAATTTCCCTCTCACCTTCCAGTTGGTTTTCAGCATGTGCTCTCTGGCTCTGCAGTTTTTGAGGGCAAGTTTCCAGCAGGAATGGTCAGAGATGCTCATGTCCAACAGGTATCCCTCCTGCTGGCACAGCCGGTACCACAACACYTCATCTTCTGCAAGGATTTTCCATGTCCTGCTGACCTAGAAATCAATGTTTATATATGGATCTCTCATAAATGGATAAGGAAAAATGTCATTTTATATTTCAGATACTATTTAATATTTCATATTAAGATATAAATTAATACAGGCCTGTATTAAGATGAAAGTCTTACTTTAACAAATGTATTTGTTCAATCTTTATACACCTGAGTGTATAAAAACCCCAGACTTTTAACAAAAGGCRTGGTTTCTTCAGGAAATAACTGAGTTTATACTCCACTAAATCTCCACATAACATAGACACTAGTTTAGTGGCCACACTGTCAACCTGAAATATCAGTGACTGGAAAATTTTGACAGGAAAAGCAGCAAGAAAACAATTAAGAGAGAACTGTGAGCTTAGAGCAAAAATATGAATATATTTTCATATTTGTAGCTAAGAAACCCTCTCAGATCACAGCACCATATCTCTGAAGTCCCACTGACAATGCCTGATTAGGGGTATGACATTAGTGATTTATAACCTATTGTATTACAGTATGCATAAATAGGAATGAATTATTAAGTTTTTCAAGCAGCCTCAAGTTGCTGCCCATTCCAGAGAGAACAGCTTCATCACAATCAATTGTGGGCTCAGAATTAAAGATTCAAGAGGTAAGAGCCAACTTAAGTAGCTTTTTTTTCCCTCTGTAATTCTTAATTTAAAAAAACAGATGTAACCAATGAAAGCCACGACTGGTGAAAGCAGCAATCAATTGTGCTCTGGTTCTAAAAAGATTAAAAGAACCTTCTGAGACTGACATCATTTTTAGTAAGTTACAATTAAGCATCTAATGTTCATTTCAGTCCCCAGATTATGCCAAGAATCCAAGCCTCCCATGGACACCAACTCCCCCAGGACCATCTCTTTATATTTATTTGCCATTTTTTCCATAGTGGCACACACATAGAAAATGTTTAATATGATGAAAGAAGGGGTGATCTGAGTAACCTGCAAGTGTTTTTATGGTTTGAGAGCTACAGAGAAAAGCAGTGCTCAAACAGGAAAATCCAAAAGCAGCAAAATGAACATTCTGGATCACCCAGAGCCCTCAGTGCAAACTGGCAGAGGGACACAATCCCCCTCCATCCTCTGACAAAGGAAACAACCTGCACAGGGCAAGAATAATGCCCTGAAATGACAGAACCAGCACTGAGGCTGCACCAGCAACACACAGCACCCTGGAATCAAAGTGCTGAGTGCTCCTGTCCCTAGAGGGACACACTCAGCAACTTCAAAAGCACCAAAAAGAGGCAATCCCAAATCCAAACCATTGGGAATTTGCTCTCAATTTGATTTAAAAGTAGGATAAATATCTGTGTTATTGCTCCAAGAACACAAAAAAACAAAACCCCAAGGCAGCTTTCTGCTGACACACCAAAAGAGCAGCTGTGGTGCAGGAGTGGAGCTCCCCAGGCAGAACCTCTGCCCCCTCCCCAAACAGCAGCACATTTTCCTGACAGGGATAGGCTGAGCACACGCACAGGGAAGCACAGCCAAACCAGGCCAGCTCTTGCCTCGCTTTCCAAAAGAAAAATCAAAAATAAACACACACCTTTCAGCCTGCCAAAACAGACAATATTGCACAGACCTTTCAAGTTTCAAGGTCTTAAAAGCATTTTATAAAGACAGTAAAACAAAAGAAAAGAGGGGGGAGCTACATAAAATTTTGACTGCCTTTTCAACTTTCAGGGGGAATAAAGATCCTATCCTACCCTGATTTTTTTTCAATCAAATTACAGCGAACCCTGCTGCTTTACAAGCCTGAATTTCCAAAGGGTCCCTAACCCAGCCTTTTCTTACAGCCCCAAACTCACATGCCAATCCCTTGTAAAACCCCACTGAGCGAGGCTCAGCTGCACGAAATCACTAATAAAGAGTCTCAAGCATTTCACTTTACAGCACCACTGTGAGCTGCAGCATTAAAACCAGCCATTGGCTTCAAGTCAGCTTTATTAGATCTGCTTGACTTGGAGTTTCAGGTGAGGCCCCAAAAGCCAGGGCATTATGGCTTTATTTACATGCACCCAAAAGCTGGGTGCTGGAGAGGAGCTGAGATGTGCAAAGCTCTTGTTAAAACTGTTTCCAAATCTAAACTGCACAGAAACTCCAGCAAGGATCAATGACAACATCTTACAGACTTGTTTATAGATTTGGAGTCCTGAATTTAATTTTGTCTTCAGTGTTCCTATTATCTTTTTACAACTGTTCTCAGCAAAGAAAGTTTGGGTTCCCCTGAGCTMCACAGAGGGACAGTTTTATATTTTATAGCTCAGCAAGTAATAATGTTCTGAAGGACTTCAAAAGCTTTTGCTGACACAGGCTTTGCTATTTGGTTTTGCCTCTGGGGGATATTTTTCCCCCTAAAAAACCCCACCTCTTCCATCAAATCCAAAATTTCTTCTAATCCCATCTAAATCAACTGGCTCAAATCCTAATGAAGGTTTATTCATCCCTCTGCATCTGATAATGGTTTTTATTTCACTAGGTTTATTTTCTTCCCCAGACACACAAAGGCAGAGTCAAGGCTCATTTGCTGGGACCAGGGGCCTCAATTAGAACTAGCTGGACTTTGAGCTCGGTACAAAAAATAGTGCCAAGTGTTTAATCCAAAGCCATTCTGATGGAAACTGCTCATCTTTTCTGCTCACAGCCCTGAGCACAAAATGGTTTGGCCTGGAAGGGACCTTAAAGACCACCCAGTGCCACCCCTGCCATGGGCAGGGACACCTCCCACTGTCCCAGGCTGCTCCAAGCCCTGTSCARCCTGGCCTGGAACACTTCCAGGGATCCAGGGGCAGCCCCAGCTGCTCTGGGAGTTCCATCCCAGCCTCTCCCCACCCTGCCAGGGAACAATTCCTCATTCCCAATATCCCATCCATCCCTGCCCTCTGGCACTGGGAGCCATTCCCTGTGTCCTGTCCCTCCATGCCTTGTCCCCAGTCCCTCTCCAGCTCTCCTGGAGCCCCTTCAGGCCCTGCCAGGGCTCTGAGCTCTCCCTGGAGCCTTCTCCTCTCCAGGTGAGCACCCTCAGCTCTCCCAGCCTGACTCCAGTCCCTGGAGCATCTCCATGGCCTCCTCTGGTCTCACTCCAGCAGCTCCAAGTCCCTCCTGATGTTGGGGACCCCACACTCAGGGGCAGCTCTGCAGGTGGGGTCTCACCTGAGCAGGGCAGAGGGGCAGAATTCCCCCCTCCTTTCCTGCTGCCCCTGCTGGGGGCTCAGCCCAGGACAGGATATCCTTACCCATCCATTTCTCTGCACTCTCTGGGAATCACAAGGAGGATGGATGATGGCTTTTACCCATAAACAGCCTTGATACAAAACCATGCTCAAAAAACCACGTTCAATTTTCCTTTTAYAAATGTATAAACATTAAAGCTTCAACAGTTTGACAATCCCAGAAGCCGTGGAAGCAAGCAGCTGAAATTCTTGATTTATGCATGACAATTCATTCCTAAATTCCTAGAAACAGTCTCCCTTGCCCTAGATACATACACAATTCTGTGTTGGTAAACACTTCTAAACCTTCTCTAAGATGAAAACCTAACAGGTCAAGGGAATTTCCCACTGATCTGTTCAGAAACAAAACTGCCAAAATTCAGTGGTGCTGAATTCAAACACATCCCCTCATCACCAAGCTGAACCATAAAGGCCAGGTCCCCAAGCCATGGGTAAAATAAGTGTATTTACAGTATCAGCCCTAAATCACATCAAGGCATTTCAGTTTGTCATATTTGTGGTATCCCAAGGAATTGTTTTTCCTTTCCCTCTACACCCTGACCAGGAGGAAGGAGTGAATGCTCCCAAACCTGTCACAGTCACAGGAGAGTCACTCATGGTACAGATATTTCTGCAAATGGTCAGAACACAATCAGAAAGTGCTCACAGGGCAGAATTCTGCCTTACCCTGGCCTGTTCTGTGCTACATGAAGCCCTGGATACTTTTCTCCTTGAATTCCAAACGTGGGATATCAACAGGGACTGGTCTGATGCTACTGAATGTCACCCCCCTACTACAGACCCAGCAGAGCTCAGGCACTGAGGACATTTATTTACAGACTTCTGTACCTCCAGTGCCACACAGACAGGCTGTGGTTTACACTACTAATTCCAAAAATCAAAGAAAAGCTGTGGGGGAGYGAGGGAGAGGGAAATACCAAGGTGAAATTCAAGTTCTCCAGACAGTCTGTGGTGTGATTAAATCTCAGAGAGGCTCTGCAGTCAGGCTCCTTTCCTGTTAGCTGGTTACCAATTTGGCATAAAGAACTAAGTGAGCAGGTTTTCTCCAAAGGCACTCACATGGATCATGATGCCAATTCCACCAACTGGCCCAATTTCACTGAAATCCCAAGGCACCTTAATAAAAAAAACCTTTCTAGGATAACACCATAAAGCAGCAGGGTTCTCCATGGAACAGAAGAGGCCTCCCCCCCTTCAAAAACAAAACCACCAGGAGAAAAATGAAAATGCTATTTATTTTTATGGCTCTGCTTTTTATTTGAACAGTTAAAAAGAAGCCAGCTCTGCACTGGATATCCATCTGATTGGGAAAGCCCTGGGAAACACTGGGCACTTGCTCAGCTGCCACAAAGGAACAGTGACTTGGGAACAGGAGAATGAGAAATGTGGAAAATTGTCTCTGTTAAAACACATCTTATGAGAACAGGTTCAAGCTAAAAAGCAAAATGGAGAGAAATCCAGTGCAGCCCCAAGCACAGGGAAAAGGAGCAGCTTTACAGCAGCCAATCTTTTACTATGCTATGAGGTAAAGTGATCATGCCTAAGGAGGGGGGAAAAGAGAGTGAAAGAAAAACCTTAAACTAATCCACTTCAAAAATGCAACCCTGTTCCATGTCATGGGCTGTGGCCTTTATTGATGGCATATCTCAACCCCAAGGGACAGAAACTTGAGCATATTTGAAAGCTTCCCTGTCCTGGACAGCACCAAAAAAYAATCCCAGAGAATTTTCCCCTCTGCAAGGGCAGCCCTGCACAAGGAATTAATTTTCTTTAAACAGTCCCTGTCCCTAAAAGGCATTAGCAACTCAAAGATTTAAGCAACAACCACTTGTAGCTATTTAACACTACAACACACACTCAACATTAAAAGCCCAATTTCCTTTCAAAGCCTGGACCATCTGCAGAATATTTAAGTTTAGCCATCCTCAACAGACCCTGTCTGTCACGTCTCAGTTTTCACATATTAACATTTTTCTCTTCCACTCAAACCATGCCCTAGACTGTTTGTAACACAGAGAATGGTTTTGGTTGGATTTTGTGAGGTTGCAAGATGTGCTCTGTATGTAAGAGTTAATGACCACCAGCCTGGAACCCTAAACAGWGGCCAGAGGAGAAGCTGGAATTATATCTACAATATTCTGCTTGATTCCACTGGGTAATCAGCACTTGCCAATTAAGTTAGCTTTGAAGACTCATTGAGAGAGGAGGTTCATCATTCAGTGGGTGAAGAAAGGAAATAAAGRGGCCCAACAATGTGGGCTGAACAACCCTGAGTAGAATGAGGTGAGAGTGAGTGTTTCAGTAAAGTTCTGCAAGAGACAGGCAGTTTACAACTACACATAAATTAAGGACCATGCCTGAGTACAGACTGCTGAGAGCATCATCTGAAAGTGTGAGAAAAGAAAAATATAAATCCCTTGCAGGGCTGGGGAGAGGAAATCAGGGTCATTTAAGAATTTAGCCTCACATGGAAATACTACAGACAAAAAGTTGCTACTCCAAYGTCTGTGGTTCAATCCCACGCTGGAAAGTGGGAGGAGCAGCTCTTGCCATGCCCTCAGCACTGCCAAGTGCTCAATCCTAAATACTGCAAGACACTGWCCTGAACCAAAAATCCTTCAGAACACTCACTCAAATCAAAATATCTTTGCACTATTTATTTTCAATTTTAAGGCTTTTCTGCTGCCCAAGCCACAGATGTTTTATTTAACTCTGCTCAAGTGCAGCTGTAAATCCAGCTCATGTACCATTACATTTCCAATACCCAGCTTTGCAACTGTCTCCTGTGAGTGAAAGCACAACCAGCTGAGTTCCTTGAGCTACCACTCCACATCGAGGTGCCTGGKTTTTCACTATTTCTGCCAGTTTTAAGTGGAATCAGAGCAGCAAACTGCCAGCAGCACTCACCTGAGCACACCTTCCCAGCTCAGCCTTGCCCAGGTACTGGAATATCTTCAGTGCCAGCTCGTAAGGCAGCTGCACGTCAAAAAAAGGAACCTCATTGATTTCATTCTGGAAAGGAAAGAGAAAATAATTGGTGAGGCTGGTTTAACACACAGCTTGACAGCAGGAGAAGTTACCATGGTATGGAGAAGGAATGGTGTGTCCTCAGGGCCACCACAGCTCCATGAAAACATCAGCTTTTCTGCCTCTCCCTTCTTTCATGGCCCTTTAAAGAGCAGAGAAAGGYAGAACACAAGTTCTAGTAAAATAGTTTGGCCAAAGTGCCAAAAATCCCCAATAAAAGATCACTTTGAAAATATATGCCCATTATTAATTTCACCTGAAAGATTTCAATCCCATATGATGGAAAAATGGACACATTTTTTAAATAAAACTGAATGGAGATGATGTTGGTTTCTTTCATTACTAAAATAAAAATGTTTTTTTAATATGAAATGTTCCTCCTTTAACTAATTGAGCATCTCAAAAAAAAAATTCAAAGCCAAATCCATCAATTTAAGCTAACAGCTAAATGCAGCACATAGATTTTTCCTAGATGTATTCTGTTTGGTTTAATTACATAATTATTACATCTTCTTTCTGCAGTTRTCACAACAATATTTATCTTTGCTGTTATCCTGTCTAGACATTCAAAATTTTTATACTCTATATTAGAGAAAGAGTTTAACCAGCTGATTCTATTTCTATGTCTCCAGTTTTGCTCTGCAGTGTTTCCTCTGGTTTCTGTTCCCCCACAGGTGCTCCTGATCATTGTCTATCAATCCTCATGAACAAAATCAGCTGCTCAGTTAAAACCCATCTCCACTGTTTGCCTTCAGAAGCTCAGGATCATCTCCTGGCACTTCCCTACCCCTGGTACCTTTGTTTCTTTGCAGGTCTCTCCTACAGCTTCTCATTCGGATCTGGACCATTTGCAGTACCAAAGTAAAACAGAAGGGATATTCTGGGTTTATTTAAAGCATTTACTCAGGGAAATCAGTATATAATGTGGTGGTGTGGTTTTTAAAGCAAAAGATATTCCACACTCAGGACGAGACATTCTAAACACAGGCAAGTGTTGAGACAACACAAACGTGGGCAATGCTCCAATCAGGTCTTTTAGCAACAAAACATCACTTCACACACACTGGAACCTCYCACTTGTTCTAAAGTTACTCAGAGCAGGAGCTGAGCCAGCCCTGCTGCTGCCCTCCCTCCTCATCCCCAATTTCCCTGCACGAGCAGCTCCTGCTCCCTGCCCCGTGCTGGGGCCGCCGGCTCCGCTCCCCGCCGCGGATCCGCGGGATCTGTTTTGCTTTGGAGTGCTGTAAATCCCACCCGTCTCCAGCGGGGACACCCAAGGAAAGCACAAAGGGAAGCTCTCCTCGGCCACATGCGGGCAGGCTCCGGGCTGGCCAGATGTGATCCTGCTCTGGAGCCACGGGCTGCCCGAACGAACCAGAGGAGCCACCGGGCAAGGATTGTTAGCTCCGGGCTCATGAGCTCAGGCACGGCAGCACCACGGCTGAGCTCCTTCCAAACTGGGCTCGACTCGTGTCCAAGCAGCAGATCTGGGCTGGCTGGGTGCACACCGGGGGCTCACTGCAAGGAATGAGGGCTGCAGGCACAGCAKTGCTCACACAAGGCTCAGCACCAACGCTGCTCTCGAGGAAAGGAAGGGAAAAGAGCAAAGAACTCCCAGGGATGCAGGGGCAGCCCCAGCTGCTCTGGGAGTTCCATCCCAGCCTCTCCTCACCCTGCCAGGGAACAATTCCTCATTCCCAATATCCCATCCAGCCCTGCCCTCTGGCACTGGGAGCCATTCCCTGTGTCCTGACCCTCCATCCCTTGTCCCCAGTCCCTCTCCAGCTCTCCTGGAGCCCCTTYAGGCCCTGCCAGGGGCTCTGAGCTCTCCCTGGAGCCTTCTCCTCTCCAGGTGAGCACCCCCAGCTCTCCCAACCTACAAAGGCTTTTTACAAACTGAGCTGCAAGAGGATTCATACCCTGCTTCAAATAAACCCAGGAGTGCCTTTTTTTCTCCTTTGGTGCTACAAAGGGTCCAAGTTTAAATGAAGAGTAGCTGCAGAAGAGACCTACAAAGTAAAGGAATGGGGGTTAGGAAGTGCCAAGGGGGAGGGGATGATCCTGATTTAGGATCTGTCTGAGGTTCTGGAGGCACAGCACACACTCATACTGGCTCCATTCTGTGAAAAACGCCAATCACTTGTTTTTAAAATTTTAAAAGTTTAATAGTAATAAAATGGTTATAAAAATAGTAATACAATTAGAGTAACAATAATTTGGACAATTTRAATTAGGACAATATGAGACAATAGAGACAAAGAGTTATGGACAGTCTGGGTACCTTTTCTGGGCAGCAGGAGCCCGAAAAAGGACMCMCRTWAACAAAGRATTAACYCTTAAAAGCAACAGCCTGTTGCATATTCATACACCTCATACATGCTGCATAAATTCCATTCCAACACAGGATTCTGTCTGGTTATTGTTAACTTCTTCCTCTGAATCCTAACAGCACCTTCCAGGCAGGAAGAAGTTCGTTTCTCCTGATAAGGGGGCAATAAATTCTCTTTCTCTGAAAGATTCAGGTGTCCTGTGGTTGCTATCTCACTGCGAGTCCTTTCTTTAAAAAAAGTATCCTACATAGCATCGCTTCTATTTTAACATTTTTTTTATAACCCAAAACTATATTTAACACACTACTTAAGAGAATTAATACAGCATTACTTTKTAACACAACACATACAATATTCATTTTAATATTTGCAAAAAGCCAATCATAAAATATGCATTTGTCACACRCTCTAATGCAATCCTAACATTAGGGGCAGAGCCAGGTCTTCCCACACCCCAAAAATTCCTGCAGCTTGTCCTCAGCACAAGGAAGCAGGGATGTTAAGTCAGCACCAGTCTGTCTAAAAGTCTACTGGAATGAGTCCAAAACTCAAATACAACCAGCCCCTCTGAGACAGATTCGGGCTCCTGTGTGCTAATGGAGCACTAATTCTGTAAAATGGATTAATTTGTGCCTCGCAGACAGAAATTTAATCTGTTCCTTTTAATTTTTTTAAGCAAAGAGTAATTAGTCATAGTGAGGTTAGTGAGAACCAAGAAAATTTGTTTCCCCCTTAGTTTTCTTATACTGTAAATAACATCTCTATGGCATTTAGAGGATTTACCAAAGTAACTTTTATCTGGTTCAGAACTGTATTTAAGACTATTTCCAAATTAACTCCTTTATTTAAAGAATTAAAGCTTGTTTTCTTACTACGCTGCTRTGTCACAAGGCAGGATATCCTTAATTACTGCACTCACATCAAACTGCCTGAGTAAACAACAAAAAATCTTAAGAGAAAAAAGATATTATTTCATAGAGTCACAGCATATCTCGAGTAGGAAGGGACCCTCGAAGACCACCGAGCCCAACTCCTAACCCGGCACAGGACACCCCAATAATCCCACCCGTGCCATTACATAGAACAAGCAGATTCTGAAGGGTTAAAACTTTGTCAAAGGATGTATATTCAGAAGCTGAGGTTATAAACGAGCACACAGGAACACAAATTCAAGGTCGCCTTTGCTCGCCGCTCCCAGCGGCCCCTCAGCCGAGCCCTCTCCGTGCTCCGGTACCGGCCCCACCGCGACCCCGCCCGGGGCCCGGCCCGTCCCCGCCGCAGCCCCAGGGCCGCCCCCGGCCCCGCGCAGCCCTACCAGGTCTCGGATCAGCTGCCCCAGCAGATCGTCCCCATCTCCGGGTTCCCCCACCGCGGGTTCCCCGGCGGGCCGGGCGGGCGCCGGGCTGCGGCGGGCCGGGGCGCTGCCGGCCAGCAGCCCGCGGGCCAGCGCCAGGTACCCGGGCTCGCCCGGGGGCTCCCGCGGGCTCTCTCCCAGCCTCTCCGGTGGCTCCTGAGGGGGCTCATCCTGCCGCCGCCGCTTCGCGCCCCCGGCCCGCTCCTCCCGCCGCCGGGGCCGCTCCCGCTCCGCCGGCACCGCGGCCATGGCGGCGGGGCCGGCCTGGCGCGGCACGGAAACCGCGCCCCGCGCCCGCGCGTTCCGCCGCCACAAGGTTCCGCTGCCGGGACCGGGGCCGGTGCCCGGGAATGGAGCCGGTGTTGGGGCCCGGGCTGTCGTTTTGTGGTCCCCACACGAGGGCGGCGATGGCGGACGATCCCCCCATGAGGGCCCAGCCTGGYTCTGGAGAGCCGCAGGCGGACGAGCGAGGCCGCGGGGGCGGCAGGGTCGGTCTGGGCTCCGGGCGCCGCTGGGAGCCCTCAGCCCCCTCACAGCCATGGCCGGGGACAGGGAAGGGTACCGCTGGAAGCCCTCAGCCATGGCCGGGGACAGGGACAGGACAGCGCAGGGTCCCGCTGGGAGCCCTCAGCCCCGCTGGGAGCCTTCAGCCATGGCCGGCCCCGCTTGGAGCCCTCAGCCCCTTCACAGCCATGGCCGGGGACAGGGCAGGGTCCCGCTGGGAGCCCTCAGCCCCCTCACAGCCATGGCCGGAGA
>JACDOX010000436.1:36250-50214 GCA_014549065.1 Cardinalis cardinalis | reverse complement strand
AGGCGGGACGCGCAACAGGTGGGCGCGGGACGGGGCGGCCGGCGGGGCTGGGCTCGGGACGGGAGCGGGCGCGGGRGCTCGGCTCGGTCCGGCCCGGCGGAGCGCGCTGTCCGCGGTACCCGCGCCTCGCCGGGCTGCGGGGAATGACCGCGGCAGCGCACCGAGCCGCGGGCTGCTCGTGCTGCCGGGGCGCACCGACCGCTCTCCTTTTCCTACCCCTCTTCCTCTCTCTCTTCCTCTCCCTGGGTTGCCGGTGCCAGGTCGCACCGACCTGTCGCTCTCACCTCTCCCCCCGTCCCCCCCGTCCCCTCCATCCCCACTTTCCCTCTCTCCTTTCCCCTTTTCTCAGGACTCTTCAAACGCCCCCTTTCCCCTTCCCCAAACTTTTCACGGCTTCCGCCCCCGTGGCTCCCCTCCGCCYGCTCCACCCGTGCTCCTCTGGGGCGGTTTGAGCTCCATGCCCRGCAGCGGCTCGGGGCAGCTCAGGGGGAGCCGAGCAGGTCCCGTGTTGCCCCAGCTGCCGGTCCCGAGAGCCGGAGGGTGCCCCGCACACCCGTGCCTGCCAAACCTCCAGCCCTTTTTTGCGTGGAGGAACTTTCCCTGTGTCCTGTCATTCCCTGGTGGGCTTTAGACCCACGGGTGCTGTGTGGCACTCATCCCTAAGGTCACTGGGTGGTGGAATGTCCCCGCTGGACTTTCCAGTGGGGCACCTGGGACRTTGGCTCTGTGTTTTGGATATGCCTTGCCCAGTGTTGGGGGTTCTCCCCGAGGGGGTCCCAAGCCACTGGCCAGGAAAAGCACCCAAGCCCAGTTCCTGCTGGTTCTGTGCTCCAGAGCCGCTAAGCAAACGAGCAGCAGGGAGCCAGGACATGCCTGGTCCTGTAACCTTCGTTGTTGCCATCCTGGTGACAGYTCCGGGGCTTGTGGGGACCGCTCTGCACCCTCAGCCCTGGGAGCACTCAGGGATACTGAGCATATGTGGGGTCACCTCAGGCATTTTGGGTGCTCTGCAGTGTTCTTTGGGTCGTGGATTTGTTGCCACAGACCCAAGGAGCACGGGCTCCTCTTTTGGGTGCTGTAAATTGCATCATAAACACCCCCCAGTGTCTGTCTTGTTCAGGGCACAATTTCAGTGCATGTCTGACTTTCAGCRTGCACTGGTATCCCACCAGCTTGGATAGGGCAGTGTGGAGGGAAAGTCAGCTTATCAGAGAGTTTAAAAATGAGGTTTTCCWGCAGGTCTGTGTGTTTGCACTGTGTGTGTGCACTCTGGGGGGGGGCATTCTTGTCATCCATCTGAGCCACAACTGCTGTGTCTGGCGGGAGGCTCCGCTGGTCACCTCTGGAAAGCTTTCTTTGAAACAAAAACAGAGGAGAACTGTGGTGTTTTGGTGAACTGAAGCCTCAATTTCTATAAAAGCAGGCACTGGATGTTGCCTCAGAGGTGGTGTCAGTGGTGTGGGACTGTGGTCAGGAGCACAGCAAACACATCTCTCCCTCCTCGTCAGTTTGTGGCAAGTTTGGTTCCAGTGTTTGGAAGCAAACCCACCCGTCTGCCTTGCTGGCCTCTGAGCACAAACAGAGCTGAAATCCAAGGGGGAACCGCAGCGATCTCCCTTAGCTAGTGTCTCAAATGTCCATTTCTTTCTGACAAGCCAGGGAGATTCCTCCCTGCCCAGTCTGGGACTCTGTCCCAGGCAGAGGAGGTGGCAGGTGAGCRGGGCTGGCAGAGGGAGCCTGTCAGCTGGCCCCGGTGATCCATGCACACGCTCAGCCCAGACTTGCTGGCAATCCCACGAGGCCAAAGCTGTTTGGAGTATTAATTTTTGTGAAGGTTTATTGGGCAGACACTATTCTTTTCCCCCCAATCTCTTCTGCTGTTGATCCTGGAGTGCTCACTTCCATTTCTGCCCACCAGTTGCTTATAAATGGCTTTGATGAGAGGCTGTGGAAAAGCCAAGCATTATCCCGGGCGCCTCCGAGGCGAATTCCATGGGCAGCACCGTCCTGCCCCTGGCTTCAGAGGCTGCCACAGACAGTGTTGAGCTGCCTCCAAATGCTCCTGGACACAAATACAYATGTAAGGCTGAAAAGGAGCTCCTGGTGTGTGATGGGAAGCAGTTYCAGGGATAAAGGCACAAATGAACAGGCTGGTGACACTCCTGGCTGTCCCTGTGTGCAACCTGTCCCAYTCCTGCCACGCTTCTGAGGCACAAGTGACCAAGCTGCAGATGAAAATACAATGCAAGCCCAGAATAATTAACTGTGTCATCTGCACCTCAGTTCCTCGGTTATTCTGGCCATTAATAA
Organism: Cardinalis cardinalis; assembly: GCA_014549065.1. Classification (NCBI taxonomy): domain Eukaryota; kingdom Metazoa; phylum Chordata; class Aves; order Passeriformes; family Cardinalidae; genus Cardinalis; species Cardinalis cardinalis. The sequence continues at coordinate 47,904 of JACDOX010000436.1, read as the reverse complement.
TCTTTTCATCCTGAGCACTAATTTGCTTTCACCAGTGGAGGTTTCTGACAGTCTGCGGTGTCTCAGAGCCCCAGTGACAGTGCAGTGAGCTGGGTTAGCCTTGGAGATGAGGTAAGACAGTGTTTGATTACCTCAGCAGAGGATTTCTGAACAAAACAGGCAGTTTTCTGCCATCCTCAGAGAACTCTGCAGTGACAATAACACTGTCCTGCAACAAGCTGGGAAGTCCAGCCTCTAACCACTTGTGATCTTTGGATTTCACGGAAGGGCTGGTAAGAGGAGAGTAACTTGTACAGTTAATGAGTGCCCTGCAGAGTCAGCCTTTGTCTCGTGATCTGGTGGTTGCAGAAGGAATGGAGAAAAGAGGAAAAGGCCAGTTTCAGCTTGGGTTATTCCTCGAGTTCCCCTCCTGCTTTTTCAAGAGGCAGCAGCGCTGGCTGCCGTGAGCCTATGTACGACTTCTGAGGCAGGAGGTTGGTGCTTGTTCCCTGAGCACCGTGTGGCCTCACCCAGCAGCACAGCTCAGGGAGCAATCCCGTGCTCCAGGGAACCCCTGCTGCTCCCACTGGCTGATGGCAGTGGAGCAGGATGAGGGCTGTGATCAGTTTGCATCTGCAGACCCTGCTTGGGATTTGGGGATGGATGCTTTGCAACTGGTCGTTGTAATATGTAATCTGACATCACCTTGAAACATCCAACCAGGGCATGAAGTATAGTTGTCAGGTGCCAGTTTGGCATACAATGTCACTTGTATTTCGCTCTGTTAGTTCAGGAGTGGCAGTGTATTAAAATCAAACCCTACTTGTCCCTGCCAGCTCCACCAGCCTGGTTCCGTGCCCACTGTGTTGCCAGGAATTCCCCCCACTGTTTGCTGCGAGGTTCATGCAGAGCCACTCTGTCCAAAGTCTCAGTGCAGTTAATTATCTGTATTAAAACTGGGTTGATAAGATTTCTGGAGGTGTCCCACTGAGCTGTGCAGGAGAGCAGAGCAAACGAAGGACCAGAGGCAGTGCAGATGCAGAGAGCTGGTTCTGCACCAGGACAAACATCCAGCCTCGTGCACCCCGTGTGTGTCCCTCACACAAAGAGGCAGGCTCTGTTGTTTATCCTCCTGGATCAGGAAAAAGCCAGCCCTTCCCAGTGGCAGGCATCCTGCTCAAAAAAGCCAAAGGTCCCTGCCACCCTTGCCCCAGGCTCACAGTTAAATTGAAGAAAGAAAACCTTCAACATTAATTCTCCCAACAAACAAACATCAGAGTTTGCACAAACAAACAGCAGCYCAGGAATGGCTCRTTCCACGGGTGGACTGAGGCCAAGMAGGACAGTCTTTGTGGGAGGATTGGAGCCCAAATGTATTTTTTTACTGTCTGGGTTCCCTGCTCTTCCTATACAGAGATCTCCCGGACGCACAATTCTTCCAGTTCGTTTCTAGCACTCCTGAACCCCCTCCTAATTGTTTTTTGGTCTTCCGAGTTGCCCTTCCACCTCCCGCGGAGATGCTAATGAAGTGTGAGTGTACACGGATGGGGCTGCTTGGGAATTTGACAGGGCTTGTGCCCAGCCCTTGTTCCCTCATTAAGCTGCTGCTGCGCGGGGACGGGAGCGATTGTGCCTCGTTTAGTCCCTGCCTCCAGCGCGCCCTCAGCGATCCAAGCCCTTGGATATATTTTTTCCCTTTCAATATATCAATAACTGTTATTTTGTTTATTAGCGGTGGGACGTGTGCCAAGCCAGCGGCCCCTGTAATCCCTTTAAATGGAGCAGTTCCATGCTGACACAGTAGCCGTGAGCAGAACTCCTTTTTCCAGCCGCTGCCGGAGCCGGGAGCTCAAACTCTGCTCTGGCTTGGTGCAGGTGCTGCCCAAAGGTGGCTTCTCCTCCCCTCCCTGAATAAAAATCAGTCAGAGAAGTGCTAAGAGACAGAGGACCCCCTACCTGAGTCGTTTCATGCCCATCCCACTCAGCATCCATGAGAAAAGCAGCTTGGTTTTTTTGGTAAAGCTGTGGGATAAGGCTGGAGAATCCCAGGTAATCGGGAAGTGGAGCTGCCTGTGTGCGCTRAAGCACCGGGATGTGGCCAGGTCGGCTGAGGTGGTTTTGTAACCAAACCCATTTGTTGTCTCATAACCTTACTGCTTCCTTTGTGCAATGGTTGAGAGCAACTTTCTGAGCAAAATCTGTCTCTCCCTAAACGCCCAGGCACAGAGGGATACATCACCAAAGGGAGTGTCAGTTCCCATGAATAAATTTCAGTGGAAGGGAATTTTTCCTTATCGTTCCCATCCATGTTTCCAATAGACACTGCACTTTTCATACAGGCACTCAGCCATAATTCCTTTTATTTTATAAGGAAATGAAAATGTTGATAGTTGTGGACAGTTTCCCCCAAAGTTTCAGCTTTTTAAGAATGGCACATAAAATAATCAATTTTTCAGCAGCTCTACAGAAGGGATATGCTGGTTCTCTTTCCAACTTACTATCCACCCCAGTACAAATGGGATGTAGTTTGGCTTTCCCCAGCCTTTTTCAGACCCAAAGTACCAAATTTTGCTCTGTCTGCTGAGTGCCTATTGTGGGAAATTTGGAGTAACTCCACTGGAGTCAATTGGGTTGCCCTGGATTTACGGTGCTATAAATGAGATCAGAATTGGCTCAAAGTATATTCCATTAATGAGTCAGATACTGGCAATGCAGCCAATATGCACCCAGAAATGGCTTTAACACAGCCTAGGATATTCAGAATTGGTTTATTGAGAGATGGGCTCAGGGCCAGAATTCTGGGGTTCTCTTTTATTCTTTCCATGAAATTCACCTTCCTGCAGAAGGCCAGCACGAGGCTGATGCAAAACTTAAGAGCCATTTAAGCCCTTAGAATGAGGCTTGTGAGATGCATAAACATTGTGCTGAGCTCTTTGCCTGCCCTGGAGCAGATTTATCGCTTGGAGTTCAAGATGTTCTAGGATTTATCAACTTTTACAGGATTTTATTGATTTTCTATACGTTAAGTGACACAGAGAGACAGTTTGTAAAATACAGTGACACCACGGATGATCTGTTGCCAGCCACRGGTGGCACAGCAGGACAAGGGTTCAGAGCTTGGCAGCTGGAAGTGCTGCTACAGGAGAAATAATAAATAAGGATTAAATGGTTTTGCTGTGGAGGAAATCCTTTAATCAACTCCTGGACTCTTTATTCCAGTGTAACTCGAGTAAATATCTCACCTCTTRGAGTGGAGGCAGCCACATTGCTTTGTACAGTGCCACACTCACAGCCCAGCTGTGCCCTGCTCTGGGCAATTCTGCATTTGTGTGGGGAGTGAGGTACCCAAATCCCCTCCTGGTGATGTTTCCCAGGTCTGGAGGATCCCGTGGTGCTGTGTGCCTGTCCCTGAGCACACAGGGAAGCAGGAAGSCTGAGCAGGGGGCATTCCAAGCCCTGGGCTATCCCTGGAGCTCTGCATTGACTCCCTGTGCCCAGCTGCTGGTTTTGTGTAGCTGTGTTTGTCCCTCCCCACACAGCAAACACCTCTCCTATTTACCTTCTGCCAAAAGAGCCAGGCAGCTCTGCTAAAGCACTTTGGGACACTCCAGTACTTCCAGAGGGCAGGTGGGATGTGGGAGATGGAGCCTGGAGGAGCAGCAGCCCTGGGATGGGGCTGGCTGACAGCCCTCATCAGAGCCATTCACCTCCGGAGGGTTCATCCCAGCCTTCCTCCTTCCTGCCATTCCCACTGGTGCCTCAGATCCCCTGCAACTAGAAAGCAGGGCTGGGAATGAGGGAGGGAGAGGCTGGAATCGCCACATCCTGTGGGCAGCTGSCGGGAGCTGGGGTCCAGCAGACGGGGTTCAGGCTCCTGAGACATTCCAGGGACAGGGAAAGGTCACAGCCCCAAGGCTGTGTTTGCCCTCAGGCCCAGGGGGGGAATGCTGGGGTGCCCTGGAGTCAGGAGTTGGACTGGTGATCCCTGTGGGTCCCTTCCCACTCGGGGTACTCTGGGATTCTGCTCAGACTCCCTGCAAGCACCGCAATTCCCCTCTGTCCCTGGAGCCCATCCCATGCCAAGGCTGTCTCCTGCTACCTTCCCACCGGCATGGCCGGGGCGGGACAGCARGAAGGGGAGGGATTCCCGAGTAAGGCGGCTCAGGATCTGCCCCGGAGCTCCTGGCCGGCCCTAATTAGCTGTGACTTCACTGCTGCTGCACTTGCACCGTCAGCGACTCCCCCCCTCTCCCCGCGGTGAAATCACCTCATCCCGGCTGCGGTGGAGGTTTCTCCGTGCGGGTTTTGTAGGAACTCTCATTGTCACCGCCTGCCAACGAGATATCCRTGGCACCTGCCCCAGCCAGGGCTGCTATCAACAAACTGAGGGACAAACGCTGGGAAATGGGAATTTCATCGCAGATGCCCCTTGGGCACCTCTCCTGCTAATTTGCACTTAGATGGGTGCCTTTCTCTGAGCACTTTATTAATTAAGGCTCGCAGCCCACCTGTGAGGCAAGGAAGTTATTAGTGCCCTCATTTTCCAGCAGAACTGAAAGCAGTGGTTTGCCCAAGGCCACAAATCTAATCAGTGGCAGAGGCAGGGATGAGTGAGTTCCTGCAGTCTCCTGTGATACTCCGTGCACCCCACTGCCTACCTGGAACAAATGAAATGGCTTCCCTAAAAGTTCACATTTTTGTTAGCACAATGTAAATGAAGATGGAGCACCCAAAAGGAGCCTTGCATGGGGAGAGCTCCCAAAAATCTGCAGTACCCAGGGCCAAAGGCATCATCTCCTGTCTGTGCACAAATCCTCCTCCCCATAAACCCCACACTTCTTCTTGTCCGTAAATTTAGTAGGAGGGTTCAAGCATAAATTTAAAAGAAGCTTTTATTGTACCAAATGCATCAACATAATTAACACCCAACCCCATTCTTTTGCTTTCTTAGGCTGGAACAAACCCTGTGCCCTTGGAGAAAATTGTTTCCCCTTTTCCTCCAGGGAATCCAGAGCCTGAGCAGCAGCTGTGAAGAGTGGAGAGAAAGAAAGAAAGAAGTGGGAGATGCTGGAAGTGCTTTGGGCGACGTGAGAAGGAGGATTTGCCCGGAAGGAGCTGTTCAAGGGCCCAGCAGCAAACCAGAGACACAAAACCTGCTTATATATAGAAGAATGTAACCCCTGTGTATGCAGACGTGGACGCGTGCATGCCTTGTCGAGAGCGTAAGCGCCATTCCCCGTAGGTCAGATCAGATCGCTGCTGTGAGCAGCCCTGCTCCCGCAGGCCGAGCCTTGGCACTGCTGCTGGCCCTGCTGGACACCACCCMCTGCCCTGCTGGCCCCTTTCTGCAGCACGATGAGGAGGAATCTCTACACCCAGATCTGTAATCCTGAGAATTCCAAACGTGCTGCGCAGGCGTGGCGGGAGCGGGTGCGGAGCGGCTCGGACAGCAGTTTGTGTGTGTAAATATTCATGCTCTGGCACCAGGGGAGAGCAGCTTTCCTATGACTTTAGTTTCTCTGGTGCTACATTTAATATTTGTCTGGGGCTAAACTGCCTCTCTGTGGTGCTACAGTTTCCCCAAGAGGATGTTCTGAAACGTGGGACAAGGAAAGATCTATTTTGGTTATTGATATTTATACACAAGATAGCAAAAAATAAGACTTGTCGAGAAGGTGCTATTTTTTTTTTCTTTCTTTCAATCTCTGCAGAAACTAAGACAAAACAAATAATCTACCCCAGAACTTTATAAAACTCCTTTTCTTTGGAGCAGTTCTTTTTCTTTTTGACAGCGTGGAGCTTGGGAAGCAGCAGGCACTGAGGTGGAAAGGACACAGGGCCCTTTCCACTGCAGTGTGCACATCAAAGTCTGCTAGAGCAGCACTTTCTGCAGCTCCAGAGCTGGGAATTCTCCTGCATGGTGATTTATTCAGTCCCACATCCTGTGAACCAGGGAAGAGAACTCTTATCCAGACTGATCACTAGAGCAGGGGATAACAGGAGAACTTGGCCTTAGAAGTCAAAGGGCTTTTTTCAGTCTAGTACTGAGCACTTTTTTCCTTGCAGCCGAAACTACCTGTCAGACTTTGGGTACCTTCCACATACAGCAACCTGTGCACAGTTTTTTAGAAACACTTTTCCTACCTTCAGATATTTGCACCAGAAAATTGACCCTGCCATGGCAGGGAGGGCATTTTCAAAGGCATAAAGGAATGTTAGAACCCGATTTCTGAAGGAAATTTGGCTCTTTTAAAATACTTCCCACCCCCCACCCAGCCCAGGAAGAAGCCGAGTGGCCTCTGTGTCCAGTGAGACCCTGCATTTCCCACTGCTGCAGGAGAAATGTTTCTAAGCAATCTGAAAGCTAAATTCTCCCTTTATCAAATATTCACTGCAGTGTTTTGAGCCCCTGCACACATTTTCCTGGCTGATATTGATCCAAGTCCATTCCCAAACAGCAGCAAGGGCTCTGCTGGAAGAGCAGATGGTTCCTAGTGAGGAGCCTTGCCCTGCCTTGGTGATGTGCAGTGTTGGGAGGGGTGGTGTAGCTCTGTGTAGTTTGTCTGTCCATACCCTTGGGGTGGTCTCAGAGCCACAGGGACCAGTGAAGCATTTTCCTGCCATTTCTGCCCTGATGCTCAGTAATCCTCAGCATCCTGAACCCCTTCCCAGCTCAGTCTCCTACAGAAACAAAAGGAGGAGCCTTTCTAACAAAAGGAGGAGCCTCAGCTGATTCCAGCAGTGCTGGGCAGAGCCTTAAAAATACAAATTTCTGGAAACCCCTGGAATGTGGGAGTGAAATCGTGCCTGTGGAATTGCACAATCCCACTTGAACAGGAACCAGCCTGGGACAGGCCCAGAGCTGGGTCAATCCCTCAGAGGCTCTCCCACAGATTCCTCACCTTTATCAGCTCTGAATGTAATAAACTTCTCACCTGGAAGAGGCATTATTCCATTTCCCTGTGCACACAGCTGGCACTGCCCTTTCTCTCTGCTGCCCTGGCTGTTGGGGGCTGCAGCCTTCAGGCTCCTCACAGTCTTTCAATTCCCTTGGAGCAGCACAGCCAAGGAAAAGGAAGGGAAGTTCTGTCCTCCTCACCTCGGGAGAGCCCCCAAATCTGTGATGAGCCCCAGTGCAGGGATTGGCTGATCTCCCTCAGTCCCAACCCTCCGTGGACAGGCTTGTCTGTGAAAATTCCCAAACCTCAGAGCTCCCAGGGGATTGCTGTCCTCAGGGGCTCCAAACAGTCAGCAAAAAATGTTAACAGMCTTGTCCTGCCCAGCCTGGAACAGCCACATGGATGGGGCTTCCCAAGTGGAAACCAGGGCAGGTCTGGTACCCCAAACCCTGCCTTGTTCCTGGTTTGCTTCACTTCTGTAGTTCCAAACTGGATGTTTTGTGTGAACTGAGGGTGAAGTTTTGGAATTTTGTAGCCAGAATTCCCTGTACAGAACTGGAATTCCTTGTTGAGGGTATGGATTTGTCAAAGCCTTACATTTCGTGGTGTAATTGCTATCCTTGAACGCCTCCRTTTTTTGACAAGGAGTGTTTTTATCCTTTCTACAAGATCTGCTTTCCCCCTGGTTGGTGTTTGCAGGGAAAGGGAAGGGTGCTGCGAGCTCCCTGGAAATTCCCAGTGCCCTCCTGTGGGCAGGAAACCGGCACAGTTCCCCTCCGGCCCTTTTGTTTTCTCTGAGCMGCCGAGCAGTCCCGGGGCTGGGTCAGCGGGGAGGGCCGGGCAGAAGCGGAGCCCTCTCGGGTTTCAGAGCTCGGCTATGAGCTCATGGTCTGCGCGGAGCACGGCTGGGAGGGAACTCCTCATGAATCTTTAAAGCRGTTCTCTGCCAAGGCAGCTCCCAGCACAACCTGGAATTCCATATTCCGAGGGAAAAGAGCAGCCTGGTGTGGGCTGCTGCCACCTGCTCAAACTGCTGCTCTGGCCACTGAACTCAGCAGCAGTGCTGGGTTACCCCGGGGCAGGCCTTGGCCCAGGAGCTCCACATTGCTCCCTCTCCTGCAGAATTCCTTTCAGCAGGTAAAAAAGCTGAAATGGGCCCAGGCCTCCTGTCCCACAGCTTGGAGTGCCCAGGAGGGAGGGAGGGAGCTGGCAGTGCCAGGGGGGAATCCCATCCTGCTCCTGCTTCAGAGAGGGAGGCAGGAATTCCTCTGAGCCAAGCCCACTGCTAAAACAATTCCCTTAAATCCTCCTTAAACACTTCTTGAGTAAGCTTCATCTGATTTGTGAGTCTGTTTTGTTTCTATATCACAGTAAAAGTTAAAAAGGTCTCAAACCCTCAGCATGAGCAGAAGCAGTTCCTGCTGTTGAAATCCATGACAAACTGAACTGGTTCAACTGGTGCAGTGTCTGTCCACAGCCAGCCTGGAATGAGGCATTCCCAGCTGGAAGACTGAACTGCCCTGTGAAAAATGGCCCCAGTGAGGACAGAATAGCCCATAATACTCAATTTTCCTACACATCTGTCCCTGATCTCGGCCGGAGCCTGGTGAGCACAGAACAGACTCTGAGGCTCACACTGAATCCTGGACACGCTGTCCATGTCCAGCCCTCCTGGCTGTGTCCCAGCTCCCCAGCAGGTGCACAACTTCCCTGGAGCCAGTTTGCTCCCAGCAAATTTGATTTTCAATCCAGGCTTCAAACTCAGCCTCGTTCTTGTGTGACTTTGCTGTGTGTGAGCTGAACTTTCCATCTCATCACAGCACTGAGGAGACCCTGGCCACGCCAGTTCCAGATCCAAGGGCTGAGGGAATTGGGAATGCCGTGGGAATTGGGCTTCCCTAGGCCCAACCAGTCTGGGAAGAGGAGAGGGATCCTCACCTGCTGCTCCTGCCTTGGGTTTTTACACCACAAAATACAAACTTTTTTTTTTTTCAAATATTTATTTGAGTACAGGAGTGAATTTTGATGTGACTTCAATGTCCACTCTGAGGGAATTACTGAAGTGCTTGAATATCCCAAGGTTTTTTAATATTTACAGGAAGAGACTTTGGAGCTTGATAAATATTCACTGAACGCATCTGAGGATTAAATGACCATTAATTAGTTATACCATTATTAATTACACCTTTATTGGTTACTCCATCAGTAGTTACAGGTGGCAGCAGGCAGAGCAAACCCAGCTGCAGTGGGTGAATTCCCAGCATCCCTTTTCCAGTCATTCACCAGTCTATCACAAAATCCTCCCATCCTCCTTAGTCCTGAGGCCACTGGGAATTCCCCAGTGCCTGCCAGGGGCATTGCCCAGGGAATGACAGCAGGGAATGCCCAGTTCCTGGCATTTTGCTGATCCAGAACCGTTGGGATGAAACTCCAGCAGGGTCACTGTGCAGGTTTCCCCCTCACCAAAGCAAGGGCAGGGCCTGTGCTCAGAGTTCCTGGAGCTCCAGGAGGCTCCTGGTCCTGGCTGGATGGGGCTTCTCTCTTTTGTAAAAGGAATTTCATATGCTGAGACTCTTTGTACATATTTATAAGGAATTTATTAAAAAAAAAGAAAAATAACTGTTCAATGGCAAAAAAAAAAAGGCTCTGAGTTTTATTTCCTCTCTCTGGGGAATTTCCTTCCACAGCCTTCCCTGTTTTCCCATGGAAATCAACAATCACTGGTACTGAAGTTTCCCCTGGATGTTTTCTGGTCCAAGTATCATGTTCTAGGAGAAGATAGGACCATCCTCCCCAAAAAAAAAAAACAAACCAAAACTTTGAGAATGCAAACCCACACTTTCCCTTTGATCTCCTGCCTTACCACCAATAAAAACTGAATTTGGAGGCAGTGTATCCCACACTTTCCTACTGAGCTTTTCCTACACTCCTCCAAACACATTTTCCAGGAGCATTTAGAGAAAAAATTCAGAATGAGAAGCAGCTTTTCAAACAGTTTGAAAGCAGGAACACCAAGCCCTGGGTTCCCTGGCACTGCAGTGACACYGAGGCCTTTCAGAACCTCCCTGCCCATGGAATCACTGATTTCCCTTTTCCTGGTCAATATTCCAGGCTATCACACATCACATTTGTTATGCCCAATGAAAACCTTGCTCCCTGCCATTCTGAACTCTCCCATCCCAAAGACAGGGGAGTTATTCCCATTGCAGGGAGCAATGGGATCCCTTGGCTCAGTTCTCCACTTTCACAGGGTGCATTAGACAAGAATTTGACATCACTTTGGTTTGGAAATTAAAGCTTTTCCTGCTCTGCTTCCCTGGACCTCCCAAGCCAGGTCTGGACTCTGCSCAGCTCAGCTCTCACCACTCCTCCTCAGCCACACTGAGCTTATTTCCACAGAAATGTGGAGCCTCACTCCTGTTCCCATCAGCTCCTGCTGGCTTTAATTCCTCCCTGTGGAGTTTCCATCAGCACAGCCAGAACCTCCTTCCCTCAGGAGCCTCCTCCTGCTGGTGGCTCAGGTGGGGCTGTCACCTTCAGCCATTTCCATGGCAATGAGCTGGGGGATGCTGCTGCTCCTCAGGGKGGTTTGGGGACAGGGAAAGCTCCAGAACAAACTGCAGCTCCTCCCTCTGAGGGCYTGTGCTGCTGGAGAAGCTCAGCAGAGAGCTCAGCCACAGGGATTGGGTAATTCCTGTTAATTCCTGCCAGGATCTCCTTCCTGAGGAGCTCCTGCTGAAGCTCAAGGCTCTGGTTTTCCCTGCTGGAGGAGCACAGGGCAGGGACACTGAGTTTGTGAGATGCTCTTAGACASGTGCTGCATTTCCATCCAGACAAACCCAACTCAACTTCAGCCTCCCTCTGCTCTCTCCAGACACTGGGAAATCAGGAAGTCTCACCATGAAAATGAAAGAGGAAGAACATTTCCAGGGAAAGGAGGTGTCATTTCCAGCTCCACTGGCAGAGTCCTTCCCAAGCTCCCTGTGATTTTCCTAAAGTGACAGCAAGTTCCACTTGTGGAATCAACTGGAAAATAACAGCTGGGAAATGACATTTCTGCAACTGCAGCTGTGGGCAGGAGGCTCTGAAGCCCTGCTTRGGAAGAGCTCTCAGAGAGAGGTGCTCTGTAAAAGTGATGGACTCAGGGAATGCAGACCCAGGAGATGTGGAGCTCCTGAGCCAGAGCACAGCTTTGTTCAGCACAGGCACTCRCAGCTCCCTGCCCTGGACACCGTGTTTGTCCACACTGAAAGGAAAACAGGAAACATCCCAAACACCTTACAACCCTGTAAGCTCCAGAAACACCCTGGAGTTTGCCACAACATAACCCACACCTCCCCACCTCCCCTGCCCTCCAGGGTAAAGTYTGTGGCCAGTCACAATTGTTCTGTTGGCTCAGAGCTGGAAGAAGGACTGAGAACTGAGCAGGGATCCTGGGATTGTCCTGCTCTGTGCCTGGTGAGCTGCCCTGCAGTCAGTCAGTGCACCTGCAGGGGGGCAGAGGTGCCCTGCTGTCTGTCTGTCTGTCAGTGCACCTGCAGGGGGGCAGAGGTGCCCTGCTGTCTGTCTGTCTGTCTGTCAGTACACCTGCAGGTGGGCAGAGGTGGTGCCATCCTTCCAGCAGCGCAGCGTCTCCACGGTGACCGAGCGGCACAGGGGACACGTCTTCTCCCGGTCGAACCACAGGCACAGGCACTCCTCACAGAACACGTGCTGGGGACACAGGGGCTGTCACCAGGTCACACACTGGAAATGGGGCTGTGTCTCTATTTCCCA
>JACDOX010000436.1:0-26776 GCA_014549065.1 Cardinalis cardinalis | reverse complement strand
CTCGGGACCGCCCCACTTTATGCAAGTAGCGCTCCGGCCTCTCCCAGCCCGCCGCTGCGATGCCATCATGGTTTATTTTGGGCGTTGCTGGGGCAGAAACGACAACGCTGTCGCCGTGTCCCTCCACAGGGCTCTGATGAAAGCTCCCAGCAAGGTAAAGGCAGCGAATTTTGCTTTCTGCTCTCATCCCTCCCACCCTCCATCCATCCCCGCTGCTGGCTGGGACAGGTCACTGCTTGCTGTCCCATTGCATCAGCCAGAGCTGCTGCATCCTGCTGCATCCTGCTGCATCCTGCATCCCTGCTGGAACTCTGCTCCAACACAACCTCTGAGCACCAAAAGCCCCGAGTGCACATCCGTGAGCAAAGCTGGGCACGGCCCCGGGGCACAGCCAGGCTCTGCAGGTGGCAGTGGCAGCGAGTGACAAACTTCAGCATCCAACCACAACTTCTGCACCCTCCCCAGAGCTGCCAGAATTCTCTCATCTCCAGCTCCCAGTGGTAACTGCAGGGTAGCAGGATTTTTTAGCAGCTAGAAATTTGGTGACAGCCTCCCAAGAGTGAAGTGATGTTTTAAGGGATGCATCCCTCCCTGCAGCCCCTTAGSAGCACCCACCTGACCATAAATGTTGGTAAATTTAGAGTGATTCCAGCAGGGCAGCTGAGCATCACTTGAAGAGAACTAAAAACTTCTCAGTGCACCACACCAGCCCCTTCTTTAAACTAGGAAAAGTGCCAGAAAATCAGAAATAATTCTACAAAGGGCTGATGCAGAAGTGAAGCCCTCSTTCTGAGCCAGAAGCTTGGAAAATGAGGATTGTTCCCTCCAGTTTCAGCAGTAAAATGTGGATTTCTGATAGCAGGAACTTACTGCAGACAGCACCCATCAGTGGGAGCACACTCAACACACCTGTCTGCCACTGCTCAGCTCTGTTATCTCTTGGCTATCTAGGTTACACTTTTCAAAGTCAAATCTTTGTCTCAGCTGTATTTTGTCTGAAAAATTCAGCTAAAATACATCAGCTTTTTTTTTTTTTTTCCCTTCAAGATTAGAACTGTGTGTTATATGAAGCACAAACATAATKATTTCTCCTGTGCTTGGCATGACAGCCTGAAATAAAGCAAGGTCTGTTTCTGTCAGGTGAGTTTTCCTATGTCAGAAAAACCTGTGTAAATCTGGGAATTTTCTCTGGAATGCACTGTGGAGAGGTTRAAGAGCTCTCTAAGATCAGCAGAATCTTTCTGGTGGGCCTGTGAGCCAGCCCTGTGCAGGACTGGGCAGTGTGGGAGCTGAACTGCAGAGATTAAATAAGATATGACCTGGAATTATGGCTGCTGCTGAGGGTCGGGGTAGSTTGCAGCAGAAAGGCTCTGCTCCCATCAAGGGTTAATCCAGCCTGCCCAAGAAGTGAGGAGGGCAGTGCTGGCCCTGCYTCCTCTGAGGGAGCTGCTGCTGCTATCAAACACTTCATTAGCACACGTGGGGAAGGGCTGTGCTGGGATCTAATTTTAGCAGCTCTGCTGATGAGCCTCAGATACCACATGGTGAAATTTTGATTCCTTTTTTTTTCAGAGCTCAGTTAAAAACTCAAGTCAATGACTGGGGTATAATCCCCCCATTTTTCTGAACCTCCCTCACCACACAGAAATACAATTTCTATACTTCAAACCAAGCACTTCTTTTGAAAGAGGGGAATTCAGCATTTTCACACAATTGCACTTTCCCTCCTGCACATGCAGTTTCAGCCTGTAGTGCACTGGCTGGTTTTGCATGGAATTTCTGGGTATTTTGTTACATCCTCACTACCTGGTGGCAGATCTGCATCTGATCCYTTCCTGCCATTTGAGCTCTGCCCAGAGGAGCACATTCCTGGAATTTCTTTAGTCCCTTTACGACATCAGCACTATAGAAAACACTTTTAAAAGCCCTTTATTTTCATGCTGCTGGCTGACCTCAGGGACAGCTTTTCTCTGCATTTTCTAAAGGAGAACCTGAGACACACAAAGACAAAGGTCAAGGCAAGGTTGTTTTGGTGTCCAAGCTGAGGTGCTGGGATTAGACTTTTTATAAAGCACTTCATTTTCTAGATCACATTACCATTAAAAGCTGAAGCCCTGACTTCAGTTTGCAGCTCTACCTGACTTCTCTAGACTCACACAGGAATTACTTGGCAAAGTAAAGGAACAGGATTTAATTCTCCAGTGTAGCAACTCAACTTGAACTTGTAGAATATTCTTCTCTTTGTTTCCTGTGAACTTTCCAGTTGCTGCAACAGCTTCTTCCAATCCCTCRCCTTCATCCTTGGGGCGTGGTGATGGAGGGGAGAAGTCTCACAGAAAAATAACATGGAACAGTGTAATTAAAAACTGAACCCCAAGCTAGACACAGCACAGGGGGCAGGCTGCAGCAGCAGAGGGAATGCAAATTCTCCCAGGGCTCAGTGTGCAGCTCCTTGGCCATAAGGCTGTGCCTCCCACAAGGAACAGAGGCACAGCAAGGACTGACATGGTGGAATCAGAGTGGGGCAGGCAGGAGAAGTGAGAGAAGTTGCAATGAGGCAACTGCAAGGTGTGATTAGCACTCGAGGGAAGCTCCAAGTCTCACTTGTTCTGCTGCCAGCAGCAGCATTAGGGCATATTCTGAAACATGCTTGAAAAAGCTTTGGAGTCCTGCTGGCAATTTGGATCAGAGGAGAACAGGCTCTGCTGAGATTCCAGGTCATGGTGCCAACAGATCAAGTGCTGGGTAGGAATAGTAAAACAAGAGAAAATTCCCAGATTTACACAGCAAACAGCATTGTGGCATGGAGGATATTGCTGAAAATCYATGCAGGACTAATGAGGAGTAATGYCAAGGTGGGATTAGAGGGGAAATTGAGAATTTTAGTGCACAATGCTTCTGAAAATCCCATCTTTTGCATCTTAAACTGGAAAGTTAAACTGGGAAAGCACTGAAGAGCAATGGTTTCTACAAAGTTCAGTAGCAGTGACTTGCAAAGGAAGTTTAGGGAGGGGGACAGAGGAGTCCCCACTCCTCAGTACCTGCTCTTGTGCTTCAGTTAGTTTTTAATTTTGTAAATAATGAATCCCACACTCCTGACTCTGGGACAGCACATCAGTCCCAGCTGCAGCAGGAAAAAGTCCTTGCAGAACAAGCTCAGGCTGCTCCATGAAGAGTGAATCTGTTTGGGAGTGAGCTCCCCCAAAGAGAACCAAGGTCAGAGAGGATGAGAGGATGGGCTGTCACCTGCCTGGGAACACCTCCTCAGCCACAACAAATTCCATACTGCACAGACAAGGACCAGGAACATCTTTGCCTGGGTATTTTTTATTCAACATCACCTATGAGCCAGCTCCCAGTGAGTTTTTTATTGCTTCTCTATTTTTAGAGGACTCAAATGCTCCAAGAGCCTTTTTTTTTCCCCCCTTAGGACAAAAGAAAGGTGCAGTTTCAGAAGGAATATGGAAATTAATGTGCCAGGTTCCCTGGCAGAGCTGTACTTATCTATGGCAGGAAACATGATGTGCACCTGAAGAAGGGTTTTGGTCCAAGGTCCAAGTGCAGAATTTGCAATTGCTGCCAAATCCAGGCCAAGTTTTCTCTGATCAGACTTGATGAGATGGTACTTTAAAAATAAAAAGCACTAATAAAACAATCAAAACTAGAAAAAACCACCAAGCAAGTATGTTCAAAGCTGCAGAAAGGGGGCAATGTCACTGCTCTCCTTCTGCATTTTCACTCTCCTGGAAATGCAGTCCCCTGTAACTTGGCTCTGCACTGCAAAGAATGCAGAGAAAATCYTTATTTAGGGCCTTTCTGATGTATTAAAATGTCCATGGTATCTTTGTCCCCTGTAGGGATAGGGACACACAGATGCAAGAACTTGGGGCAACAGTTCCTTGCAGTCCTGTTTGGTTTGATTTTCYTTCTCCCTCCCCCCATGCTTCACTCACTTCTCCAGCTCAGATGGCTGACAACAACACSAGGAGGGGATGGGAGCCTTGCAGGCACCTGGGATTTCCTAAGTGAAATCTTTGGCAAGTGTGTCTTTTTATTATTTATTTCCTGATTTTGAATTCCACCCCCCTCAAGCTGTCATTCCTTAGCAGTGCAAATGAAAAGCTGCCCTTGATGTGTGCACAACAATGGAAGCCTCTGCAGGCCACATGGCTCCTGCAGTTTAATTTACTTTAATTCATTTTATATTGAACCAAATGATCTTATTTGCCTTTTTTAATGGAGAGCCTTCAGCCAAGCCCTCCCTTCCAAAGGAATGATGAGCTCAGCTGTTCCTGAAACCTGTACCCAGCTCAGTGTCCCTGTCACAGCCTGGGGACAGGGAGGGGGCACCTCCAGCCCGGGTGGGATCCTCTGGGAACTCCCCAGGGCTCTGGGATCAGTCTGATGCTGGGGTGACCTTCCCTTTCCTGCTCTTCTCTCCAATCCACAAGCTCTTCTCTCCCTGCATTCCAGCCTGACTGGAGCCTCACAGCCTCTCCTGGTGCCTCTGTTTTCCAGGCTGGTCTGGAATCTGGGAAAGTCTGGGGTTGTTTTGTCAGAATTTCAGTTTTCCCTCATTCTTTGGAGGAGTTGCTCTGAATTTCTGAGTTGCTCAGGCTTGGGGAACTCTGGCTGGTTGTACCCTCACCACAAAGCAGCTCTCATGCTTCACCCTTCCAGCACCCATGATGATGGGTTTTGCCCACTGTGCAAAGACAAACTTTTTCTGCCCCTCAATTTTAGTTCACTTTCTCTCAGTTAAAGCATAAACTAATGCTACAAATCACAGAAGTTTACAACAAAAATTGTCCTTCCTGTGATGGGTCACACTAGGAAAAYATCACCCAGGTACTTTGGATGGGGGGAATTGAGAGTTATGACCCAGATTTTTCATGTGTTTTCTTTCAAAATGAAAAGATGCATCCAACTGATGAAAGCAGAGTTCAGTGCTATTCACTGTTGTCATTGATGAWCCTGATGGAACAAAGTAATGTACAGCTGACACTAAACTCTAAGCACAATTGGAAAGAAGGATTATATTCCAAATTCATCTTGACAGACTGGAGAAATGGTCTGGAAAACAAGRAGGGAATGAAGACAGTCCAGAAGAGAATAATAAGATCTGGAATTACCAATCTCTGAGAAAAGACTCAAAATATTGWTGGAGTTCAGTCTACAGACAAGAGTGAGGGGAGATACAGAGACTGATAAATAAAAGCAAAAACCACACAGTATTCAGAGAAAACCAGGATCCCAAGGAGCAGCAGGAAAAGCCAGACTAGCTTTGCAAGTGCCTTTGAACTTCCAAAATGAGGAAAATGCAAAGAGCCAGCTCAGAGGCTGAGTGCAGGATGATTAGAGTTCCCCACAMCCCATCCAAGGGCAAGTTAGGATCTACTGCTGCCTGCCAGCAGCTGAGGATTAAATCCCTGGGTGCTGAACTCCCTGAGAGTGCAGCAACCTCCACCTCAGGCTCTCTACCAGGGCAGCAAGAGGCTGCTGTTCTGAGTGGTTCAATTGGCACAAAAACTTCTCACTACACTGAAATACCCATCTTGAAAAAATCAAGCTCTGATGAGTTAAATTCACATTTCTCCAGCAGCCTGTTACCATTAAATGACAACTACCCAGAAGTTCATAACTCCAAGCTGGGCTTCAGGCAGAAATCCTACTTGGAAGACATTGGGAGGAAGAGAATAACTCTGTATCTGGCAAGTATTCAGAGAAAAAACTTGATAAAAATTTTGGTCAAAGTTGATGTGCATAAATTGCACCAGAAGTGTTCAAACTGAGCAAAAGGTTCCATTTAAATCCTCACCTGTGCAGGCCAGGGGTCAGCAGGCTCAGGGCAGGAGCTCAGCTATGTGATCACCAATTACCATTTCCATGGTGTCCTGTGGTTCTCCTGGAGCCCTCCCACCCCAGTTTGATCTTAATTTGTTCCATCCCATCCTTGGCTGGGTTAAAGGCTGCAGAGTGGGGGAGAGAACCCCCAAACCAAACCCAGATCTGGTGCTGGGTGCCAGCAGTGCCAGGGGACAGCGAGACYATCCCCAACATCCCCAGACAAAAAGGGGCTTAAAAAAAGTGAGACACATTGCTCTCCAGAAAAAGGTATTAAAAATGAAGCATCTGTGCTCTGAGTCATTACAGGCCCTTGACAGATGTGATCCTACCAGCCTCTCACTGGAGCTGCAAATAAAGACCCCTTCTCTTTCTTCTCTCCAGACAAGGATTAATGAGTACTTGGGATGGCTCTCAGAAAAGCAAGCAAAGGCTGTGAACCTTCTCCAACACTGCCATTTATCTTGGGAGGACTATTCACATCACTTCTCCCTCCCTCCCCAGCCTGGATTATGCTCTGACCCAGCACATTAATCTCCCAAAATATAATAATAATAATAGAAGGAGAGGAAAAAAAAAAAGAAAGCTGGACAATTGCCAGAATTAAATTAATAACCATCTCAGATAGCCCTGCTGTGCAGGAACAAACTGCTCARCTCCCCTGCCACCCCTGTCATTTCTAAGCAAAACGATTCCCAGTTTAGATACCCCCTGAAGTGCCCTGCCTGAGACTTTCAGCAATTCCTGCTGGTACCTGGCACCTGCAGCTGCCTCCCATCCCCACAGCTGCCAGAGGTTTCCTTACTGAATGCAAGKAACACACACTGCCACATCTGGCCCTGCAATGGGGACACTGCTGAGTGGAGGGAGAGGCAGCATGAGAGAGATGTAAACCAAAAACATATCAAAAGGTGCTTGGAATTAGAGAGAAACTTTTACAAGTTAGGCTTAGTCTATATGTGGTTTCATAAACATTTAAATATGTGAAGCATTTAATTAATTTGTTTTTCTCCCATGGTTAGAACTGGTGCTGCCTTTTGTGGCTTCAGTTTAACCCAGTTACTTCTTTGACCCAAGTGGGAAGCCAAAGATACAAATATTTGCAATTTCTTCCCAGAAAATGAAGAGGTTCCTACTTCAGAAATATGAATTTACAGAGATTACTCAGAAAACAAGACTTAAAGTCAATGAGAAAAGCAATTATCTGGCTGCTAGCACTGATTCCTCCTCAAGCACTGCTCACCTCACCTCCCTGGACTTTAATCACTGCTGGTAGCACCAAACCCTTGCTCAGGTGTGTGATGGCTCAAAAAGCACCCCTCAATCCCAGGTCACTTTCTGCCAAAGGTTTAGCAACAGATTTTAATGCTTTAATTCTTCCATCCATACCTGGCCCTGGCACAGGGTGCCCAGAGCAGCTGTGGCTGCCCCTGGATCYCKGGAAATGTCCCAGACCAGGCTGGACAGGGCTTGGAGCACCTTGGGACASTGGAAGGTGTCCCTGCCATGGAACTGGGTGGGATTTAAGGTCCCTTCCCACCCAAACCATTYCCTGATTCTCTGATTCCATGCTGCAAATGTGTGGTGAAGGTATCAGATTATCAAAGACAAAGGTTTGTRCCTCAAGAAGAGTCTCCTACCTTAGACTTGACAGCGAGGATGATCTTGGGCAGGGCCACCACGAGGCATTTCAGGGCAATGGTGAGGTACTTCAGCACAAAGTCTGCAATGCCCACAATCCACATCAGGTCAAAGAAGTCCAGCCTGTCCAGGTTGGGTTTCAGGAATATTAGGCTGAAAGAGACACCAAAGCTCAAACACCACTGAGGAGAAGCTTGCTCAAGCTCCTTGTAGGCACTGCTGGCTGGAGAGAGCTCAACAAGTGCCCTGAACTTCAGGGAAGTTCTCAAGGGCAAGAGGAGGAAAACACAAATCAGGTCTGGGCTTCCTTTGGGCCTCCTGACTCTGCTCTTGCCCACTTCTACAGGGGTCAGCAGGTTTGCCCAGTGTCACAAAACAGAGCCCAAGCACCCATGAAGTCTGTTTGGAACCCAGCAGTGTCCATAACCTGCCCTTCCCACTGCCTGGGGTGCTGACAGTGCCCTCAGTGCGGACTGAGGGATCTGGGTGTCACAGCTTGTCCTGGCAAGTCCTGCTCAGAACAATCCWGCCTCCCTGGCCAAGGGAACAGCCCCTCAGCCCCTGCTCTGC
The DNA here is from genome assembly GCA_014549065.1 of Cardinalis cardinalis. Classification (NCBI taxonomy): domain Eukaryota; kingdom Metazoa; phylum Chordata; class Aves; order Passeriformes; family Cardinalidae; genus Cardinalis; species Cardinalis cardinalis. Next base: position 18,721 of record JACDOX010000436.1, on the reverse strand, counting down.
CACAGGGGCACAGTCCCCAAACCCACTGGGCACATCAAACAAAGGGGTGACACAGGAAACCCTGCACCAGCCACGGCAGAAAGGGGAGAACTTCACACATGTCCTGCCCTGCCAGTGCCACTGCCTGAAGCACAGCAAGAGCTGGGCTCTGTTAATATTCTTACCTGAACCAAACATCCAAAAATTAATGCTCCTTACATAATGTCATTGACTGGGCTGAACATTTGCTGTTTGAAAAAGTGGAGTCTGAGACAGCAGAATTTCACCCAGCAGTGAGCAGGAGCTACTGGCCTGAGCAATAATGAGAACTAGACCCTAGTCAGGCTGAAAAAACAAGATTAATCTTCAGGGTATTTCCCTGCTAAAGCCTCATGGTAGAAAGCAAAAACTGAACAGAAAAAAAAAACCCCAAACAAAATAATAATAATAAAAAAAGCAAAGTAAAGTAACCAACCCAAAACAAAAAGCCTGAACATGAAATTAAAATACTCACAACACTGGCACAGCACAACAGGTAAAATTASACCCTAAAAACAGAAACAGAATCAGAAGCTTTACTACTATTCATGCACTAGAAACAAGAAAAAAAAATCAGGAAATGAAAAATGAGAGAAAGAAACAGAACTGAAGCAGACATTTCTAATTTGACAAGCCTGGCTTGTGAATAGTCCCAGGTCTGGAAAGCAAGAGATTCAGCAGCCTGAGCATGACAGCACTGCAGCACTCACAGGAACAGGGCTTTTCCTGGAGCTGTGGCCCAGCCTGCCCACTGGCAATAAACCACACTCTAAACTACCTGTAGGATGGCCCCAAATTGCTAAAATCCATCTATTTTAGATAATCTATGCTTTATTTTGAACTGGTCTTATTCATGCTTTTAACCTTGGCCACCTTCTCAGAGACACCCTTTACCCTGTGTGCAAACAGATTTCACTTCCAGACCTTTCTGCCATTCCTGTTCCTCCTTTTCCACTCCCTCCCACCAGCTCCATCCAGACAATCCACGGCTTGGCCTCTCCCCTTCAGCCCCACATTCAAACCTTCTCAGCTCCCCCCCTTCCTCTGCTTATTATGTGCTTACACCTGTGATTATTCCTGTCTGATTTATATTAAGTGCTGAACCAAATCCATGAGCAGAACCCTTTCTGTATTTGAGAACCAACTCAGTCAGGATTTGAAAAGCAAGGCTGTCTTAACTACCTCAGATCCAAGTGCCCTGAGAACACTGGGGTGAAAYTGCCATTTCATCTCCTGCCCTACACTCCAATCTGGATGGACTGAAGAGGAAAATCAGTGGGTCAGTTCCCCATCTGCCTCTGAGACCAGCACTTGATGTTCAGCTGCAGTGGTCACAATGGGAATTYAGAGGGCATTTTTGGAAAGGATCCACCCTGCTTTGACACCATCACACCCTGGCCCAGGTATACACTAACTGAAGTGTGAGCAGTGTAAGTYATACACCTCTTCTGTCCTTTATTGACAGGAGCACAACCCACTGCTAAGGTGACACACACATCCTTTTCCTGCACTGGAAGCTATTACAAAGATGTAACAAAGCCAGCAGAGCCTTTAGGGGCACACAGTTCCTCCCACAGTGTGGGGGAGAAGCTTTCCTCTTTTCCCTCCTGGCAATTATCCCCTGCTCCCAGCCTGCACAATGCAGATTTTGCTCACCTGTTGTAAAGCTGCTGAGAGCTGAATGTGTAAAGCAAGTACAGRGTGTTTCCAGTGAGGAAGGCCAGGATCCAGAAGACAACCAGCACTGATCTCTTCTCCTGGGCAAGGAAAAGGAGCAGAGTTATTTCAGCTCAAAATCTCAAGACTTGAGCTGAGCCTTGCTGAAAAATCCAACCCAGGGGATGCAAATATGTAACAAAGTGCTCAGTAATTAGTTTATTTACACAGGACTAAGAAATAATCTGCAAGGCAAAGACATCTATAAACACAAGCAGAAATGCTTCTCACTCCTGTAACCTTTTCAATGGAAATTAACCAAAATAAGCTGGTGAAAATGACAGAATTACTTGCAGAATGCATCTTCAAAGTTGGGATCTTTCTTGGGATGCCTAAAATCCCCTGATATTTAATATGCAGATTTAAAAAAGTCCATTCCATGTATTGTTCTAAAATCTGAGCTGTCACCTGGCTGGAGTGACAATTCATGGAAGGAGTGCTTTATAATAGACCCACAGTCACTCAGTGGAAGGCTCAGCTAAATCAAATATACCCCACCACTACCTGCAGCACATCTGGGTGCTATCCTAAAGCATGGAGGTTCTGGAACATTTATTTTTGACTGAAGAAATAAAGGTCAAAAGAAGTGGAAATTTTACATTTCAACATATATGGAAAGTTAGAGACAAGCTGGATGGCAGAAGACACTGCACTGGGTCTTGGCCCTTGGTAACATTGGGGAGTAAATTTTATTCCTGAGAGGAAAACACCCACCACTTTTCTTGTGAGCTGATTTATCAAGAAAGGAGGTCTCTGTAGCTGCTCAGCAGCCAGGCCTGCTGCGCTGAGATTTAAAGCAGGCAGATCAAGGGGCACAGTGCTGGAAGGGCAGAGGTGCAGAGTGCAAGGCAGCAGCAATCTGTTACTGGGCTGTGCCACTGATCTGCTCACTCAGGGCTGGATCTCACTGATTCCACTGCTGCTGGCACATACAGGCATGCACTTGTGCCACCCATGTRATTTTGATAAAAAAGCAATTCTAGCCTTGTGCTTTTAGTGCTGTTGAATTGTTCTCCTGACACAGAAGATCAGAAGACCTGAAAAGATTTGGTTTCTTTACATTCTAAGCATATTAATGCCCAGAGCACTATAAAGCTACTAGCATGCAACACATCTATGAGATCCTTCAGCTGAACATCTCAAAGCATTATCTAAATGCTAATTAGCAAAACCTCATCATTAATAAATCAAATAGGCTTCAGCATCTTTGCTGTACATGATGGGAAAACCAAGGTGCAGAGAAGTGCTGGAACAGGCACAGCCAGGCAGAGGAAGATACAGATTACAACATCCCTGACCTGTCCTTTTTGTTTTACTGCASCACATTTCACAAAAAATCAGAACAGAGACTTTGGGAGAGCATTGGGGAGAGGCAGGAAGGAGAASACAGATCTGTGCACAAATAAATGCATTCAGCCCTACACTGCAATCAAAAGTTCAACACAGATGCTAYGGAAAATGATGTTTGCTGGGAAAAGAAGTGTTGGAATCCAAAATGCAGGGAATTCTCAGAACTYTGGGCCTGCAAGCCAAAGCTTAGAATTAAAGACAGGATTTGTTTTGAGACCTTGGAAAAGGCCTCCAAACTGAGGTGCTAGAAGTGAGAATGTGGATTTATAGTTTGAAGCAGAGACATGTTAAGTGGAAGAAAGTTTAGAGTTTAAGATATAGAAAAMATAAAAGTAGTTACAAAGGTAAACAAAGAGCTTAGAATAGGTATTGTAGGTTTGTGGGTCATAACATGATCTGCTAAGAAAGCTTACACTGTAGCATGGGTCCATAAGATGAAAGTCCATAAGGATTGAGTCAAAAACATAAATAACCTTGTTAGCAGTGTTTTATTAGTCAATAAATCCTTAAAAGGTCTTGTAACCAGGGGTCTTGTGACCTTCTGAGCCACCTTCTGACCTTCTCACACCCTGCRAAGATGTGAGCTGAACTCAGCCTTCCTATCTATGCAGAAAATAAGAAAATAAATGGCATAATCTAAAAATGTCAGAGGTCCTGTCTCTAACTCATTGAAAACTCCTCCAAAAATCCCCATACAGAAAAAAGTAAAATGCCAGACTCACCTTCAGAGCCACCTGCTCTCGGAGYGTGGAGTTGGCGTAGGCAAAGGTGCTGGCCATGCCAATGCACACAGCAATCCCTGCAGGGAAAGGCTCTGTCAGACAGAAACTGCTGATGCTGTCGGACTTGATTTCACACCCAGCACCCTCCCTGCAAGACAGGAGTCTCATCCCTCTGAACCCTTCYGTGCCACACAGAAACCTTTGCTGTCACCAGGGCGTGAGAGTCTGTCTGAATTTTCCCTCAYCTGTCATTTGGGGACCACCAAAGAAACAAGATCCCTCCTGTCTGCTGATCTTGTAGGGGAAAGTCATACGCCCGAGCCCTGAGAGCACAGTGCTAAGTTATTGTTTTCACAGGTATTGTTTGCTGAATGCTACACTGAGCCCAATCAGAAGGGGGCACTGTGCTCTTTTTGCAACAATAGCCTTGGGAGCTGTCCCACCTCTGGGCCTGGCTGGACTTCTCCTGAGTTTCAGGTGGTCTCCCACAGAACACCCTCACCTGTTTTACAACCACCGTGACAGACAGACTGAGATGGAAGGAGCCTCTCCATCAAGGACTGAGACATGAAACCCCCATGTGAAAAGGCCCCTCTGCTCCTTCCAAGGACTGGCACTGAAACCCACAGCCCAGGGAGGTGTGGGGGGGGCAAGCTGGCCAAAGCGAGATGTTTGCCTGCAGGATGTGACTGCTGGACCAAGAAAACAATGGCTCTCATTTACTGCTGGGAACATGGATTACCTGTTACATCTATTCCTTACTTTATCTGTTTCCCCTCCCTCACAATTTTCAATAGTTATCATAATAAAACCTCTGAGTTAGCCAGAGATTTTGAGATCTCCCCGATGTAACAGGCGGATCCTCAACAGGACTGGACCAAAGGACCTCGTCTCTACATTTGGTAGCTATATCCTCCTCTTTCTCTCTCTCTTTTCTCTCTTTCTCTATCTTTTTCTCTCCCTTAATCCCTCTATCGCATTTTGCTGTGGTCATTCAATAAAGGTGTATTTGTTTTGATTATTACTGCAAACCCCCTGTGCTGTGTCAGTGTTTTGCACTCTGAGATCAACCCGTGAACCATCACAAAACCCGTTCATAAGGACGGATCGTGACGCAGGGTAAGCTCTCCCCATCTCTCCTAGAGAGACCTCTGAGGGAGGAGCCTTGGTGACACCCTGAGGAATGTCAGGGAGAAATCAGGGAAAGGAACAGCCCTGGTCAGGACAGGAAAGAGATGGATCTGACYCGGATGAACACAGCCTGGACTGAAAGTAGGGGGAATTCATCACATGCCTTATCCCATAAATTTGAGTATGTTCCCTTCATGCTAGACTCCATGTGGACACTGCCACACGAATAAATATATCAGACATCAGAGCCTGAAAAAACCTCCCAACCACTCTATAATCACAGCTCAAAAAGGATGAACGCATCAGACATCACAACCTGATAAAGTTTCCCAATCACCTTCCAACCACAGTTCAAAAAGGATGGATGCATCAGACACTAGAGCGTGAAAAATCCCCCCAACCATCCTCTAACCACAGCTCAAAAAGCTTTGACGAATGCTCACCAAGCTTGTGCTGGAAACAAACTTTAGCCAGGAGGATCAAGATGAAGGGAAGKCCCTTCTGCAGCCACCCAACGACAGCTTTGAGCTCGGAGAGAGCCGGGGCCGGCGTCCCGGCCTGTTCCTCGGCGCCCTCCTCGCCGTGCCCGTGCCGCTCGCCGCCCGCCATGTGCAGCAGCGAGGAGCCGCGGTGGTGCCCGTGCTGGAAGGGATGCGCCGGGGCCCGGTGGTGGAACGGGGCCCCCTCGGCCCGGCCGGCACCCTCATCCCTCGGGGCCGGCATCTGGATGAAGACTTCTCCCCCTCCGGCCGCCGAGCCCAGCACCAGCCCCGCCGGGAAGGGCGCGGCGGCGATGGAGGCGGCGGGGAGGCCGGCCAGCCCCGAGAAGAGCTGCTGAGGGGAGGCGGCCTCGGCCTTGAGGCTCTCGAACACTCCGCTCTCGTCCACGCTGGCCTCCGAGCTCAGCGTCTGGCTCCGGCTCCTGCAAAGGGGACAGACAACGGGATGCAGTCAAAACAGGGGCAGGCCACAGGAACCAGCCAAAACAGGGATTCAGTCAAAATGGGGGCACAGCCAAAATGGGGTACAGACCCCAGGGATTCAGCCAAAACGGGGTACAGACACTGGGATGCAGTCAAAACAGGGGCACAGATCCAGAAGTTCAGCCAACATGGGGGTACAGACACCAAGGATTCAGCCAAAATGGGTGTATAGACCCCAGGGATTCAGCCAAAATGGGGGTACAGACCCCAGGTTTCAGCCAAAACAGGGGGTACAGACACCAGGATGCAGTGAAACTGGGGTACAGTCCCAGGGATTCAGACTACATGGGGTACAGATCCCAGGGATTCAGCCAAAACGGGTTACAGACCCCAGGGATTCAGTCAAAATGGGGGTACAGACTCCAGGGATTCACCCAAAATGGGGGTACAGACCCAGGGATTCAGCCAAAACAGGGGACAGACCCCAGGGATTCAGCCAAAACAGGGCACACAGACCCCAGGGATTCAGCCAAAACAGGGCACACAGACCCCAGGGATTCAGCCAAAACAGGGGACACAGACCCCAGGGATTCAGCCAAAACAGGGCACACAGACCCCAGGATTCAGCCAAAATGGGGGCACAGAACCCGATGCTGGTTTAGCCCAGTCCTGAGTGCAGTGACTCCTCACTCTCTGTTGTTGGTTGGGGGTTTATGTACAAAATGATGGRGAACGCATCTYGAGCTGCTTMTTTTCCAACATCAGTCTCATCACAAGGTTATGACAATGGGAAGGTGCCAGCAGCTCATGTTCTTGGCAGTAGTCAAAGAACTCAGTGTTACAAYTCACTTTAAAGTTTTTTGACCAATCACACAAASCAAAAGCACATTGRCAGTAGTTCAATCCAACCACTATAAGCACAGGTACCTTTGATTAARCAATGCTTGCTTATTTCAAATACAATACCTGCTTGTAAACATTAAAATGCAATGCACAGAGSTCCATTATTAAGCTTAGAACTTCCTAATATCTCRCTAGATATACTTTTCTGCAGCTTAGGGAGTTATTCAAACATTAATACACAGATCATTGCTCTATTTGTCCTTACTTTCTACATCTCATATAACTTTTCTTCTGACAAACCTTATGGCTACTGCTTAGCTCTAATTGCAKTTCTGCTGTCTCTGAGRCCTGCCTTTTGCAGCTTTCCCAAAACTCTCYGATTTCAAGGATTCCCACTCAGAACACCAAGGTATCCAGATGCTTTTCCCAGTATTTTCTGTCAAGAAGTCACAGCTGCACAACTGGAGGCCAGTAACCAGACCAGAGAGCCTCTCCAGACCTGACCAGAACACATCAGCTCCCTGAACAAGGAATGAAGCTCCAAACACCCTGCTTGCTTTTGGAAATAAACAAAGAAATAATACATGCAATACCAAATACAGCRTCTTCTATAATTATTTGGGTATTTAAAGAAAAACATACAAAACCTCATGGAACCTGACAAAGCACCACCAAGTCGAGTCATACTATAAACAAAAAAATTAACCAGGCTATCTCAAAGCAATGACCTACCCCCAAAATCCTCTGTATTTTGGAACAATCACTACCTGCCCACTAATGAATTGCACCAGAAGAGACACAATYACCAGGGGAAGAGAAGCATTGAGAGCTGCTTTGTRTGTCCCTGACCTGACAGAAAAGTGAAGGATGTGCTCATGGGTCCAGATAAATTCTTTAATTTTTATACTTTTGACAAGTTGGGCATGGATGTACCCAAATTACTGGGCAGAACTGGTACTGGCACTGATTCTTTCCTAAGCATGTTTGAATACAGCCAGATTCCAAAAAGAAAATCTGAACACCTTTATCCTAACAGCAAAAGACAACAGGGTTTTTTTCCTTCACTAGAAATCAATACAAAGAAAGTTTAGGTGAGAGAGAACAATGCAGGTAACAAGTAGAATGATCACCAGGCAGTAAATAACTGACAACAAACACCTCTGTAACCTGCAAAAGCAGAGTAAACAACAAACAAACCCCAGCAAGAGGCAAAGCCCACAAGCAAGGCATGGTGCAGAGCTTTGGTCCCTCCTGATTTGAATCCTGGGAGATCTCTAACTTTAGGAATAGTGGTTACAAGGCACACCCAGGGCCCTCAACCCTCTCTCCCCCATGGGTTCCAAAGCCTCCCCAGGGCAAAGAGCTCTGCCTTCCACCTCCCTCTGGGRACACCCTCAAACCTCTCTGGCCAAACCTTCCCACTAAGCAAACTCTTAAYAAGGCTTTTTTTGATAGCTGCACCCCATTCCCACTGCATCTCCACAGGCTCCTGCAGGGAATCAAGTCAACAAGACATTGCACACCTCGTTCTGGTCCAAAATATTMATCAGCCAGGCCTTTAAATTCACACCACACATTAGAACTCAGGGATGTACACACAGCTTAGGGCTGGGAATGTAACAAACAGCCTGGGAGGAACCCAGGGCTACAAATAAAGACACAACTATCCTTTGGAATAATATTGCCAGGATACACAAGTGTGCTTTCAGCAGGAAGGAATTCATCTGTGACATATTTATAAACAAACAAGGGTTGTTTGTTGAAATTGTGAGGCTGCTGAAGTTAACAGAAGTGAAGACCAGTGGCAACAGCATTTCCTTCTACAGTTAGAAAAACTTCAGCCTCTGCTCCTGACTATCTATTTACCCTGTTAAAAATCAGAAGCATCATGCAGAAAAAACCTGAAGATGGCTTTCTTTCCCCCTGAAATTAAGAATGATACCATGCTAGCAATGGCCATGACATAAGGCTTCAACTCTAATTGCAAAACCACTATAGAAAATAAAATATTTACTAGTGATCTTTCACTTATAATCTCAGCTCAAACAGAGCAATGAAATTTGTTAGYTCCATCTTTGTCTTGGAGTAATTAGATTAGTTTCTTCTTTAGGAATAAAAATAAAAAAAAGTCATACTCTAACTCTGGGAAAGCACCAGGGAATATTTAGTACCAGAACAACAACAGTGGCAAGGCTCCCTTGCTGATGTTACAATTACAGAAACAAATTAGAGGTATTCTAAATAYTCACATGCATGAAGATAGATACAGACTCTGGGAAAATGCAAAGAGTCACCTAAACTCTTCATAAAACACTAACTCAGAGTAGTTGGGAGCTTCAGACCAGCAGATTTTTTAAACACCTCAATAAGAGAAGTGTGAATGGTTCCTGTTCACACAGGTCCATCCTTGCACACTGACAGTGCTCAGGTGCCATGAATCCATCCTCTCCTCCAGAGCTCCACAATCCTGCCCAGCTCAGCCAGATGTCTGCCAGCTGTGCCATCCTGGGTCACCCTGAAACACTGTGGCTGGCAGCAAGCAGTGAGTGACAGCAAGGAGAAAAGTCAACTTGTCTCTAGAATCCCCAGACTYGAGCAGAGAGCCCGGCCACACAACACAGACAGGAATTTGACTTTCTCAAWTTTGAGCTTTCATCTTCTAAAACACCCTCTCTGTCAGATTAAGCCTTTTCCTGACCCAGAGATGGGGCAACTGAGAGRAGTTTTAAAAACTTTTATTCCATTTTCAGTCTCATGAGGASGGTGAGACAATACAGGTGTCATAATTCACACCATCACAATCAGAAGCTAATTATTTCCTAATTACAATACACTGTGTYTCTTGGCCTATCAGCTTTTGCYACAAGAAAAATGTGAAGAATGTGTCTGGGTCAGAAAAAGGCTTAATCTGACACCCCTACTGGTAAATCAGAACCCTCCTCTTGGGGGGAGGAACCTGGAGGGAAGAAGAAGGGGAAGGATTTACCTTTCAGGAGGCACGCTGTCCGTGTTGCTGCTGTGCCGCCTCTGCATTTTCCTCAAAACCCTAAAACACAGCACGCTCAACATGAACCCTGTGGCTCAGCAAATCCCAGAGTGGCTACTGGCACAGGCCCTGGGGGCAGAGGGCACTGGGACCCGCTCAGCTGGGGACATGTCTGGCAGCAAGCATTGGTTTCTGTGACAGAGCACCTCCAGCTCCCATTTGTTTCTCAGCACGCTTGAAGGGACAGCTTTGGATGGCAAAGGGGGCACACAGGTGTCCAGGCTGGGCAGGAGTCAGTCAGGTCCCCTCCTGCAGGAAGGAGCAGTCACCAGGAGGGATGGCATGTCCTGGCAAGGGACATGGGGACACCTAACAGTGGCTCTCGAGGTGACGCGTGACTCAACAGCCTCTGGGGAAATCAGATCCCGTCTTCCTTTTCTGCAGGAACTTGCTCTGCAAAGCAAAACTGAGAGGGAGGAAGAAAAAGAAAATGTGTAAACACTTCTGATGAAAAAATACTATTAGCTCATGACAATAAGCAACTCATTCATTTTAATCTACAGAAATGCCATTTGCAAAGTCTGGACAATAGGCCCAGAGTGCAATAGCTACCTAATAAAATGTAAAGACTAAGATCTAAACACTCTTGAATATAGGTTATAACATTATTCATAACACATGTCTATATACACATAAATGTGCAGCCCATGTGTAAAGGCACAATGGCTCTGGGAAGGTTGGCCAGCTGTCTCAAAGCACAGTACCTGAAGARCAGCTTTATCCAGAGGTGAAAGGTGCCACTGGCAGAGATGGAAGCCCAGGAGTGTGCAGACATTCACACATGGAGCACCTCAGACAGTCCAGGACAGTCCAGATTTCAAACTCATCCCAGTCTCCCAGCCTGTGACTGTCAGCACCTGGCCCTGGTGCTCACACAGGGACACCTGGAGGAAGCACACACAGAGAGCAATTTTGAGCACAAAGAGTTTTACCTCTGCATGTCCCTGGGAAAGGCAGAGAGGTGCAGGAGCCCTTGGTGCTTCAAGCCCTGCCCACGTGCATGGCCCAGCAAAGCTGTCTGCCTGTGGGATTGGCACCTGCAGCCCTGCTCCCCACACAGGCACTGCCTGGGAGTGCTCCCAGAGTTGTGCTCTGCCTTCACTGTGTCCATACACACACCTATGTGTGTGTGTGTGTGTCTGTAAAAAATACAGACATCAACGTATTTATATACACATGCATTTGTATCACAGACCATATCACACAMCTATATCACAATATATACTTTATCTATCCATCTATACTTACGCATATGTACAAATGCATGTGTATATACATATATATGTATGTGTATACACATATATATACATACATATACATAGCTGTATAGATATAGATCGGTTAATATATCCCTACATAGCCACCTATTAACAATCCTATACATATACAGATACATATATATGTGTGTATATATTTATAGAACTGTATTAATAGATATATCTGTGTATACATATATACACAGATATATCTATTAATACAGTTCTATAGATATACATACATATACACATCTCTATATACATACACAAATACATAGTATACATATCTATACAAACATCTCTATGTATAGCTATACATATATATACACAGAAGTACCTATTAATAAGGTTCTATACATATGCATATATCTATATATCTATATATACAAGTACATATATACATAGTATACATATCTAGATATACACATATATACATATAGATATACATATGTGTATATACATATATATACAGAAATATCTATTAATATGGTTCTATATATATACATACATATACACATCAATATATACACACAGTACACATATATAGATATACATACATGTATATACATCTATATACAGACATATCTATTAATATGATTCTATACATACACATACGTATCTACATCTATATATATACACAGTATACATATATATACATACATACACACATATACATATATATACAAAAATATCTATTAATATGGTTCTATACCTATACATACATCTAAAAATATGCATACACATATACATGGTATACATCTATAGATATATACATATATATACACAGATACATACATACATATCTATATATATCTATATATGTATATCTATGTATATCTATATCTATATCTATATATATGAATGAATTAAAACCATACAATTCTATACGTACACGCATATATACATGCACACACAGGCATAAGCCAGGCCTTTTTTCCGGTTAGATGGGGGAAGGAGGTTCCCGCTGGAATCCGTGGCGCGGTGCCCCGTACCCGGCGGCTCGGCCCGGTGCCGGTGGTGATGGTGCCGGTGGTGATGGTGCCGGTGGCGGTGCCGCCCCGCGCACGCCCGGCCGCGGTTTCCGCCTGCCCCGCCCGCCGGCGGAAGCGCTCGGGCCGCGCTGGGGCCGCCCGGGGCTCGCTGCGCCCGCCGGTGATGCCGGCCCCGGGCCCGCGCTGCCCCTCGCCCGGCCATGGTGCCCTGCGGGGCCGTGCTCTGGCGGCGGCTGCTCAGGAAGCGCTGGGTCCTCGGCGTCGTCTTCGGGCTCTCGCTCGTGTACTTCATCAGCAGCACCTTCAAGCAGGTCAGTGCCGGCCGGGCCCCGCACGCCTCGGGCTGGGTTAGAACAGCCCGTATGGCACGGGGACTCTCGTTCTCCAGGTGCTGGCACCGCACCCCTCGGTAACGCTGCCGTGAGAATGACGTTATAAATATTTAATGGATGCAAGGGTTTAAAATAGGAATGCCTGATTCTGTGATTGACAGCAATAGCGGTTTGAACCAAAACTGGGAAAAGAAAATCTCCACTGGGTTTGGTGGGTGCTGTTGTTGTGTCTCTTGGGAATGGGGATTCCGCTGGCAAAGGACTCATAAAAGAGAAATATGTTCAGTAGTATATATTATATTATATATAATATAATAATATTATATATAATATAATAATATTATATATAATATAATATATACTACTTTTGTGGTTGTAGTGACTGTGTTACCTGCTCCATGGTGAACTGGAATACCCTGACTTTACTGGACTGTGTGTCTTCCTGTTGAAGTATGAAGTAAAATACTACAAGTAGTAAATTGTTTGCAGTATTGATGGTGGAGTTTCCTGTGCTGGGGAGTTTCCAAGTACTAGGCATCTTTAATGCTGGGAGAGGCACGTGGATTGAAGTGGCAGGAGGAGCTGGTATGTTTGGTTGCATTCTTGTTTTTCCTTGCAGGAAGAGAGGATGGTGAGAGATCGGACTCTCCTCCAAGTGCAGGAGCATGAGCAGCCCATCATGTGGAAGGTGAAGTTCAGCTCGGGGAACAGCAGTCAGCTGAGCAACCAGTGCAGGAACTCTGTGCAGGGGAAGCTCCTCATTACAGATGAACTGGGTACAGTTGATATTTAGTTGAATTTATTCTGCATATGGCAGTGCTGAATGCTGCTTTGCCTCTCTGACTGCTGATGGCACTTTGATGGAACAGCTGCTCTTTATTGCGGCATTTTCACTCAGCCCTTGGCCTGTTCTCCTCTGGCTGCCTGAATTTCACTGTGGCTGCAGGTTGTGTGCACACCAGGCTCAAGCCCAGGGTTATGTGAGTGTGACTGTGACCACCTAAAAGTCAAAGAATTCCAGTTACCTTTGCACAGAACCCAGACACTGAGTCCTGCTCAGTTTGCTGTGGTTGCTTGCAGAGCTCTTTGTGTCTCCCTGCAGAGTGCTCCTGTTGTCAGGGGCGTTAGGGAGAGCAACTGAGGAAACCTTGGCCTTGTATGGAGGCAGCTCAGGGCTGGTGTAATTAGTGCTCAGTCACAGTTAATGAGCTTGCCTGACCCTTGTAAACCCAAGGTTATTAACCACTTGTTTCAAGCAGTAGAAGTTAAAGACTTCCCTGCCCTGCACTGTGTTTGCTGCTTAGACCTGGATCTTTCTTGGCCACAAATCAAGGCTACAGAGAACCCACCACATCTTTTGTGATTTGCATTAATGTTAAATTTAGCACTGCCTGATTTAGGCTTAGTGCCAGTTCTTAAGATCTCTAAAAATTACAGCTCTCTCATTGTCTAACACTGTGGTAGTACCATTTCCATAAGGATATACACCATATTTCTACACTGTTAAGGATTCCACTCAGCAATGAATATTACACTGTCCTGCATGGCTAAATCTAAGTCTCTTCATACTGAACTGTAAGAGAATTATCCAGACACAGACCTGTTGCAAAAACGTGTGTGGTGGGTTTTTTCCCAATATAATCAATGCAAATCCCATTCCCCCTTTCACAACAAGGAACTGTGCCCCAAAAAAGTCAGAACTGAAATAATCTGCATTTAAATACTCATGGTGTATAGAGAGCATACATTAGAGTAGGATATGACAGCTGTGCAGTTAACACCAGGTTTGAAATGCTGCTCTCCATTTCAAGGAGTGGCTGCACAGGACTGAGGGGGATCATAATCTACTAAATCACAAACAAACTTGCTCTTAAGAAACGGGATCCTTACTGCAGATTTTCACAGGACATACAGAGGGGTGTGCCTTGCCAGTTGTCACTCCTGTTGCTGTTTTCCAGGCTACATCTGTGAGAGGAAGGACCTGCTGGTGAATGGCTGCTGCAATGTGCACGTGCCCAGCACCAAGCTGTACAGCTGTGACAGCTGCCTGCCCAACGGCTGCTGCAGCATCTACGAGTTCTGTGTGTCCTGCTGCCTGCAGCCCAGCAAGGTGATGGATTTCCTCCTGCTTTCCAGGGGTTCTCAGCTGCTGGGGTCCCTCTGTGGCTAAAAGGGCTTCTTTGTGAGGAGCTTTTCCCTTAGAGGGACAGATCCTTTTCTTGGAATGATGAGGAAAGCCTCCAAGGAGTGTATGGCAAGCTGTAAATAAAGCTTTAACAAAACTCATCCTTCCCACTTTTGGGAGGAAATACTGGGAGCCTTGTTTCAGCTTCAGGGGAATTACAATTGTAATTTCCTCTTTTTCTATGAGCTTCTCTTAGATTCTTGTCCTGCTGCTGGGGTTCTGAGGCATTAGCCTTTCAGTGCTTGCTAGAAATCCTAAGTGGAGTTGCTTACTATTCCTCTGATACCTGAGCTTTGCAGGCTGGGGTCAGCTTTGATTGCTCCTTGCTGAAGCAGTGTTTCTGATTTTTGCCTTCTCCTTGCTGACCACTTCAGCAACATCTCCTGGAGCGGTTCTTGAACCGGGCGGCGATTGCGTTCCAGAACCTCTTCATGGCAGTGGAAGATCACTTTGAGCTGTGTCTGGCCAAGTGCAGGACTTCATCACAGGTGAGGCACCAGCACATGTCCAGGGCCCAAAAAGTGCCCTTGGGAAATGGGGCTCAGTGCTGGCAATGGCTGGTGTGTTGTGTTTGTATTTTCATAAAAGCTGAAACTCTGGCCGAGAGCCAGCCTGAAGGCAAAGTACTTTAATTTAGAGCAGGATGAGTTGCACATTCTTTGTAGAAAAGAGGGACTTAACCAAAAAGAGACTGAGTTCAGCAATCAGTGAAGATCTCAGATGAGTTCTGGGGAAGATCTCATTAGGATGAAGACAGAGCTGTTTCCAGTAGCCTCAGAATGCTCTTTATTTTATGGTACAGCTGGAGACTCACCCTGTGTTGACAATCACCTGCATGGTAACTCAAAAACTGTGTTGTCATTTCTCTACTTGTTAAGGACAGAGGTGAACTTCTGTTACCCATGTGATTTTATTAGAAGTTTTGCTCTAAGCAAGCAGTGGCCCTTTTAGAAAGTGCTGTTGGCCATGTCCTGCAGCTTCAGTATTTCAGGTAGCAATAGGGATGGACTGCAAACAAAGGATAGAGTTCCAAATGTCTCCAAAGTTACTGGGATTTTTTACCCATAAAATCTGAACTCTACCTTCTGTCAAGAAAAATGCAGACATCTCAAGTTGAAACTTCATTGTGCTCTGCTTGCTTAGAACATTTGATGATACTGCCTAAACAGATCTATTTTTTTTTTAATGAACTCTGTTCCCACCTGCTTGAGTACTCTCTTGAAAAGGAGGTTCTGGTTCAACATTGCAGTGCTGTAATGCATCAGCTGGCTCTTGTGTGCCTGTTTTTTGATCCAGAGGCACTCTGAGGTGCAGAACAATTTGGGTTTTTTTTTGCCTGTGCATATACTGTGCAATTGTTCCCTCAGTGAAGGGATGCCTTGTTTCACTGTGTGTATATTGCTAAAGCTTCTCCTGCTTTCCTGGCAGAGTGTGCAGCATGAGAACACCTACAGAGACCCAATTGCCAAATACTGCTATGGGGAGTACCCCCCAGAGCTCCTGCCTGTCTGAGAGCTGCACATCTGAGCAGCACAGGAAGGAACTGGAGCCTTGAATCCAAAAGGACAAGACAGCAGCTGCTGCTTTACCAAAGCCTCGGGGCAAAAAGCTTGCCTTGGACGTGGGGGCAAACCCAGAGGTGAAGAGAGGAAGTAAGGAACTTTTGGGACTGAATCTTGCTTCCTTCAATTTACTGTGCACCTGCTTTGGGGTGCTGGCACTGTGCTGCTGTGCCAGTGCATTCTTTGGATACTTCCTCTGAATTTCAGGAATCGTGGAGTCAATCTAATCTATAGAACATCATGGGGAAAATATCTAATGTGGCTTTGCAGCTGTAAATGGAGGCTCACTTGTGTCTCAGAGACTTTCCAGGGTGACAGAAGTAACTGGAGGACTTTACCTTTCAGAGGGCAAAGCATGCCCACTGTGCTTCTCTCTCTGGAACCCTTCTTGGCATGCATGGTGTACACTACATATGTAATTATGAATTATTTATTCATTTTATAAGGGTCACTGGCTGAAAGTGCGGATGCTTTGCATAGCTACTTGTGGATGCCTTTCAGTCCCTGCTTTGCTGTGTCAGCTAGAAGGGATATTTTAGATCCTGACTAAAGTTGGTAGGCTTTTTCTTCCTCCTTAGTCTAAAGGAATTGTACTGGGATTTGTCACTAGAGTCCTTATGTTCCTCTTAGTGAGTTTAACCATTCAGAACTCCAATGGAGTTGTTCTGCCACAGTCCCATAGCACAAGAGAAGAGCAGGGATCTGCCTAGGATGGGATGTTTATTGTCTCTAAACACTTTCCTTGTTACTCCGCAGCAGTTTCCTCAAAGAGGAGTCCAGTTTTGGGAGCAGCTCTCTGCTGTCCACTCGCTGACAGGGAGCTGGGAAGATTTGTTTGCTTGAACTCGTTCAGGCCTCGGTATTTCAAATTCACTCCTGGTTGTGCAGGAGGCCAAAGGGTGGAGCTGAGCTCCCCCAGCACCTTTCCCAGAGCTGCCTGTGCCTTTCCAGCCTGCCCCAGTGAGGGAGGCAGGATGGCTCTGCCAGCCTGTCCAGCTCTCAGGCAGACCCTGAAATATTTGACATCTGCGTCTCAGACAGCAAACTGCAGCTTCCTTTTAGCCCTTGGAACCCCCTTACAACAAATTCGAGCTGATCTTCACCTTTGACAAACATATTAAACAGGACTTAGTTAAGAAGACAATTCATTATCCCCTGCTTGCTTTACACAATCCAGTGCCCAGCTCCCGCCACTGTACCTCAGCGAACGGGGAAGGGAAGAGGGCAACCTGCGGCCGGGAGTTTAGGATAAAAGGAGGCTGCGTCCTCCGAAATCTCGACAGAGATCCCACGGGGGTATGGCGTAGTGGACTGCCTCCCTTTATTCGAATAAAGTTGCAGGACTCCTCTGTCTCCTTTGTGGACTTTTCGCACATGCTGAGCACAGGAGCAGGGCAGCGGCCCGACCCGACCGCCGCAGGGCCCTGAGGCGCACTGAGGTGACCCGGAAGTGACGCGCCTGGTTTTTTTCTTTGAGCCAATGGTAGCGCCGGCCGCCCCTCACGTGACATCCACACCCGCCCTTGGGTCCTAAATTCTGCCGCCGGGCGCGCGCTGAGCTGAGCATGCGCAGTGCGGCCAGCCCGGCATTTTCCCCAATTCTGTGGGAAAATCCTTCATCCCTCTGTGAGAAAACGTCCCCACAGAGTCCCCGCGGGGACACGCGTGTCCCTGTCCCCTCAGGAGCTGCGCTGTGGCACCAGGGGCTGCTGCAGGGGTGGGTGAGGGCTGCCCCCGGCCCACAAACCCGCCAGGCCCGCAGCCCCTCATGGCCCAGGGACGCACGACGCGAGCCGCGGGTGAGGATTAAGCCGTTATTACCTTCATTACCTTTAATTAAACTCTGCGGAAGCCCCAGCCAGGTGGAGGCGGCCGCGTGCCAGGTGCTGGAAGAGCCCAGGACAGGCAGGCCGAGGCCGAGCCCTCATCCTCCGCTCTGCGGCCGTGCCCGGCCGGCTGCGGCCCCTGAGGGACGCCGGGGGACAAAGAGGAGCTGCTGCACTCCCAGCACAGGCAGCGCTGCCGGGCCTGCTCCAGCATGCTGATCTATTAAAAATATGGATATTGGTCTAGTACCGATATCCAGCTGTGACAGACAAAGACTCTCTAACACTTTAGTTAAAAAGTGGATGTTTATTGTGGAAGAGCTCCCAAATACACACCGCGATTTACAGGTGATTACAGAGTCCKTYTATCTATACARGTATTGAATACCCAAAATACAAATATATATTCGTAACTTTGGTACATCCCATTCCCCGTTCGTATGGTAATTAGTTCAGAAGCCTTTAAGCATGCGGAGTTTGTTCCTCAAAATGAGTCGGTGGTCCCTTTCATGGGGAGGGGTCCCAAAATGAGGAAGTAAATGAAGTCTTCCTCGTTCTGACCTTTCTACATTTTCAATGCAAATATGACAAATGAGCCCATTRGTAGAGCTCCCATTCCTGTCTTCAATTGGWTCAGAACAGAGGAGGCCTACAATTGTCTTCTGKTCCTAAAAGCTATTTATCAGTTTCTATATTCTTCRTTATAAACCCATCTAACYAAACCTTATGTTGAAAAGCAATCAATGATTAGTTAATTACTAACTCTTAACTTCATCAAGACCTACCCATTTATTTTGATTCGCTCCAATAATAAAGCTT
>JACDOX010000435.1:354278-381303 GCA_014549065.1 Cardinalis cardinalis | reverse complement strand
AGGAAGAAATTTGGACTGTTTAGCTAAGCTAGCTAGGAGCTGAAGCAGAAGCAAGCAGAAGCAAAGCAAGCAAGAGCAAGCTAGCGAGCGAAAAACAGAAGCAAAAGCTGCTGTCTCGGTGTWCCAGCCAGGCTGATAAGAAAACCAAAACAAAACTTTCACTCCTCAGAGCCAGTCTTAAAGGTACAGAACATAATATTCAACATTAACAGAACACATGAATGGGGATACAAGCGTCACAACGTCACCCCAGGACAGTTGCCTATTAAAAAAAAATAAAGAAGCCAAGAGCTGTTACTATGGACTTTTCTAATACTGTATTTCAAGCATTTTGTTACAGACTTGAATATTAATTTTGTTATAAATTCTATTCTTCTATGAAGAATATAGCAAATACAATTTTTTAGCTCTCCTAATGGAAATTGCTTAACTGTGTATTTAATAATTAAATAATTAATAATAATTAATACTAGGCTCACCATTAAAATTTGTGATTTCTGAGATGCATTTTGAAAACAGCCTGATTTGCTGGCCTAGCCTGGCAAAAACACCACAGCAGCATGGTTTCAGAAGGATACTACAAGAATGTGTAGGCCTGGTATGAAGAAACAGTWAGAGCAGGCTGTGACTAATTCCCCTAGTGGTATAAAATCTTCCTATTTTCCATGGGTAACTCCTTTATAAAACCATGTGTATTGATATTGGCTCCTGTTTGTCACCATTGCATTAATTGCATTCTAATTACATCAGAAAATTACATATAGATGTTCCATTGCCTTGACCCCCATTTGCAAGCCTAGTAAAACAGTAGTCAAATGATTCATAGTAATGGGAGAGCTAAAAAAAGAAAAAAAAAAAACATGTTATATTCTTCGTGGAAAATCCCAGCTTGTCAGTGGGAATTACTAGGTTATTACAGGCTTTTTTAATCTGCTTTCTTCCCTCTAATCAAGCCGAGGAGCCTATAAATAGTTTTCAGGTACACTCTTGAATCAGGTGTTTCCTAACTGAATATTGTTTTCTGGTATCACCTGAAAACTGCTATAAATTCATGGTCCATAATGATCTGGCTCATTTGCTGCTGGGCCAATATATTTTCCTTCTGTATATCATTTAGCCCGTAGAACCATAAACCATAAAATCTAATCGTGTTAAACCTCAGTATTACCAATGGCTCCTTTCTGTCCATCACTATTTCTCAAGACAAGGAGAAATTCCTTGAGACACCTTCTAATAAACTGGCTGTGATGTTCAGTGAAAAAGTTAAAAATTAGCAAGGAAATGTAATTACCTGTTCTGGAAAGTGTTATTTTTCTTGAGGAATCATGAAGTTGACAGGTTGGCTGAGCCCTAAATGTTTGTTTTGTATCGGGAACTTGAGCATTTCTTAATTATTTGCATTGTGAACTTGTAATCTCTTTTTGCAGAGGAAAGTACAAACTAGTTTAACTGTACCTTCTTCTGCGTGTTCTGTTGCTTGGGCTTTGGGACAAAGATACTCAGAAGTGACGTGGTTCTTGGTCAACAGTGTTTGAATCTGCTTCACACATTATCTGCAGATGTTATTGTTATGCAAGTACTCTGTGTAAAACCTTTTCTCTTTCCATTTTACTGCAATGGACACCTGACTAGGAGTTCTTGGGGATAAATTGCTACAAACTCAGTTTTGCAGCCAGTTCTAGTCCGGGGATATGGTGCCCAGGCACCAGGACAGACTGGCACCTCCTCATCACCATTCATCCACTTGTCTTGATCTTGGGTGTTCAGCTGCAGTTCCTCTTCAAATTTCCCTCTGTGGAAAGAAAGGGGATGTTTACAAACAGCTAATGTGTTGTGAGAACCATGAGTATTATCCAGCCCTCCACAAGAGCATTCAATTTATGCAGTTGGTTTTTTTGTTTGGTTTTTTTTTTTCCCTCTTTTTAGCAAGTTGTAGTGTAACCTGCAAGGTGAATTTGATATGCACCAGTGTAAAAATGTAATTTTTCTTTTAACAGTTAGCTAGAGGAAAGCTTGGGAGTGTTTCATACTGTGACTTGTGACCTGCAAGTTTTGGTTTAACTCACGTCCTAGGTGAACCTTAACATGTGACATTTTACCCTTAAAAGGACGGATTTGTTATATAATAGTTTGCACAGATGTCAAATTTTTGCTGCTAACATCTAGTCCAGTTGTCTTTAGTAAATGGGGATATGAAGAATTGCCTTAAGCACTTTAGATATTCTTTTTAGAGTTGTTTTTTTTCTGAACTAGTGTCTCTCCAGCACCCATCATCATAGGAAGATGAGCGACACCACTCTGCTCCCAGTGATGGTTTTTGTTGTGGTTGGTGCAGGGTTTGTGCTTACAGCTGGAGAGGGATGCCTGGAGCCTGTGGAATTACCTTTTCCTTTGTGGATCCACTTTCAGGGACTTGGAGAGGGGTGGCTCTTTGGCAGTGGATCAGATTTTTTTGAAGGTCTGTAGTTCAATCCACCAGGCTTATTTACTCTGGAGCCAATTCTGCGTGGTGGCAAAACAGGAGTTTTCTGCTCTATGACCAAAASGAGATGCTTGATTTTTTTCTTTTTTTTTCTTTTCCTTTCTTTTTAAGTACTTACTGTTGGTATTCTGAAGGTATTTTAACTCTGAAAGCCTGACTTTTGAGGAACTAAAGGTTTTCCTTGAGGTATTAATACATCAGGTGAGCATAGCTGCTGTTGTCCCGTGGAAAACTAAGAACTGTGTTTTAACTGCAGCTAGGGATGTCAGTGTCAGACAGGATGATTAAAAACAAACAAACAAAAAACCTTCTGGGGATATAAATGCTTCTGCAAATACCAAACAGGCAGGGCAGAGCTGGCAGGTTCATTTTTCAGAAATGCAGGAAAAGCAGAGTCAAAGCAGAGCATTTGTACACAAAAACGGGATTTTGTGTACAAATCCCGTTTCTTCACCCCTCCCACGTTTCCGATGGAGACCGGGGCAGCCGCCTGGGAGCGTGTTGGGCCTGTCCGTGTTTTTATTTTGAGGCGTGCGGGGTGTTGGATGGACGCTGACCGTGACTTGTGTTGATGTCGTGCCCCAGCGTCGCTATTTTTGGGTGTCCTGCGGCAGGGCCAGCCTGCCCGTGGCTTTCCTTCGGGGCAGATCCCGGTGATCCCGGTGATCCCTGGGGCCGCTCCGCGGGCTCCCTGCCCGGATCCCCCCGCCATGGAGGGGAGTGGGAAGCGGGGGTGTGCCGTCCGTGTGTGACGCGATGTTTTGTACTAATACAGAAATCTGCAACCCTGTGTGTGTCTCTCGCTGTGTCGTTTTACCTCCGCTTCATTTTGGGGGGATTTGGGGCGGTTTTGTGGTTCGGGGTGGGTGAGGGACCCCCGTGAGGGGGGATTTACGACAGCGGGGGTGTGCCGTCCGTGTGTGACGCGATGTTTTGTACTAATACAGAAATCTGCAACCCTGTGTGTGTCTCTCGCTGTGTCGTTTTACCTCCGCTTCATTTTGGGGGGATTTGGGGCGGTTTTGTGGTTCGGGGTGGGTGAGGGACCCCCGGGGGGGGTGTTTTACGACAGCGGGCTGCGCTTTGCGGCGGCGCTTTCCGGCCTGAAGCCGCATCGCGGTGAGGGCGGCCGGGCAGCGGCTCCCGGAGCGCCGCGGGGCTGATGCAGAAAATCAACAGGAACGTGGTGCTGGCGCTCCTCTCGCTGACCAGCCTGGTTTTCCTGCTCTTCCAGCTGTGCTACTACAAGTTCTACCTGTCGCAGAAGGTGAGAGAAGGCAGCGCGCTGCCCGCGTTTCCCTGCGCGGCGCTGTGTGGGCGTCAGTCCCGCCCCCCCCTCGAGGTTCCCTGGAGCGGCTCCGGGGGCGGGCGGGGAGCCCAGGCCGGTGTCCGGTGGCGGGGGTACAGTCGGGGTTGGGTTCCCAGCCTGGTATCCGAGTCACTGTGTCAGCCAGGGCCATCCGATTCCTCCCGCAGGGAATGATGCCCCTGCCAGCTTCCAGCTGCCGCGGCTTTTCACCCTCCGCTCTCGTTGCTCGGTGGCTTTTTTATCGGCTCCCAAGTCGCAGCGAGCTCTGTCTGAGGGCTCTGCCGAAGRGAGGCAGCATCTGCTGAGTGCAGGTTTTCCAATGGGTTTTCTATGGCGGAGAGAAATCCCAACCTTTTTTTTTTTTTTTTTTTTACAGTCGCCTTAGGGTTTTGTGACTCAGTGCTCCCAAAGTGCTGGATGTCACGGTTTAAGTCCTGCTTTTATATGTTGAATGCTGTTTGTACCTCTTTTTATACCTGACCTGGAACGTCCAGGCGAGTGATTTTCTGCGACAGCAAAAGAAGTGGATGTTACTGTAAATTAAATCTGCTGTTGGTTCTTAGTTTCCAGTTGCACCTGTGATTCGACAAAGGGAACTCCCTTTATTTTTACAGAAGAGTCATGTAGGTTTCAAAGCRCCCTGACTTGTTTTTTGGCTTTTCTTTCCTTCTTAAGTGCAGGCAATGTCAGTGACAGCTGCTGCAACCTTCAGCTTCTTTCTCACCGTTTCTGGTTTTTAAACAACAACTGCGAAATTCTCAGTGCTTTGGAAAAGCCAAAAAGCTGAGCCACGATCTGCCTTGACTCTCTCACGTGAAAATGCTGTCCCTAAAATTGAATTCTCTAGGATTACACCTGGAAAGACTGAGGCACAGTGCCACTGTCCCTGCCCCTGTGGTATTTGCCTGACAGGGTTTGTCATCCTCCTGTTTTACATTTGCTGGCACATTGGCTTGGAAACCCGAGGCCTCACCACTCAATGCTTGCATGTTTGGAGGTCCCCAAGGCTTGGGTTGTCCTTCTAAATATATTTGAGCCACAGCAGTTGTTTATGATTTCGTGTTCAGCACTGTAGCTGCATGACCAGAGGCATAACTCCATTATCCATGAAGTGGATAAATGCCCCTGGATGTCATGTTAAGAAAACAAGGATTCAACTGAAACTTTGGGGTTTTTCTCTTCTTTCTTCCTTTCCCTTCCCTTCTTTTTGGTGTTTTTTTGGTTTTTTGTTGTTTTTTTTTTAAATTATTATTCCATCCCCAGCCTCAGACTGCTGCAGCAGAGACTCACAGCCTGGTGCTCTGCAGGATCCTGGGGGCAAGAGTTTTTTTTTTTTTGATAGAATGGAGCAGCTTTTTCCAAAGCCAGAGGAAGCCAGTCAGGCCAAGACAGCACAAGATGGGTATGTACAGTGTCACAGTGTCACTGGGTTCATGCAGCTCTTCCACAAGTCTCAGAACCCACTTGGAACTGCAAATCCAGGGTCCAGCTCTCGCTCCTTTCACTCTTCTCACTCTCACTTGGGCTCTTTCTGCTTTGAAGGAAGAAGAGATACACTTTGTAACTTTGCTCGGTAAAGAGAGTATCAAAACATCACTGTAAAGTAAAATTGAGAAATAGTTACAGCCTCACAGCCTTTGCCAATGCAGTGCTTTGATTTGTTGGTAATGTTTCAGGAAGAAACACTTGTTCTTTCTGAGACAGAAGTGTTGATCCAGGGTTTTGTGTCCTTTCAGGCTGGGTGTTGAACAGATTGGCTGCTTTGCCATGCAGCTCCTTTGTTGCTCTGAGGAGCTCCTGGGTTACACAACCCTCCTTTGTCCACTGCAGGTGTTTAACCTGCTGGTCACTGTTCTGTTACCTGCTTGTGCTGGGTTGTCAAGCTCTTCCCAAGCAGGAAAATGTCAATTTCTGCATTCCCCAGCTGCATTCCAGCCCTCATGACCGGTGCTGGGAGTGCTCTTAGGTGCTTGAAATGGGATGTTTGTTGTGTCTTGCAAGATTGCATGCAACCAAAACCACCTACCCTGGGGAATCAGAAGGTCCCCTGTCATATTTGTAGTTGGGATTTGTTTGGAAACAGTTTTACAGAAGACTTTTTGTTAACTGATCTCCCAGTGGGAAAACAGCACAGATGGTGAAGGAGAAGGATGTGCTGGGAGCTGGCTGCCTTTTGGTTTGGATGCAACATGATAATGTTGCTAATTAGCAGAATGGCCATTTAAAGGCCTGGTTTCTGCTGAGCAGGAGGGAAGGTGCTCTGGCTAAGAGCTGTCCCTGGAGAAAATCCAGACCAGCTGCTCTGTGYACTGCTTGCTTGGGCCAGGAACGCCTTGCTGTTCTTGGAGGTGGCACCCCTTGGAGCTGCCTACCAGGTGTGAGGTGTCACGGTCACAGGGGGCTTCCAGAGCTCTCCTAAAGGTTTAACTTGCTCTTCGGAGATCATCAGTGGTAAAGGATGTGCCATGATCCTGCCACCTGCTGCACTTCAGGCTTTCCTCAGAGTCCCTGCAGCGGTGTGTCCAAAACACTAAATTTGAACACGTTTCTCTTGGTGACTTAACATCAAGGCCATGTTCTCCTACCATTATTTATGGTTTTTTTAACTTAAATAAGTTTCAGCTGAAAGCATCTGTTTTCCTGGAGTAGTGATGGATTGGGAAGGTGGATACTTTTGCACAGACTTTTTTTTCCTGTTCATCCTTCTGATGTGCCAGTTTTAGTCACGAGCACATCACTCACCTTTCAGCTTTGTGTAGCTGAAATCACTGTGAGGGTGGCCTTGCTTGTGCCTGTACCACACAGGTGATGCTGCTGCCAAAACTCTGTTGCTGACCCACATCCTGTGCTCGTGTTTTCACGTCTCCCTGAAGCCAGACCTTTAAAATCTTTAAATGAAAATGTTACAGTTGAATACATTTAAGTRGCAGGGTGACTGTGGCCGCTGTAAGTGGTTTCTGTGTGCCACGGACTTTTAAATGTGCTTGATTAATGTTCTCCACTGAATCAAGTTAATAACCCCTTACATTAGACACAGAACATTCTTGCTGCAGCTTTTTTACTCCTTATGCAACGTTGAGTGCCCTGGGTAGACCAGAATCCAAATTCCGTGTGGCATTTGCATCCCTCCTTCTCACTCAGCCTCACAACTGTTTGTGGAAGTGAAGTGTACGCTCAGAGGATGTATTAGGGGGTTAAGATTTCCTTCTTTCAGTAGGTTGGGGTGTCTTTCTGTCAAAGAGTTTTAATGCAAAGATGGTCTTTCTGTCCTCTGTCAAACAGCACGTGGTTAGGAAGTTCCTGGGATTAATATCCAGTCACAATATTCCAGTGTATTTGATCGATCCTTTGATTCTGGGACTGGTTGATAAAGACATTGAGCAGATCCGAAGCTCTCCTGATGGCCCCAGCCCAGAATGCAAATACTTCTGTGCTCCAAGAGACTTCACCACCTTTGCACTACTAGACAAAACATGGAAACATGATGTAAGTGAACRTTTTCTGTTCACGTTTGTGTATTTTAATGCATTCTTTGATGTTCTTTGATGTTGTCACTTAATGCTTGCATGTTTGTATCTGAATTCATGTGGGGTCATATTGTAGGCAGAGGAGACTTTGTTTGAAAGTAAAAGTTGCCCATTTACTAGCCTGGATACATTAGGAGTAATTTATAGCTGAAACTTTTTAGAAGCTGTCTGCAATATTTAAAAAAAAGCCACTGGTAGTCAGAGTCTATACCAAAAGTAAAGAAAGAAGGTCTGTTAGAAAGGAAGAAGGAGAACCTGGAGCCTGTAATGTAGGTGCATCTGTTATAAATCTGGAGTTTGGGAACTTACCAAGAAGGAAATGCAGTTATTGATGTGACAAGTCTGGAAAAATTATCACAGTCTGCTGGTTTACATTTCTTTTAGCACATCCTTGTAATTAATACCATTTCACCTAATGTATTGGTGATACTTAATGGTATCTCTGCTTCTCTGTGGTGTTAGGACATTTTTAATGGCTTGATAAAAATAGAGGTGTAGCATGGGAGGAAGGACAGATTTAAGTCCAATATTATTTCATCAATTAAGTGTAATCTRGAAATATTTATTAGATTAATTTCTACAGACTAAAAATACCAGCGACAAACAGCTTTTTTCTTCTTTTTTTTCTTTATTTAATTTCATTTTTTAAATTGTAAAATTTTATTTAATTAGAAAAATCAGAAGACACTGAAACGGTCAGTGACTATTTCACTGAAGAACTTGAGTGAAGAAGGGTGTCACTCTGGGCCTGATCAGGCAGCTGTTTTACCCACAGGTGTACAGGAATTCCAGAAACTAAGAGTAAAGTTGTATGGCAGCACACTGGGATAAATCCATTTTCCCATTGTTTTGTGTCTCAGTGGTAATTTCTGTATCATTCAGGGAGAGGCTGATATGCTCATACAGAACATTTCAAGGGGGGAATTTGAAGAGCTCTTCAGATGCTGATCGGTTTGGTTTTTTTTTTTTAAATCAGCCAGAATTTAATTCCCTTTGTTTGTAGAAATATGAAATCCTGTTACCTGAGGGTGGTGCTCAGTGTTTGGTGAGATTTTTATTTGCTTCACAAAAGAAGGTTTTGGACTAATCATTTTTGTGTTGTTATTCAAGGACTTAGGGGCACCAAATTTGTCAGAAGAACAGTTTTGGAGAAYAGTTTGAGAGTGCAGGGTAGGGTGCTATGGCAAGGAAAAAACCTAATCCAAGCATGGCTTACAACATTTATTTGTTGTTTTATTTTGTAATTTGAGGGACAAAATTTAGGACAAGGAAAGAAGGTGGTTGGAATTGCTTGTGACTGCTGGTCTTCAAGCTCTTAGAGATTTTTGATTCATTTGTGCTCAAGCCTGATTAAAAAATGAAAATGAGGAATGGTGTGAGTTAGTAATAAGCATTTAGCTTCAGTTTTGGTTTCTCTAATCTTCAGCCTGCTCTGCCTCCTGTCTTCCTCATTTTCAGGTGGGCCTGTTTAGAACTGCTGAGAAGATGGGGTTCCAGTGGCTAAAGATTATAAGCAAGGACCCCCGCTTGGATGGGATGGATGACCTGTCTGGGATGGAAATTCCCTTGCACTACATATTCAAACTGGCATCCCATGCCATTCACCTGGTGGTCTTCTATGAGAGGAGTGGCAATTTCCTCTGGCACGGACCCCTGAGGCTCAAGCAACACATGGACAGAAAGTTTGTGCCTTTCCGGAAACTCCACTTTGGCCGCTACCCTGGGGCCTATGAAAAGTGAGCTCACAACAGGGGAAGGAGAGAGCCACCATGGCACTCCCAAAATTACTTCCTCTGTGTGTAAAACTACTCTCTTTCCTGTAGTCAGGTCCTAAGATTGAGCTCAGAGTCAGACCCCCAAAGTGCAAGCTTTGAGAATACAGTTTCTGAGAAAATGAGAAAAATATTGAGGCATTTCACACATCAAAATAAATCTGTTTGACTTTTTCCATTAATTTGACCCCTTTCCTTCTTCCTTTTAAAGCATGGAATCTGTATGAGTTATGTGCCTAAATGCTTGAAGGGAACTGTGTAAGCTGTTAAATAATCCCTCTTCAATTATTATGAAGGCTGAATAGTTTTTAAAAGCAAATAGCTTCAAAGTACAGAATAAAATTTGATTCTGAAGTGCATCCTGTACTCAGACAACCAAACAGCCTGAATTTTAAGATGCACTGAACAACATCTCTGAACAAATTCAAGTCATGAGTCAGTAAAGGAATCAGTGATCTGACAAACCAGCTTGGAGTTTGGAGGTGTAGGAATTGTTTTTAAACAAAGTTTTGAAATGTGGGGGGAATTTGGTGAAGCTCTTGTTGCTTTTTTTCATTTATAATTGGTTTGGCCTGTATTTGGACAGAGGGATCACTGCCAGTAGTGTGCCTTAGGATTATAACCTGAGTTAAAGGATAAAGTGCCATAAGATTTGTAATGGAATTAAATAGGGTAATATATTATCTCTCTTTCCATGCAGGCCAGAACTTCTGCTTGTTTCCATTGATGACTTAAAAGTCCAAATTCCAAAAAATCCGTCCAGTTTTCTAGAGGAGATGTCCCACTCTAGATTTCTTGAATGTAGGTACAGAGAAGCTCGGGCTTTCTTTCAGGTTAGTGGTAACTGGGTGGTGAGTGTGAGATGAAATGTGTGTTTTCAGTGATTGACCCAAACTTAAGAACAGTTCACTGGGTTTTTTTACCTAAATGAGACTGTTCACATGCACAAAGCTAAATACAAAACTTGATTCTCATTCCACAGAGCTTACTAAGTGGTAATGAAATCCAAACTTTACCTGAAAATCGTGGTCTTTTTTGTTTTTTGACTTGTGAGCATGTTCTTTTCCAAGAGGGAACCAACATATCCATAGTTCTTACACACCTTTACCATGAAATGGATCCTATGTAAATAAAACTAACTTGTTGTATTAGAGACACAAATAAAACTTGTGTATCTTCCTGGCTGAAAACTTTTCTAGTAGCAAAGCAGTCCTCGAAGTTTTGAGAAGTGTTTAATTTTACATTTTTTGAAACAGGTCCTACAGTTCCATTTTCCTCATTTGGCTTATCTGAAATGGTAACATTCCAAAGTGACTGATTTAATTGCTTTTCTGATGGTGTAAGCTAGTGTTTTCACCACTATTCAGAGCATTGTATTTAGAATTTTGCTACTTGATTTAGCAGATAAAAATGTCTCTGCTGCAGTGTGGGGGGCATTTTGTCCTAACTTGGAAAGGACAGGAGTTATAAAGTGATCAAGAGTTCACAGTTAAGACTACATAGTCAGAGTCAGGCCATTGAATCTTAGCCATCTCTGAGTTCATGGTAGGGGGGAAAGGGCACTGGAGGCTTCAGTCTTCAGTCATTCAGGTGTTGGGGAGAGGGAGGACCACTCCTGTTCACTCTAGCAGGCTGCAGATCCTTATTTGGGTAGCAGAAGGGTCACAGGAGCATCCATGTGTTGTCCCTTCATGGGTGGAAGACAGAAAAATGTAATCCACTTCAGCCTCCAGGCAGAAGCCACCACAGGCAGAGACAGTGTGCCCCTAAATGTTTATTGAACTTTGCTGGAGCTTTAACACTGAGACAAGCAGCTGGCACCTGTTTTGAAAAGTTCATTTCGGCTTCYTGTTGCCCAAGAGCTCTTAAAGAAATCCATCATAAGCCGAGTGGTTGTTCCTCTGTTAGAATTGGTAATGTTTGCCCAGCCTCCCGTGGGTTTGCGTGGACGGCAGACCTTGCCACAGTTCTGTCTGGAAGATTTTTGTGTTCGCACCGTTTCTCCTCGYCAGCTCTCCTTAAAAGTCAACACCCGATTCTGACACTTGGTGGCGCCAAATAAATTAATCATGGAGTTCTGGAGGTTGGAAAAGCCTTGATGTGCTGGGAGAGACTGATTCTGTCCCTGTGYTCTCCTTGGACTCCAGGAATTGACTTCAGCCTGTGCAGAACAAGGGCTCACCCTTGTTGCTGCCAACTGCTGAGAATCAGAGTCTAATACATATTTTCTTATTGTAGTCTACTGTGAATTTTCATTCTTGTGGTTAGGGAAAAAAAAGGAAGGTYGATGATTCAGAGTTTTAATTTCCACTCTGTCATTCCAGTGCATGTTCTGAACATGAACTGTGTATGTAAAAACAGATATTGGCCCACGTATTACTTAAGTAAATTTTTTTATGCTATTTTTCCCTAGGATCCTGAACAAACGAAGGGACAGGTTTGCTCTCTGACAGTAACTTGCTTACTCTTGCCTTCCAGCTGTATCCTGATGATGCCTCCCTTGATGCAGTGGAATTCAGGAAAAAGGCAAAATCCTTGCTTCATCTGGCTGCCCTGACACTGAATAACTTGGGAGTGAAGTTCTGGCTGAGCAGTGGAACATGTCTTGGTAAAAATTTGTGTTGTGTTGCATTTTTAAACTCACCTGAAACTTTAAACACTTCATCCTCCGCTGCTTGTGATGTCAGCAGAGGCCAAAAGTACTGGGTTGGAAGGTAATAACTGTATTGCAATAGGCCTTTTTTCTCCTGAAAAAAAGGTTTTTCTTTAGAAACCTGAGCAGCAGAGATGCTGGGCGAATTTCCAGTGAAGCATTTAGTGTTGTTAGCAATTACCTGTGTTGTGTTCATCCCTGCTAGGAAGTAATCAACAGTTCCCTAATTTGTGTGACTTGGAATTCACTGAAGTGCCAGTTGGAAAACGCAGTGATGAGCACATTGTTCTGCTGTCCAAGTGCACTCTAACCCYGTTTTTCTTCCCATGCAATTAGATGCTTGTCACTGACTTCTAAAGTACAGTCTACATCAATTTATTTTCTTTCAAAACAAACTTTTAATAGAATTGCTGTCCATTAGAGTAGATAATGCAAGTTTTCAGTTCTGCCGAAGGTACAAGTGTCTTATCACTGGTGAGGATTCTTTTCTTTCTGAAACACTTAGAGAAGACTCATGTGTTCACATTTGCCTTGTATTTATTTAATACTAGGGAATACAATTTTCTGAATGAACAGTTAGTAAAAGATGCCTTAATGAAACAGACAAAAGAATGTCCCACTTTGTGTCTTTCTGCTTTGCAATGGTGATTGAAAGATGATTAACATCTTGGATGCAGTGTAAAACAATAGTTGCAAATCAGAAGCACAGCTGTGGCCCTGTAGCTCTTAACTGCTGATTAGATTTGGTCCCACATAAAGAACTTTTTTGGTTTTTTTATGCATTTAAATTAGGAAACTGAAGATACGTTATCTTTGTTTTCTCTCACATTCTTGGCTTTCTGAAGGGAGAGAGATGGCTATAAGTGCAGTAATACTTGTTTCCTTTGAGGTGGTTCATCCCATACTAAAAAAAGGCAGAAGTCTTGTTTATGGCCTCAAAAGTCAAAGACTTTTGCCTGGTGATCTTAGGGCAGTTCATTTTTGTGTTGCTTTAGTTCTGTTAAATTCACATTCCTGAATTAACTAGTTTGGGATTTTTCTGCTTTATTTTTTTTCCCCCTCAGGCTGGTTTAGGCAGTGCAATGTCATTCCTCACAGCAAAGATGTGGATTTGGGAATCTTTATAAGGGACTACAAAGCAGATATCATTCCAGCCTTTCAGAAAGCAGGGTTGCCACTGAAGCACAAATTTGGCAAGGTACATAGAAAATGAACACTTTACTTCATATATGTGTTTCTGTAGATTTGTAACTTTGACTTCAGTTGCAGAAGTGTTTAATATTAAAAATAATGCAGAGTTACTGTGTTTTCTTCAGTTAGAATAGAAGTAAATCTGTATTTCTGTTAAAAATTACTTTGTTTTCTGCTGACATAAGTTGCTTTGTATTTTTATGTGTATATACAGTGTGTATCTTTTTCTTACAGGTGGAAGACAGCTTGGAACTCTCTTTTCAGGGAGAAGATGATGTGAAACTTGACATTTTTTTCTTCTATGAAGAGGATGACCACGTATGGAATGGAGGAACTCAGGCCAAATCGGGCAAGAAATTTAAGTAAGAACTGGATTTGTCCCACTAGCAGGAAAGAAACTGAACAAGCTATTATTAACTGATGGCATTTTGCGTGCTGTTGCCTGGCAAAGCCTGTGCTCTTTGTGGAAATGTGGATGTCAGAGGGGAATCAGTGGAGATTCTGCACTCTGAGACCAGTGAAGCAGAGAGAGAACAGTCCTGTGCCTTACTAGAGAGTAAATGTCAGATCTCTTGTGAAATCAAAAGCAGGGCTGGCATATCATATATCAAGCAGATCTTATCTGASTGTGACAGGCCCCCAGTTACATAAGCACCCAAGATGAGAGAAAAAACCTCTAAAACAGTGTTTATTGCACAGGCTAATTTTGTAGTAGAACATTAATCCTTAGGCATCTGTCTTGATGAGGAACTATTATGGCAAAAAGCCTCAACTCTCCTTGCACAGAAAAGCCCACMATTTGGAATTTTGAGATAGCAATTTGGAGTACTGGGTTGTGACAGCAACACAGACAATTCCTGCAGGCCTTACTGTTCATGTTCTCAAAATGGAATTTTGAATAGGATCCCATGTTTCTTGTTTCACACCTTTCAGTATTAAATCAGCAATGATTTAATAATTTAATTTAATTATGTAATCCCAATCAAATTAGCAAACTGAATATGGTTTTGATAATTAGATTTATTTCTTTCAATCACATGCCTTCACTCAGAAGGACAGTGCTGCAGACTAGTTGAAAACCTTGTAGATTTCTATAGGATTTAATTATCTTCCATATTTTGCCTGAAATATATTTGTTTGTATTTAGCTAATGGGAATTTAGTGAGCACTGTCATCCAGTTGGAGATAATGTCCAAATCCTTGTCTTAGTTATCTTTGTTCTGAAGTGGTAAATAAAGTCTGGGAAAGATGTTTTGATAACCAGCTTCCAAAGGCACATTTAGAAATAGACAAAAGAAAGAGCTCTTGGAATATCCCCACAGAAAATGTGCTGTATAGCAAAGTTTTTTTTTTTTAGAATATAGCAGCAGTTCTAGTTTTCATGTGTGGTGCATTCTGAAAAGCAAGCTGACCAATAAATTCCTTTCCTCCTCCTTGTGCTCTTGTTGCATCTAAATTGCAGTAGCTGTTTCCATGCCAATGGAGTTGATACTGCTCCTTCAAAATTCCATCAAACCTTGGATACTTGAGAGATGTTTTTCCCCTGTTTTTTTGATAATGACTGGTCCAAGACATGAGAATAGGGGATCAGTGTGACCCTGTGCTGCACTCCAGGTTTTGTATCCCTGGGTATTACAGCTCTTTTGGAACTCCATCTTTCACAAAACTCTTTCCTTTTCTTGTAGCCTCATAGTTATTTTTGGAGGTAGCTTATTAAAAGTTCCAAACATAGCTTTCTTGTTCAGTAATAACTTTGCTTAGGCATAGCATCATAAGGAAGCCAAGCCTCTAATTCTGAGCTGGTGTTTCTTAGTTTAGTACACACAGAAAAAGACCAGGAAAACTGCTTGTTCACCACCATAAAGGCCCTGAGCCATGTCAGATCTGTAGCTGTTCAGAATCCTTAGCCAAGTAATTCCAGTGTGTTATTCCAAATACACCCTCAAAAAGAGAAAAGAGACCCAGCTTTTGTTACTGTGAGATGTGAGAGCACTTGGCATGCTTMATCTGACTATGTACAACACCAGAATGACACTCAATTTTGCTTAATCTCCAGCCCTGTCAGAATTTTGGAGGAAGGCRAAAGTGAGGAGGTCAGTCAGAAGAGAAGTGGTTGTTTGCTCACGCTGAATCCTAAACCTACTCTCACAGTTTTAAAGGAATTATATTGTCAGAAGAGATGCTGATTGCTACTGGGTCGTCACAGAGAAGGGTAGAAGTTCTTTTCTAAGATTAAAACTGAAAGGTAGAAGGTGTTTTCTTCAGAAAGCTAAGTATTTGCACAGGCATACTTTCTATACATCTAGATTAGAGGGTGGAGAGCTAGAGCATTTCTCATTGAGTCCCTAAAATATTTCTTATAGTCATTTTTAGCCTCTGTTTCCTTGGAGAGATGGTTTCTAACCCTCACAGTCTGGCTGTGTGGTTTGCTTTTCCATGTGCACAAACATTTCCTCAGCATTCCTGACACAAACATGTGCATCCTCCTGATACTGTCTTGGAGTTGCAGCAACTGAGGCTTCTTTGTTTGCAAATTTAATATTGGACAGTTGCAATCTCCAKCAGGGAACGGGTATCTACAAAAACTGAATCTGAGAATCAAATCCACACTGTTTGCTTTAGTACTTAAAGTGAGCTAATTCTGTAGGTTTTTAACAAAGAGGACTTCATGTAAGAGTTTAGTTTAATCAGCAGTCTCTGGATATATATCCAAAAAATGCTTGATCACTTTGTTCTTTCCCTCCACTTAAGGCATGAAGCACAATTGTTTTATTTTCTCATATTGTTTGCTGRGAGCTTAGAAATTAAATTAACTTCATGCTTGCAAGAAGATGGAGGGGGCAGTTCTAGTTCATCACACAAATATACAAACCTTTTTTAAAAGGACAAAGTGCTTATGGTTTCATTTTAACATGTGAAAAGGAATTTTAGGATCACTTTTTTAAAAAATTCTTTTTGTATGGAAGTCTTCAGAACTTCAGAAGTGGGAGTGATCCTCTGCAGGAATAGCGGGTAGACTTTGGTATTGTTTGACACCTCGACTTGATAAGATGTTCCGGAAATTTACCTGTGAGCTGCCACTGCTGTTAGCAGGCAGTGCTTTCTGAAAGGGGTAACTATTCAATCCCGTTTGTAACAGGCAAAGCAGAGGCAGGGAAGAACCTATAGGTGGCAGAATGATGTGAACACAAGCAACAAAAGAATTAGGAAGGCTCCTTCCCAAGCACATGAAGCAAATGTTCACCAGTTACTGCTGATAACACCCTTGTCCAGTGTGCAAGAGAAAAAACAGCATAAATGTAACATGGCCACTTGCTTGCTTTCTCCTTGAACTTACTTAGAGGTGCATTTTAGCTTTTTGCCAGTGACCACACCCTTTTGTTCTGGCACAGGTATCTCTTTCCCAAGTTCACTCTGTGCTGGACTGAATTTGTGGAACTCAAGGTCCACGTGCCCTGCGAAACCCTGCAGTACGTGGAGGCCAACTACGGCCCGGAGTGGAAGGTGCCTGTGAAGACATGGGACTGGAAGAGCTCACCCTTCAACGTGCAGGACAACGGGATCTGGCCTATTGATGAGTGGGACAAYGTCATCCAAATCTACTGACCCCTGTCTGCTGACAGAGCCTGTCCCCAGAACTGTCAGTTTGTGATTTCCCAGTGCCCAAAGGCATCGACATCCGTTTCYTTTGTAATGCCCCACGTGTTTCCTAAGGAGGCATTTTCCTCCCTTTGCTGAACAGGTGTTTTCTTCACCTTCGTCGTGCTTTGTCCACGTGGTTAAAGGAGAAGATGAAAAGCGACTGTGGGGAAGGAAAGCTGAAAGAAAAGCTGCACAAAGGGAGTAGAGAGGACTGCAGTGGACTTAYGGGCAGTTGACTGTTTAAATGTAAACCGTGGCCAGGTGGCTTCGACATTCCTGGGATGATCAAAACCTTCAGACTGTTCAGTTCTCAAGCCTCAGAGAAGGTTAGGATGGGAAAATCCCAGAGAAGTTCCTCTTTTTTCAAAGGAGATGTGTGACTGTTTAACTTCAAAACACCAGATTTATGAGTACCTCAAATGTGCTTGATTTGAGACTGGTACATCCCTGCCATGAGCAATGGGTTGCTCTTGGGAGTGGAATGTTTCTGTGGCACAGAACCTGTGTGATCACCTGCTTTACATCCAGGAGGTATCTGGTAATGGTGTAACACTAAGTGAATGGAAGGAGGAACTATTGACACTGGACATTTTTCAATTTGTCCTTCTTAAAGAATGTGAAGGTGCATGCTGCTGGGATGGCTTCCCCRTGAAAAGAAATAAAATTCTGGTTTTAATGTCCCAGTCCGTGTGTTCTCCCTGTAAAATGTTTTACTGTTTTTTAGCAAATTACAGCTATCCCTGCTTCCCTGCAAGTAGATAGAAATGGGGGTTATTCACAGTTTTCTGTTCCACAGAACAGAGGCTTCTCTTTAAGGGAAAGGAGAAATGTGTACAAATACCAACTGTTCCATCAAATTTGCAGCAGCAATCCTGCCAGCCCTCTCAGTTTCAGTTTCTCCTGTCACTGAAACATTGGAGTAAATTGTTCAGCTTCTGGCAACAACTTGTCAGGCTGGCTCTTCAATTGGATGGTAACTTTGTTCTGCCTGGTTAAGAAGAGAGAGATGTAAAATCCTGCTAACACCATTCACTTGCTAAAGTAACCATGACATTATAAGGGATAACTTCTCAGGTAGAATTTTTTCTGTACTTTTTCCTTAAAATGGAAAAAAAAAAAGTGAATGTCCTTSTGATTTCCATGTTCATAACTCTGTTGTCCCAAACTTCTTGGTGTAATAACATGCAGTAAGTCTGTGAGTTTCTCAGATGTGATAAATGTTTAAGAGTGAAAGGAAAGATGCTCTCAGAAAATTACAATCTGTCAAAATTTTGACTTTGTAGATGAAAAGACTAATGAAAAAAAAATGCATGTCCCTGAAAGGGAGGATGTCTTGAGTAGTTGATTATACCTGTAAGGTATTCTTCAGGTTAAAATGTTTTCTCTTCAGAAGATACAAGTGTGTATTTAACACTGATTAAAAGGAGAGTCTAATTTGCAACTTGAGATGCTGTTTCATCCTTTGTTTTGTTATCTTGGGCAGCATTTAACACACTTCATTGCAGTTACCATGACATAATGCATAGAGGAAAATCCTGAAATGTTTSTTACTCTGCTTATTGACTGCCTGTCTTTGAGCATTTATTTTTTAATAAAGACACTTGGATACAGTAAAGATGCTCTGAATAAGGCAAAAGCCCACATGTAGGAGAAAGGATCCTTCRGTTGCACAGAGAGATTGCACATTGCACATCTCCTGTCACTCTCTTGCAGTGCTCTGGCACAGATTTCCTGCTTGGATGCAGACTGGCTGCCCAGGAGTGGTGTGAACCTCATGGAACTGCTGCTCTTTGAGRGCACATCATGAGGCTGAAGCCTTGGCATTCCCACAGAAACAGCCAGATTGAAGTGTGCTTCCTCTTGGGTTCTCCTGAATTGCCTCATCTGAAATGGATTCTTAATTCTGTGTTACCTTCTTAACTTAGTTACTGCCTTCATTTTGGAAGAGCTCTGGAGAGGAGGGTAATTCCTATATTCTCCTAATGGTCTTAAGCAACCACATGTGAAGTCCCTTGGCTTCCCTGTAGCAAACAAGGTTTTTCATGTTATTTATGTGCAGCTGTTAAAGACAGAAAAGTGATCAAAGCTCCAGAATAACATCAAGGAAAGATTGAAGAAATAGCGTTGCCTGAAGAGAAGGGACCATAAAAGGCCATTTTCAAAAGCCATAAAAGATGGTTACAGAAAAAGGAAGGGATGTGTGTGCTCCTTTCTGTGGGTGGTAGGAAATAGAAGTAAATGGGAGGAGTGCAAATTGATCCTCCTGCATAGAAGCTGGAGTATTTAACATGTGGAAATGTGTAAAATCTGTGACTTTGGGGRTCTCTGAGAACACATCAGGCAAATGCCAGCCAAAGCTGACCTGACTGTAGTTAATGACTGGCTGTACTTTATCCTGTYTTCCTGCTGGAGGGAGTTCCTCTTTCCCATTATTCTGTCATATTCCACAACTTCCTGCTTTTAGAAGGTGGAAATTGGAATCACTGATTGTATATGAGCTTAAGAAAGGATCTATTTCTGGAATCTGACACTGGAGCACACACTAGGAGTGATGCTCTCACGGGAAATGAGGGAAAACTGCAGCATCTTGAACACTTGAAAAAAAATTGTGATTGTTTGCACCAAAAGGGTAAATGCAGTTCTTCCAAAAAGGGTGTGTSTGATCCAAGCTGAGGCTGCAGCACATCATGGGATGGACAATGCTTGGCTCCACAGAGGCTCTGAGGGAGATGCTGATGCTTTTTGCCTGTCCAGGAGCCATATTCTGACAGAAGGGCCCGTGCCTGTTCTACCACGCTGCTCTTTTAATCTCAGACACAGAAAATGGGCAAAACTGTGCTGWTGCCTGCAGGAGAGGATCCTGGAAGTATGATTGTCTTTCTCTGCTGCCCAGATGAAAAAGYAGTAGCTGATCTTGTTACACCCTTGCTGTTGAAGCAGAGCCTGGGAGATGCTGGTTGCTGGTGTTAAACAACTGGCATCCTTTGCTGCTTTAGAATTTAGAAGTTTGAAATCTGTCAGCTCTAGAAAATTGTGGAAAAAAAACAGAGAAAACCAGTCTCTGCTTTGCAGTGCCCACTGTAATTGTGTGTTTCGCACAGATGAACGAGATGTGTAACAACACAGACACCTTCCTTCCAAGGTGACTGCCTGTCACAGTGCAGTGGCTCCCAGGGATGTGCCTCTGTCCTTTATTCCTCCCCAGCAGAATTCCCTGAGCTCACACAGCAGCTCAGCAAGCTCAGGGGCAGCTGCCTCGCTGCTCAGGCTTGTTTCCTTCCTCTTTGTGTGTTTCTATCACTCTGTGAATTGCAGAACAGAGCAAGGGAACTTGAGAAATTACGTGGAAGGACATCAAAGTCTGCCTGGCACTTGTGTTCACTGATCTACATCAGCTGTTTTGGTAAAGTGGCACCAGCAGACGATTTACACCAGCTGATAATCTTCGCTTAATAGCATTGTGTTTCCTCAGCTCAGCCATTTCTGTTCCTTCCACTTCAAGCCCAGGATAAGCCAAGTGGCTCTCTTTGACATAAAGCAAATAATTACAGCGCCTTTCACCCATCCACTTCCTGTCAGAAAAGTCAAAACTCTTGAGAAAAGCAGCTTCCACAAGGAGCTGCTGTTGAACTGTGTGGCCTCCCTCCTTGAGCTGACACCAGCCCTTCTTTATCACTGCCATTGTCCAGAGCAGTGTCTCAGGAGCTGGTTGGGGCAGCAGGAGCATTTTCTTTATTTAAAAAAAATCTATGTGTTTGCTCTCTGGGCTCCTGTAATCATCTCACATTGTCAACATTCAGGCTTGGTTGCCTGTTGGTAACAACCTTTCCCAGCTGCACTGGAAGAGGGATTTCTGAACAAACATGGAAAGGGAGAGAAGATTAAATAGGGAACAGCCAATAAAGACAGGAGTCAGGCCAGGCTGTTGGGTTTGGCATTTGTATTTTTATCCCCCCCTTTTTTTTGTGATTTATTTTAATGAATTACTTTATTTTAGGAAGCCAAGATATATTTGTGTCATGTGGAAAGGGGTCCCTCCATGACTGACCAGACATCTG
Source organism: Cardinalis cardinalis (assembly GCA_014549065.1). Taxonomy (NCBI): domain Eukaryota; kingdom Metazoa; phylum Chordata; class Aves; order Passeriformes; family Cardinalidae; genus Cardinalis; species Cardinalis cardinalis. The sequence goes on along the minus strand of JACDOX010000435.1, from coordinate 360,669 downwards.
GTGAAAAAATKTCTTTATTGTCATGGTTTCAGCTGGGACAGAGTTAATGTTCTCAGTARCTGGTGTGTTGCTGTGATTTTGGACTTGGTATGAGAATAAATGTTGATAACACGCCTGTGTTTTAGCTGTTGCTATGTAATTTATACCCTAAATCAAGGATGGTTCAGTTCCTCATGCTGTACCAGTGGGCAGGTGCATAAGAAGCCATTGGGGCAGGTGAGCTGAACAACCCAAGGGTTTCAGAGAATATAATGCTCTGGGTTCAGAGAATATTTCAGAGAATATCATAAACTGGGGGGAGTTGGCTGGGAGGGCTGATCACTGCTGGGGAGTGGGATGGGCATCAGTCTATGGGTGGTGAGCAACCTGTGCTGTCCACCACTTACTTTTGGTGTTTGCTCTCTCTCATTATTATTGTTACTATTATAATTGTTATCAGCATTGTTCGTATTTCACTGAACTSTTCGTATCTCACCCCATGAGTTTTGCAGGTTTTTCCCCCTGATTCTCCTCCCCATCCATCTCTGGGGGTGAGAGGTCAGCAGGTACCCCTTTACACCCTCCAGTTAAGTGATGCAGTGGGTTCTCCTGCATTATTTGGAAGAAAATTAGGTGTTTTTTCCTTGGAGCATCCTTTCTCAGCCCTAGGGTCTGACATCCTCTGCAGCAGTGCAATGCAGCCTCCACTCCTCCAAAACGGGGTGTCCTGCTCTGTGCTTGGAAAGAAAAGTGACTCAGTCCCAGCACAGACAGGGAAAAGGATGTCAGGAGGGCTTTTGCCATGCTTTGGAGGTGCTGTTTTGCTCTGTGATCCTCATCAATACATGTAAGAGAATCAAGTAGGCTGGGAAAGACCTCTGSGATCATCAGGTCCATCCTGTGACTGATCGCTACTCTGTCAGCCAAAGCAGAGCACTGAGTGCCACCTCCAGCCTTTCCTTAAACACCTCCAGGGACAGTGACTCCACTACTTCCCTGGGCATCCTATTCCAATGTCTTATCAGCAGAAAAGGTGCCCCGGCCCAGCCTGAGGCCGTTCCCTCTGCTCCTGTCCCTGTGCCCTGGAGCACAGCCCGAACCCCCCCCCGGCTGTGCCCTCCTGGCAGGAGCTGTGCAGAGCCACAAGGGCCCCTGAGCCTCCTTTGCTCCAGGCCGAGCCCCTGCCCAGCTCCCTCGGCCTCTCCTGGGGCTCCGTTCCCTTCCCGGCTCCGTTCCCTTCCCTGGCCACGCTGCAGCCCCTCCATTCCCCGGGTGAGGCCCAGAGGTGCCGCAGCCCTCGAGGTGCGGCCTCAGCAGGGCCGGCACAGGGACGGGCCCTGCCCCGCTCCTGCTGCCGCCCCACGGCCGGCACAGCCCCGGGGCCATCGGCCTCTCGGGCCCTGGGCACCCCTGGGCACCCCTGGGCACCCCTGGGCTGTGTCCAGCTGCTGGCACAGCACCCCCAGGGCCTGTCCCAGCCCCTTTCCCCCAGCCTGGAGCTCCATGGGGCTGTTGTGGCCTGAGGGCAGGACCCGGCCCTTCCCCTGGCTGTCCCTCACCCCATGGATCCAGCCTGGCCAGAGCCCTCTGCAGAGCCCTCCTGCCCTCCAGCACATCCACATCCCAGCCAGCCTGGTGACATCTATAAATTCATTAATGGTAAACATAATCCCCATACCTCCAACGTACCTGGAAACACGGGAACACCACCAGTGAAGGAGTTTGGGACCCATCTCCATCAAACACCTTCCATGTGCTGCCTGTAGCCACCTGGGATGCCTTTGCTGCACTGCTGATGCCTTTAGCCCCTGGCTGTGTGCTGCAGCCACTTCTCTGGGTTAATGATGCCTCTGTAGTGCATTTGGTGTTTGATCAGAAGAAATGCCTCTTCTTTCTTGCTGAGATAAAGCTGTGGCTGAGGTCAATGTGCTGAGACCATCGTTAGCCTCTTCTTTGCTGGTCTTTTACAGCCACTTTGCTGCAAGCAGCTAATGAAGTCAGCCAATTAATCTGCTGCCCCTCAGCCCTCCAGGGACCTGCCTTCCCCTGCAGCACAGTGGAGGTGTCCTAACCTCTGAGTAAAGGTCCACAGTATCTCCTGTGAAGAAGACAAGGAAAGACCCAGAAATTATTGCTACCTGTTCTTTGACCACCAAATCTTCCCATCCCTCCCAATATCAGTTCTGAAACGCTTTGGTTGTTATCCAGTCCCCCATGAATGTCTCATCTGGCAGGCTGGCAGGCTGGTGGAAGCCTGGAGATGGGTGCTTTGGATTGTGGCCAGAGTGGTGATCAGACTGCCACATCTTCCATCTCACTTTTTGAGGCAAGGGAGTTTCATGAGAACTTCCACTGAAGTGATACCAGGCTTTGCCACTTGTGGCTGCACAGGCCCAGATTTCACCTACAAATGGGCCTGAAAAGGAGGAATCTGATTGAAATGGGGCTAATGCAATTTTTGTGATGGTCAGCAGTGCTTGTGCTGAGGGTTGGAGTCCTTAAAAGATGTGAGAGAGAGTTGTCCTTACCTGTGGCACTAATTGTTGCGTTACTCCACAGCATTAGCAAGTACTGAGGTAGAAATGCAAAGTCCTACCAGAATGCTTTCTGTCTTGCTAAGGTCTTTCTGCCAAAAAAAACCCTAATAAAGTGTCTGCAGCAATGGCAGCTGGAAACAACAGATGATACAGATTAAGTGACTTTGTAATTGTGCTGGCTGTTAAATCATGGAAGGCCCTGTGTTTGTTAATTGTTTTTGGGTGGCTGCCTTTCTCTGGGACTCTCCATYCAAAGGGGGCTGGAAAAGGATTTTCTGACTCTGAATTAGTGTGATAACCTGAATAATGCCCAGGGTCTGTGCAGAAATGGGCATCCACCTCCTGGAAAGGCAGCACTGTCCAAGCAGAATGGCCTTGGTGTGTTCCCTGCAGACACTGCAGGTGCTGGGAAAAAAAGAAGGGGAAAGGCTGAGCACCAGAGGGTGTTCTAATAAATTGTTTTCTGTGATTCATCAAGGCTGTTTTATAGCAAAATATAGCCTGTTTGAAGAGGGAGGAGGGAAGAGGGAAAGCTGACAGAGGCTTGGGAGTCCATAATTTCACAYGTTAGGGGTTGTGGGGTTTTTTATGTGAGTGATGCCTTGTGAAGGCTGCCCTAGAACAGAGGCTGGATGGAGCTAAAGTAGGGATTTATTAAAAGGCCTCAATGGATGCACCTTGGGCAGCACAAGAGCCCAGCCAGAGATATACCCAAGATGAACCAAAATGGTCCCAAAATGCATGACCACTCACAGAGTCTCTCACTTTTGTAAGTTCTGGCCCATTTGCACATTGGAGTTAATTGTCCAATTACAGTTTTAACCATGAATTCCCATCCTTGTTTTTCTCTCTTCAGCCCACATTGTTTATCCTCATGGGCCTGAAATTTGGATCATTTGTCCTTGGTCCCCAGCTAGTGAAGGAATTGTTTTGTCTCCCTGCTCTGTGAAGAGAGATCACCATGCCCTAATGTGTAGCTCAGATGAAAGCAGCACAGAATCTGAAAAATATAAAGKCCAAAACCTGAAGCATCATGYGGCAGTGGGAACACATGAAACAGAGGGAAATGTGTATAAACTCCTTTTCCCTGTTCTGATCCTTCACTGGTGCAAAGAGGGAGGGCTGCTGATGCCAGCCCAGCTGCTCTGGCTTGCACCAGAGAGGGCAAATCCAACCCAGGTGGATTTTTGACCCAGGTGGACCCAAATCCACCACAACGCGGGCACTTCTGCCCTCCCACACCCTGTGGATCAGCACCACAGCTCTAACAGGGACCAGTCGAAGCTGGGAGGTTTCAGGCTGTTCCCAGCCCTCCTCCACTGCTCCCTGGCCCGTGTTCCATCACAGAGACTTGGGACACAAGCAGGGACCTTAATTTATAGCGGGGAAAAAAAAAAATGTCAGCGCTGACAGGCGGAGTGGTGCGGGTGGAAATGAGTTCTGCTGATAAGCCCTCCTGACTGTATTTTATTTTACCGAGGTTCTTAACAAACAATCTTTATGAAATGCAAACCTGGCTTATCAGGCTAATGCAGATTGTCTGAAATCCTTATCTCCATGGGCCAGTTAGGCTGGAGTGATTCCCTTTTCACAAGGAGCAGAGAATGAAGAGCTGCACACAAGCCTTTCCCCCCCTGCCCCACCTCCTCCCAATCTCTGCCATTTGCTGGCAGTGAACCGAAGGGCTCTGATTTCCAAACTCATAAATAACGCAGGGCCCCCGAGCCGAGCTGCCCTGGGCTCCCAAAGAGTTGTTCAGCTGCACAGGGAGCCGGGAGGGGCCCARGGCAGAGCTGGGCAAGGGGGAAAGGGAAAGCCCCTGGTTTGTTTGCACCTTTTTTGAGAACAGCCAATGTTTAAGCTGACACCTAATGCTGGAGCAGCACAACCTCCTCACAAGATCCATTCCTCTCCCTCACCACTGAGCAGACCTAGATCCTGAATTTTGAACGTGTTTCCTTGGAGTGATTTTTGCTCCATAACTTGGCCTGCTGTCTGCTGGGGAAGAGCTGCTGCTGCTGCAATTTGTATGTTGAGGATTTCTTGTGAGAAATGTGCCCGCTGCTCAGGAGAAGGGTTTTTTTTTTCTCTCTTCATTCTGTTTGTGCTGTCTGTGTATTTTCTGCGCCTCATGTGGGTCAAGTTTGTGTGCCTGGGGAATGGATGGCAGCTAAATAGTTCTGCTGCTTTTTCTGGGGACAGAAGCGTGGAAAAAAAGGTAATAGCAGCTGTGAGGAAATGTTTTTGTTCTGGTTGCTGAGCCTCTGGGGAATATATATAAAAGTCCCTCTCTGGGAACACAGGACAGAGTAAACAGATGCTGCTGTTGTCTCTGCTGTCTCTGTGATCTGTGGAAATGTTCTCCTTTCCTGGGACACCATGAGATGCCAGATGATCTGCACTAGGTCCTAGCCCTTCAATTCCTGTACTGAAGTAACAAAACCAGGTGAGGAAGGGGCCTGACTTTTACCCACCAGCACCTACAAGTTCCTCTCATGTCCATTTTGCCAATTTGAATGCTTTTCTGATCAGGAGACAAGGGCCTAGATTAAACAATCATGAGGCGTAAGGAGGCCTCACAGAGGTACAGCTGTACAGAAAAAAAAAGGCTCTGTAGGGAACAGGTTTCCCACAGCACGTGGCACAGAGAAATTCTAGTGGGGTTGTTGTTGGCTCCTCTTTCCTCTTGACATCTGGGAAGATGCCAGCATGAAGGATTAGTTTAACAACAGAGATTATCTTTCTGAGAGCAGGAGAGCTTGCGTACCCCAGGATGCAGTGTTATCCCTTTCTGTAGACGCTGCTTAACTCCTAAACCCGGGAATATTAATTACACCAAAGCATGGGAGTATCTTGGTGACACCTTTGCCACGGAGAGGAGCAGGGAGATGCCGTGGACACCTTGGGCCCATTGTTGGACATCCCAGAGGTGCAGCTGCTGTCCAGCCTGGCAGGTCAGCCAGCAGCTGGCAGGGCTCATCGTTTCCAGGCAGCACTGAGGGCTGAACGGTGAAAGGACATTTCTCTGTGTCACAGCTCCTTGAGGAAAAACCCAACCCACTCAGTGGTGACGGCTGTGCACACACAATGTGTCCCCTGGTGTTCTCTTCTTTGTTCTTGTGGTTTTTACCCCCAGGTCAGAAGCAATTCCCCTTCTTGATTTGAGAAGAGGAGGAAAATTTGAGAAAAGGATGAGCAAACAGGCAGGATGGCTTCACCACACTCTGCCACCACCCTGCTTTGCTAGGCCACGGTGTTCCTTTGTTCATTCACACCGTGGGCAGGAGTGAGGGGAAGACACACTGAGCTGTAAATCTGTCTAGGTGGTGCCCGTGAGTGGCAGCTGTCAGGCAGGTCTTCAGAGACAAATGCAGCAGTCTGAGTCACCAGTGAATATGCAAAGCATCTCCAGACCTTGCTGTGAGGATGGAGTGTGCTCCTGGAAACAAAGAATCACAATTAGTCTTGGGTGATTATATTACAGCATTTCTACTGGTGGGGGGGGGGTGGGGGGTGGAGGAGGGATTAAATTTGGGGGTTTTGTGTCTCTTTTCTTCTAGGAAGTTCAGTTTTTAGTATCCTTGGAATGTTCTAAAACCCTTTATAGTTGCCCGCCTTGCAGATGTCCCTCTGTATAATGGAGGGGGGGAAAAAAAATCTGAATTCTCCCTCTTCCCCTGGTTTTGATGTGAATGTGTGCAGGAGGGCCCAGCTCACACTGTCTGGTTTTTCTCCTGGGCTGAAGATCTCTGTGTCCCCASTTCTTTCCATTCTAGAGTTCATGCAGTCTCATTAATCTGTTTTATATTTATATTCTATGGTACGATTTTCTTGTTCTTTATAGTTCAGATTTCTTTGCCTTAAAACAAAATAGA
>JACDOX010000435.1:262000-348719 GCA_014549065.1 Cardinalis cardinalis | reverse complement strand
TTGTGTTTTCAGACTTACAAGCAGGTATTGTATTCAGAATAAGCAAGCATTGGTTTAAGAAAAAGTACATGTGCTTATGGTGATTGGATAGAACTACTGTCAACATGCTTTTGCTTTGTGTGATTCATCAAAAAAACTTATAAAGTAAGTGGTAATGTTAAATTCTTGGTCTGCTGCCTGGGATGTGAGCTGCTGGCATCTTCCCATTGTCATAMCCATGGAATGAGAGTGATGCTGGAAAACAAACAGCTCGAGGCGCGTTCCTCAGCAGTCCTGTCCCGTTGGTGATTTGTACACAGACCCCCGGCCAGGGATACTGCCTGACCTTGAGAAATTATTTTGAAAATGCAGGCAATCAGATATGCATCTGGCACAGTTCTCCCCTGTGCAAAAGGAATTTTGTCGAAAGTGTCTAAAGTTTGTCTTCCTTTCTGTCTGCCCTTGGTTTCTGCAGAGGCAGTGGAAAGTAAAGGGGTGTTTAGCATGGTCATGGGGTGGAATACAGGTGAATGGAAATAGTARTGGGTTGATTCCTGTATGCTGCAAATCAGCACTGTTCTGTAGTAACTGATGAAAGTTCATCCCTTTGCACCAGCTGACCACCTGAAGTACAGAAATACTTTAAAAAGTATTGATCAAAATTGATAAAAAAATGATCAGAAAGTACTTAAAACAACTTAACAAAACCATTGAAAATGAAATTTGAAGCTATACCATCTCTCCACCATCAAGGCAGCAATATCGGCATAGATTAATAACTCAGCAAAATAATAGCATGGAGTAACTTCAAAAGTGAAGGAAGAAAGCTACCTTTAAGAGTCAGGATAGTGAATACATCTGTATTTTCTATATGAAATGAACTGTAAAATCATAATAAACTCCTGAAAGGCTGGCTTCATTGGGGTGTCCCTCTGCACACACATGCACAGCTGGTCCTGTAAGAGGAGCAGCCCCAGGCACCAAACCTGGGACATCTGCTTTGAGGATTTCAACCTCAGCCATTCCCATGCAGCAACCTGCACTAAGGGGTGTTGGAGAGATTCAGAGCAAATTCCCTCCTTTCTTACAAGAGTTCACCTTAGAGAGCAAGCTACATGGTTCCAAAGAGTTGTACATGGAGGAAGAGGACTTGCCAGGCTGTGGAAAATCCTGGAATCCCCAGCACATAAAATCCAAATGGCTTGGATTTTATGTCCAATGGGGGTTGAGGGTTTTGCCTGAAGTCAGACTGGAAATTAAAGCTCTTGGTCTCTTGACAACTTTTTGCCATTAATTGTAACTTTGTTGTAGAAGGTGCACCTATGGCAAAGACCTTTGGGGCTTTTAGTCTTTTGGTCAGAAAGAATTTCTTAAATTCAACCTCGCATTTCTTTTAATCCCTGTTTTGAGTGATGCTGATGTGGGTGCCTTTCTGCTGCATGCAACCTGGCTGAGCTCCACATTGTGTGCCCCTGAAAGTGGCAGCTGCTTATCCTTTCAGATGCCTGACTTGTTTTCCTCTATTTTAGGTGATTTCCAGTAACTTTTAATGTCGAGGTGCATCTGTGTCAAGTGGAAAATGAGCTGTTTGTCTCTCCCCTTGCTCCTAGTGAAAAGGTTTAGAGGCACATTAGGTTTTCAGTCTCTTTATTCTGTGGCTAAACATTTTCTTCAATGCTATCAGCAAGTTTCAGCATTAAAAAGGAGGAGATTTTTGGCTTCTGGAATTAAGCCAGAAAGTGTGGCCAGAATTTAAAGCACCCCCTGATGCATTTTGTTAACACTAATACGAGATTCAAAATGCCACGGAAAAGCTCTAGATGATGAAAGTTTAATATTTCAGCAGTCTGCATGCAGCTGCCATCCTGAAACTCGAGCAGCCTCCTCCAGCTCAACACACTCAAAATCTATTAATCTAAATTATGATTTTAAAGGGCAGGAGCCCAGATGTGAGTAATTGTTTCTTATTGTTCCCATATGTTGAGCAGGGCTCCGAAGTCACAGTGGTAACTCAGCTGTGGGTTTGCAGCCTCTCTCTGTCCTTTTCCTGCCCATCACTCTGTGTCTGCTGCTTTCATCAGGCTCACCTGGGTCACCTCACAAAGCGGAAAAAATTACTCAAATCCAGGCCCATCCTTTGAAATCTCTGCTTGTGTTTAGGCAGGGTTCTCTGCTATATCCTGGCCACTTGCAAGTAAGAGTTTTGCTGGAGAGAGACAGAGTTTGAGGTCTGGCCCAGTGGGAACCATAAACATTTGTTTGTGACCATCACTCTTTCTTGGAGAGGCTTCTCTTGGCTCTGGAAGTTGTGCAGCAGGATGAAGGCTTTTGCTCCTGCTGGCATACCACACAGTCCCCTATGCCAGAAACAGCTTTTCTTCCTTTTGGGAAGAGGAACAACCAGGGTTTTGCCCCTGGTTTGTTTCAGGGGCTGGAACTTTAATCCTGGCAYGCCAAAGTTCAGAAAGATGCCCGGTTTTGAGATGATGACACTGCAGCCACCCACATGTTCTTGGCCTCTTCAAAATGGCCAACTCTCAGGTGTCCCACTTCACAGAGTCACACACGGAAATGTGTGACTTCACAAGTTCCTAAGAGAGAGGATTCAGTCTGCTGCTCCCCCCAGGTCAGACAGTTCCTGTGGTGCAGAGGGGAGGTGGCTGAGGTGACCTGCTAACATCGCACCTCACAAAATCCATTTGGTGTCCCCTTCAATTTTCATGTGTGGCTGCTGAAAACCAGACCTGTTGCAGGTAAAGAATTGCCCCAGGCCCCAGGGAAGTTCTTAGGATGCATCCCAGCAGAGATTTTTGGGAGGAGGAGCAAGGCCCAGGGTGCGATGCTGCTTCCACAGCGCTTGTTCCTGGCTGAGCTGCACTGTCCTGGTCTGTGGAAAAGTAAAGCCAGGACTGCAGGGATGGATTGTGATGTGTTCCCCCTGCTGCCAGCTCACTGACAAATATGGGGAGGAAGATGAATAAGCCTGGTGTGGTTCATGGGTGCCAAGTAATCACAGCTCAATAGGAAGCTTAATAAAGACACAGTGAAGCAGACCCTGATGTATGACCCCTTCAGAGCATTCTGACAGCGTGAAAAAGACCCTTAAAGCTGGTGTAAATGCCAGCAACCCTGTGCCATCTCACCAGCGCTGGCTCTGCACCTGGGACCTCCTGCCCAGTGCCTGGCAGCGGGTCCTGGTGYGCCCCAGCAGTGCAGGACAAAGTTCTGTCATATCTGCATCCTCTCCTGCGTGGATGCAGGATGTGGGGATGAAAAGCAGTCCACCCTACCCCTCTCCCTGCAAGGAAAGTGTATGTGGGACCATTGTGGGGTTTAATTTCTTGGGGTACACTCAATGAAGTAAAAGCTTGCGACAAATGGTGGCAGGCATGATTATTTGTTTTACTTGTGTGAAGAGAAGCAAAATCTGCACTAGAGAACGTGTCTATTGAAATGTAGCCATGATATTTTCTGAAAAATCCTATTTCCTTAGGTTTTTTTCTCCTGAGAAGCTGAGAGGCCTCAGGAACAAAATGCAAGCAATGGTTATCTGCTGCTGTGGAATGCAACAGGTGCATCTGGGATTGGTCTCATGTGGATGTTTCTAATTAATGGCCAATCACAGTCAACTGGCTTGGGCTCTGTCTGAGACAGAAGCYTTTGTTATCATTCTTTCTTTTTCTATTCTTAGCTAGCCTTCTGATGAAATCCTTTCTTCTATTCTTTTAGTATAGTTTTAATATAATATATATAATAAAATAATAAATCAAGCCTTCTGAAACACGGAGTCAGATCCTCGTCTCTTCCCTCATCCTAAGACCCCTGTGAACACAGTCACATTGAAACAAAAMTATTTTTTAATTTATTAAAAATTTAGTATTTAGTGATATTTGTTTGCTATAATTGCAGGCTCTGTAAGCTTTGTGGGTTGACTGCTCCTGTAGAAACAGGAGGCTGCACAAGCTGACAGTCAGGGCAAGTACTGACTTCTGGAAATTTGAAACATTTGCACAAGTGCTTGTGCTTTTTGGCGGAAAAAAGGAATGATTTAGTTTTGCTTCTTCTAAAATGTTTGGCAAAGCGTTTGAAATAACCATTGTTAGTTTGTTTGCTTTCCTGGTTGTAGTGCTTTATCGGGACAGGTTTTGAAAGCTCTGGGCAGTGAAGTATCCAAGCAATTAGGGATCAGGAGCTTCAGCTCCTTTCCCTTTCTGGACCTGCAAGCCACCTCCTCCTCCCCTGCTGCCCGGAGCATCTCAGGGCAGGTTTTGGGAACATAATAGGTTGGAGGAAGTAACAGAGAGGAGGGGCACTCTCCAACTCTCCAATGTAAATTACATGGAAATTAGGCTTCTGTGAGGCCAAAGGCCCCTCCGGAATAGGGCCTTTAGTTAACATAACACTTGTGCTAAATGAAGCGGTTGACACAGCTTTCAGGCTGTAGTGCCACTGCTAATTTACCGTGTGAAAGGGCTGAACCTTCTCCGCTCGAGTTCTGCGGGGAGCAGCCCTGCCCTGGCAGGGACCCGGGGCTGCTCCTCCGCGGCTCTGAGAGCCACCGCGTCCTTCCACGGCTGGCCTGTTGGTAATTYACGGGGCAGCCCCGTCTGCTGGAACATCCTCAGCGCTCTTAAAAACCCAGTAGGTGAGCACTGCTGAGCCGTCTTACTCTCTGGAAATCGCTGAGCTTTTCCTGGGAGCTGGCAGAGGGAAGGAATGGTGCAGTGTGCCTGGAGCTGCTCGTCCTGGGTGCAGGAGTTTTCCTGCCCCATGAAAGTGGGGTGGTGAGCTGGGGGTTCTCTTTCCCCACCCCTTGTTCTCCTTGGTATCCCCAGGATATTTCCTGCTGCCCCAGGGCATAAGCAGGTATCTTGCTGGGGTTTTTTTCCCTATTTGCTCTTAAGTTCATCCAAAGCAAACYCCCAGCGCTTAATGGAGAAGGGGATGGAGGAGTAGAAAGGATTGGATGGGTCCCAAAGGATCTGTATGGTTGCAGTAAGGGTAGCTGGCCTGTGCCTAGGGCCATTTTATGACCATTTTCATAGAAACAAAGATTGGTTTGGGCTGGAAGGAACGTTTAAAGGCCACCTAGTCCAACCACTCTTCACTGAGCAATATCTTCAATTAGACCACGTTGCTCAGTGCGCCATCCAAAGGGACCTTGAGTATTTCCAGGGGTGGAGCACCCCTCACCTCTCTGGGCAGCCTATGCCAGTGTTTGACCTATAAATGAGTGAAAAATTACCTATAAACGACCTATAAATGAGTGGTTACCCAGGGCAGGGGTGAGGCTGGATGGACCAGCCCCTGTCATGGACACAGACACATGACTGGGGTGGGGTTATCCTGCAGGTTTTGGGTTTTGCACTCAGATGTCACCTTGCTGGCCTGTTGTCCTTGCTCAGAGAGGAAGCTCTGGGGACATGCCAGCCATGAAACACAAGTCTGTGTTTCACTGACCCTTCCTCTTAGCCACAGGGGTGTGGAGCTGGCTCATCTTTGCAGTAAAAGCATGAGTTAACCCTGCAGTGCCCTGGAGTGAAGGGCAGGCTGGGAGAGGTGTGAATTCACCTCCTGGTGTCACACAGAGTGAGGCAGAGGGGCACCAGGGCTTGGGGCAGCACTGGGACAGCAGCAGGAGCTGTCTCTGTCCTCTGGCTGCAGAAGGTGCCAGCTGTGACTCCGAGTGAGAGGGAGCTCCCACCAAAGAAGGGAGGGCAGGATCCACTGGTCTGCTACACATTTTCATCCCCCCAGCTTCACCTCACATTCTGTCAGAGCAGAGCAGGAGCTTCCTCCTGCTTGGGAGTGCAATAAATACTCCCTGTTCCTCAGGAGGGCTTTTGAAAGAGCCATCTCTGCTTCTGGAAACATTGACAATGTCAGAGCTGGATAAATAAGTAATTTTTTTTTTTTTTAAACCTCCTCAAACAGAAGAGGAAAAAGAGGGAAAAATCAGACCACTGCTGATGCTGGTACCATCCTTTCCTGCAAAGTTCTAGCCAGAGTCACTGAGGTAAGCGACTGAAGCTGGCAAGGATGGTTCCAGCTACCACCCCACGCCAGCCCCAGAGAAGGGCAGGGGGGGCATGTGRCGAGCAGAGAAAAGGCAAGACAGAGAGAGCATCTCCTGGGAGATGCAAAACAAGCTCCCTGGATTGCCAGGACTAGTGGTGACACGCGCCAGACAAAGGAGCTGCTACTCTATAAATGAGGCAGCCGGGACCAGCGCTAGGCTGACTCCAGCGAGAGCCAGCTCCGTGGGCAGGCACTGGAAAAGCAGTCGGGAAAGAATCACAGGAAGCTCCTGATTTTGCTGCCCGTTCGCCCCCCGACCAGGTTTCCAGAGGCACAAGTAGCAGAAAAGTAAGTGAATGGCCTCTTCTCTTTACAGCTGTCCTCCCCTCTTTTGGGCTTATCTTGCAACTTTCGTACGGAAGCCAAAATTTCCCCTCGGAGCAGGGAATGTCCTAAAAGGAAGGGATTTCTGCAGTGGCCTTTTACCAGTTCTCTGGATTTTCATTTCTTATTGTGGCACCTCTGGTTCCTGTCATCAAAAATTTAAGAGCAAGGCATCTCATCTGACAAACAGCCACTTACAAGTGGCTGCACTTCATCAAGTGGAGAGACAGTTTGTACCTGAACTTTCCAAATTCCYACTCCCTTCAGTGAGTCAGACCTTACCAGAAGAAAATATTGATTGGTTTTACTGCTTTTGAGAGAAATGTTGGTGGTGAGATGTGGAGGAAACGAAAGTGATTTTATAATCACTGTTCCTAACTGTTCCTAGATTTTCTTACAGCTGTATAATTGCACATTAGGCAAACTCATTTATAGCACTGCAAGCTGCTGTAAATCAGAGTTATTGCACTGGTGCAARAGGATTAGACAGAGTATCATAGATTCCCTGAGTTTAGAAATAAAACTTAAGTGAATTCTCTAATCCTGTTTCATATTTAAAACAAATTCCTTGCAAAAGCACAAATAATCATGTACTAATTACTCACTAGACTRTGTGGAAATTCAGTGTCAACAGGTAAAAGTGTAAGGAATAAGTTTTAAATTCCAGTCCTCACATATTTAAAAATATCCCCATAATTTACTGGTCATCTGTGTTACAGCTGATGTAGATGTAAAACATATAAGCATTTGAATTTTCTGCATTCAACAGTGCACTTAGGAGGAAGAACTTAGCATTTTTAAAAAAATTTCACTTTTCTTGTTAAATCTTAGTAACTCTCAGATTTGTGACAAAACTCCTGAAACTGCCAGTATAAAACAGGTTTCTATTTCCAGGGGTAGCCTTCCGCATAAAACAATTTTTTGAGAAAGTTAATAAACAGCAAAACATGCACGTTTTTTGCAGTAGCTGTCCCCCTATCCTTCCTAATTTCCTGGTAAAACTACGGGACAATATTTTGTTTTCAGAATCTTTTTCCACCATGCATTTATATATTATTTCACATAGATACCAAAAAATAAAAAAATAAAAAAATAAAGGCCAAGCAAACAGTGAACCACAAAGCTAACCAACCAGAAAAAAACCCAGAAAACCAGAAAAAAAAACCCCAGAACATAAAGGCAGCTTGGTTTTACTGCCTGTTTACATAAACCTTTAAGGTAGCTGTGATATGAGCAGGTGATCCAGGGAATGTTGTGCTCACGGGGCCAGCATGCCAGGCAGGAAATCTGTGGACTAAACACAGGTGGCTGAGGGAGGGATGATCTTGGAGCTGCTGCTCGTCTCAGGAGCAGCCCTACAGAGGCTGGTGGCAAGGCATTCCGGGGAAGATGGGGCTGTGCTCCTTGTCCTGCCGTGGTTTGCATCTCACTTTTGCCATTTTGGTGTTTTGCCGTGGTGGCCACGTCCCTGCTCATGGTGACCCAAGGCACTGGTGTGAGCCAGGGTGGGCAGCAGCTGGGGGGAGCTTTGGCAGGAAGGAAAGGCAGTGGGTGCTGCCAGACCTCCAGCCTTGCTGTGGCCGCACTCACAGACAGATTTGCCACCAGCCTCAGAGCAGAGCTGGATGGAAAGCAAATATTGTTTGGGGACCACGTCCAAACACAATAAAAATCCACGTTCTCCCTGATGCAAATGCCCTTTGCATTGGCTGGATTTCCCCCTTTTTGCTCCCAAAAACTTTTCTAACAGTGTGAGGTGCTGCASACTGCTCTCTGCTGAGCTGTAAGACGTGCAGCGTCTGGTCCCACTCCTCGCTTGAAGAGGATGTGGACTTCCCTACAAACACAGGCAGGGCAAATGATTTCTGCTATTCACAGCTGCCCTCTGCATCCTCGGACCAGAGAGAGGGAGGCAGGAATGGGTGATGCAATGAGGTGGGAGAAATATCAGTGTGGAACAGGGTTTTGCACACTGGGTCTGGGGAAAAACAAACAAACAAAAAAAGAGACCTGAAGAACTCCTGRAACAGAACTCAACTGTTTTTCTTCTCTGTGTTTACCTCAAAGCACCGTGAGGGTGTCTCTCTGTGGTACTTGGGCTGTTAATTTGGCAGAGACTGCTGTTTAAGGAAACCCACAGGAACTGTCATTCAGGCCAGAGAAGCACTTTACCAAGAGAGACTCTCAGATTCGCTGGAACAGAAAACAGCACAAGGGCAACTTCAGCAAATAAAAGCTAAACCTGGCAGAGTGTTCCTCCTTTCTCAGCTTAGCAAGCTGTCATGCCCCTGCCAATGCACTGGAACTCCATTTAGCAARAGCTGTTGCAGCCCATGAGTGGGTTCTTTATTTTTTTGGTATAATTCATCTTTCTGCAAAGAGCCACACAACGTATTGAACGGAAGAGAGCTACATGAAAAAAAAAAAAACAAACCAAAAAACAACAATAACAAAAAATAACCCCAACCCCCAAAAAAGCCCACTCCCGTGTGCAGAGTGCATCTGCACTCCATGTGTAAACCTTTCCTTGAGCTRCATCTTTATCACTGTTGTCAAGGTCTTGGCCACACACTCTGTGCTCTCCCAAACCCCATCTGGGTGGCAGCCCATTCATTTCACTGCAGGTTTTCCCTTCCCAAGGCAGGCCTAGAGGGCAGGATGGCACAGTGTGCATGCTGTGGAGTCTGATTTTCTCAGAAAGCAGAGAGCTCCTCGGTGCTGACGACCTGAACCCTCCAGGAGGGCGACTGGATTACAAAGCTCAGAACACAGGGGCAGCACTGGGTTAGGTGAAAGAGCTGCCCCTTGGAACTGGGATCATGTGCAGGGCAGTAACCCCAAACACGAAGGGTGACCTGGTCCTGAGACCTTCACACGGCTGCTTTTGAAGACTCCAGTGATTTCCTTTTTCCAAAGGTTCAGTGAGAGCACAAGTGCGACTGTGAGAGCTTCTGTAAATGCTGCCCTTAGACAGGAGGGCTCCCAGGAGCAGAGATTCTGCTGTGTGCATTTTGTCCTAGATTTAAAGGCTCTAAARAAGGGAAATCACTGTGCCAGCATGGACTGGTTTTTATAGTGCTTTTGCTGCTCTGCTCTCCTGTGTGTTGTGGTGTGATTTTGTCACATAACACCCCCAACAGAGGCATGAGGCAGAGAAAGGAGCCCTTGTTTACTCCAGAAGTAGTTCCTCTTCCCACATCTTATTTGAAATAAAATGAAGTTCACTGATGGTGTAAGGAATCACCCTGGGGATGCAGGGAAAGGCTCTTCTCATTCATTTTACCAGCACTGCAAGGCTGGGCCACCCCGTGCTTGTGTCTGCTCTAACACACACATTCTTACATACACTTGACAATTTTTTTTTCCACAAACCTTGCACTGGTTAATAAGCAGGAGGGTCAAGGAGGTGCAGCGAAAAAAAGAAAGAAAAAAACAGAAAAAAAAAAGAATTTGCCTGAGGCAAGGGAACCACAGAAACACAGACAGAAGCTCAACTCCCCGGTTGCCAGCCCAGCATTCACTCTCAGCACTGAGATCTCTCTGTGTCCTTGTCCACGGGTACACCTGTGGGATTTTGGGTGGGAGGCACTTTGGGAAGGGTCAGCACTGAGGTGCAGGGAGGCAGCAATGGGGGGAATGAGCTGAGGAAAGCTGGGGGAAGAGCCTGTACCTGGTGGTGAGCTGCTCCTCTTGCGATCCATCAAACCGGGGTGCATTGTCCCCTCTGCCCTTCCTTCCCCTCCCAGCCCAAAGAAAGTCCCTGAAATCCAAGCAGCCGTGCAGCAAACTGTGCATAGTTAAGCTGCAAGGAGCGAGTTTATTCCTCCTAGGGAATGGGAAAAGAAATAAAGTCTCGTGTCAGCGATAAGCAGTGTTTTGTCTCGTAATACCCATGCTCAGTCTTGCCCTCTGTGTGAATCTCAGTGCCGTGCTCTGAGGCTTGTGCGAAACCGAAGAGGGGAACTGTGAATTTCCCCTTTCTCCTCCTGCCCAAATCACAGGGATGCAAAGCGAACAAAGCACAGCAGCAAGGAGTGATAGCTGGGGAATCTCCGCTCCCCTGGCAGATCGGGCTCACAAGCACCYGCCTGGGAGAGGAAACCATCTGCTCTTCTGTTGCCATTTACTTAAGGGCTGGGGGGACTTAGCAAAATCCAGCGCAGTGTGTTAAATAACCAATTTTAGCAGGCACTGGGTTTCCCCTGCGGAGTGATGGTGTGGCACCGCAGGTTTACTAGAAGCGCTCCAATTCTTGGTGGCAGCAGGCATCTGCTGCCTGATTAAGATTTGCAGGAGCAGGTCTCCAGCGGCCAGTTTCAACATGGATTTAACTTCGCCGAGGTCAGAGGTATAACTTGAGGGAGGAACTTTCTCGCCCAAGATCTTTAGTTAATAGCATCCCGCTAATTATGACGGAGTGCCGGGCTGCCGGCGGGTCCCCTGCCAGCGCTCAGACATTAACCGCTGGCTCGGGGGCCATTTGCTGGGGAATGTCTGGCAGAGCTGTGCTTTGTGCCCGAGCTGCTCTGCTGCTGCCTGAATTGCCTGAAAGGCTTTAGCACGGAGAGCCTGCGAGAACTGCTGCTGGGAGAGATCTTCATCGCCGCCGCCGCCGCCGCTCAGTCTTTTGTCTGGCTGCGTTAGAAACAGCCAGCGTTCCGCCCACCACACATTTTTATATTTTTAAAATGGGTAGGCAGGGGGTGCAAAGAGCTTCAGTTGTCTCTTTGGTGGGTGGTGGTGGCTTGTTTTTCCTTTGTTTCTTTGCATAATTGTCTTTACACGTTGCAGACGCGCACCTTAGCTCATGAAACTCCATTTACAGCCTGCCTTCCTGACCTGAGTTAAATCCTCTCCTCAGTGCAAAATGTTGTCCTTCAAAGTTATTCCTGCAGTGAAAATGGTGTAAACTTCCAGATTTACGTTGCTGAGAGCAGAATTAATCGTCTTGAATTTAAGTTGCTGTTTTATCAGATTTTTAATTCTCAGGTAAATGTGGGGCTGTTAATCTGCGGTTGGGAAAGGTGAGCAGAAGCTACAGAGTCCAAACCTGCAGGTTAATGCAATAAATCTACATGTTATTTGTACAAACAGGTGATCTCTGCACAGATTTAAAACAGACCAAGTAGATGACATGTATTTCATACAGAGCATCAGAGAAAGCTAAAGTATACATTGCTTGGTTGTGCAAAATTAGCAAAGACCTGAAGTTGCCAATAATACATTGAAAGACAAGTTTGGTGAGAAGAGTTGGGGAGAAGGAAGGAAAAGAAGGAAAGGAATGAGACAAAAGAAATGGAAATCAGATTCCCTTGCCAGCAAACTGGCTGCATTTTAACTAGAAGGTGCTGTGGTTACAGAGAACTCGAGGGATCTGTAGGTGACTGGAGCAAAAAAGCTGTGCTGAAACATTGCAATCACTGCAGGATTGGACCAGGATGATTTTTCTGCTATGTTTCTAATGGAAACTCCAAGCACAACAACAGGAAACCCACACAAGTAAAGAAAGAAATGAGAATTTAAGGTGGAGAGACACATAAGGTGGCTCACGCCCTGAAACAAAGCTCCCCAAAGTGCTGTCCCTGCAAGAGGAGGCGCTGGGAAAGGAAAGGAGCTGTTGTTTGCCGATCTCGAATAAATGTCAGAAATACAAACAGACGTTTTTGAAGTGTAAAGCAGGAGCTGCCCTCACAAAGGCATCTGTTTGCTGACAAGGCTTGTGGCCACAAACGTAGCGCTGTCCTTTCCAAAGGCATGAGTGGAGAGACAAAGGAAGCACGGCGCGAAGGAGTAGGCTGGGTTTATTTTTCCACCAATAACACCACTAACAGGACCAGAGGGCACGTTCACAGCACCAGGGCTGGGTGTTAACCTGCTCTCCTGGAGCTCTGTGCTGGGGGCTGTCTGCAGCAGGAGGAAGACAAGAAGCAGACTCTCTCTTGGTATTTGTGGCTGTAAAGAGATGTAAACAGGTACCCAGCAAAAACTGACCCACATGGCAGAATTACAGTGCAGAGCCCCAAAGGCCTGGCAAAATACAGTCCAGTCCATCAGAAGAGACAAGGAAACCCAAATAACTTCCCTTTGTACAGATAAGTCTGTCTTCAGAAGAAAAAAAAAAAGAAAAAAAATCAAACAAGAACATAAACACCAAAACAGAGGACAGAGAAAGAAGCAGGTGGCATTCTGCATTTCACATGGATCTGWGCAGCTGCTTGGAAGAATAAATCTGTAAAGGCAAAAGTTTTGCCTTGGGCACTGAAAACATTGCAGTACAGAGAAGCACTGAAAGACAGTGTTTAAATCTGTACCACTGATGTGGCACTGCTCTTGCCAGAAAGGTACATGCAACATATATGAGGTAGGTGCAAAGCACCAAGCAGATTTGTTCCCACAGCACAAACCAAAAATGATACAAAGATCAGGAGAATAATTTTAAAAAAATGATTAAAAAGAGAGATATAATACCCATTTGGATCAAGCAATGAGTCTTAATGTAAGCCTACAAAAGACGAGAAAAACTTTCAGCAACCTGAAATATAACGAATTTGGTTTTTAAAGGGGCCTTTCATGAAACAATGCAAATTTGATGAGAGAGTTTTCCCATCCCCTAAAAGTATGACAGTAATTTCAGACCTCTACCAAAATAGAAATGTGTTACCAGTGTAAAGGCCAGGGCCAAGAGGAGCATGTGAGGTGTTGTCAGTGAGAGAAGGCATTTCCAGTGTTCAGGGGTGTGCCTGCACAGCTGCATCCCTGCACACAGCTGTGACAGGATTCACAGTGCTGCAGCTGTGTTCCCCTGGCAGCTGGTGATCTGTGGAACTTGAAGGAGCTGGGCAGGAACTTCCCTGCCTTGGCTCCCTGACAGGGCATCCCAATTAAACTGTGAGTCACATTTGTGTTTCTTTATTCCCTTGGACTTTTGCTGTGTGTTTTGGTGAACCCCGGGTGTTTTACATGGTGTAAGGCTGCTGCAGATGGAAAGAGGATCACAGCTGGGCTGTCATCCCAAAGTTTCCTGTTTCTGGGCATGAAGGATGCTATTCCCTCTGCTCCCCACTCCCCTTCAGAGGACTACAGTAGAGAAGGGTTTGCCAATGGTATAAAAAGCTGAGGTTTTCGCRTGCATAAGAGGGTAAGGAAACATTTGTCCTTTAGTCTCTTGGCTGTGGAAAGCTCTTCCCTGCTCCAACTGTCTGTGTGCCATTGGCATAAAGAGCTGCTTCAGAAATGGAGGAGTTTGTCTCCTCCAGGGCTGTGGGAGAGAAGGGAAGGCACGTTCCCATGGTGGTGGGAGAAAGGTTAGGGCAGCACRAAGAACTTTTGGCAGCCTTTCTGGTAAATGGCACTTGAAATCACTGTGCACCCCTTGCCTCAGTACTCTGCCAGGTCCATTCTGGGCACGGGGCTCCCTTCGCTTGGCTCTGTGAGGGTGGACAGGGAACAAATGGGGAGAGGTTTTGCCTGGGATTGCCAGCGTGCTCTGCAGGGATCACACTTTCCCCCATGCACTTATCACACTTGTGGCATTTCTCGGAGGCTGAAGGAGAAGCCAGACTGAAAAGTTCTGCCACCAGACACTTTTCTTTATTCCCTTGCAGCCACTGTGGGCTGGGCAGGGAACCAGCCTGCTCAGGCCTGGAGAAATAACCACAGTCACACATGTCTGTGGTGTGGGCTGGCTGCTCACTGGAGGCCCATGGGGAAGTCCACCTGGCTTGGTTCCAGCCAGGAATCACCAAGCTTGGGCCAGCTGGGTGCAGACTCCAGGGAGGTGTGAAATGAGGCTGGGAAGGTGGGGATGTGTTCTGCACTGGTCTGCCTGCTTTCCCCCATACAAAGTGCCTGTGTGGCTCTCACGCAGCCTGGTGGGATGACAAATGCATTGTCTGYTGGGAATTCTGTCGCAGGAGAGCTCTGAGGAGCCTGGAGGAGCTGGGCTTGCTCCAAATGTTTGTATAAGGAAATTAAACTCCTTTACCTCCTTTGTGAAGTTCTTACTGAACTCTGGCATCTGGTTGCATCTCTAATACTTCTGATTATGACTTTAGGGTGAATATTTGAAGSACATGAAGGACAAGAGCACCAGCCAGAGGGGGTAAAAATTAGAATCCTAGCACCACCACTGTGTGCTTGCCACTGGCCCAGAGGTTACAGTGGCCCTAAAAAAGCAGCCTGTGTGAAAGTCAGGGGTATCCTGCATTCACTCACCATCTCCTTTGCTCTGCAGCACCTTAAGGATGACAAGGAAGATCTTCACCAACWCCAGGGAGAGGTGGAGGCAGCAAAATGTCAACAGTGCCTTTGCCAAGCTGAGGAAGCTCATTCCCACCCACCCACCAGACAAAAAGCTGAGCAAGAACGAGACGCTCCGCTTGGCCATGAGATACATCAACTTCCTCGTCAAGGTCCTGGGAGAGCCAGGCCTGCAGCAGACAGCAGTGGCAGCCCGGGGCAGCATCCTGGGGCTCTTCCAGCAAGCCCCACACTTGCAGAGCATGGAAGAGCTGACACTGATTGAAAACTGTGGCGTCTCCTGTCCCGGCATGAGCGGCAATCTAGTAGAGTGTTGGTCAGAGGCATCATCCCCCTAGCAGACAACGAGATGTGCAAGTCTCGGTGTTAGTGTGCTAGTCCCTCTCTCCTGGCAGAATCTGTGGGTTGCTCTTCGGTGTACTGTGATTATTTATTTGTATTTATTGCTATTTAATTTGCATTTTTATTTAATAGGGTAGGAAATCCTTGGTCGTGCAAAAAACCTGGAAGTCCAGATGGAGAACTTGTGATCTCTGGGAGCTTGGAAGGCCTCGCTGCTGTCATGGCAGAGTCCAGGCCAGGAGAGTCTTCTGTCCAGATCTCCTCCATAAATCAGGGCATAGAAATTCCTTCTCTTTCCTGACAGGGAAAGAGATTATTCTCCTATTCTATTTCAAGGAAACGCTATTGAGATGAAGAATTATGACAGCACCACAAAATTTGTCCACAACAGATATCTGGCCTCAGTAGTGAAAGATTTTGAGAGATGTGATATTTGACACAGTCCTCCATGAGTTGTTCTAGGGGCTAATTGCACTCTCTCTTGAACTTGTGGATCTTATTTCTAGCTTGATTCTTTTTTTTTTTTTTTTAATTTAAGCCCTTGAACTTGGCTACATATTTCTTCATCAGACTGGAGGGACCCCTTATGTCAGAGCAAGGCACATTAAGCAAAATTAAATGTTAGCTTAAAAAAGTGCCAATTCAAAATGACAAAATCCATAGTCATAGATGGGTTTCAGTGGGTTCAATAGGCAAAGTAAATCTCCTCCATAGCAGTGACAGGTGCACAGGAAGGAAGATGGTYGGCCATACCCCAGCTGCCTTTAAAGAGGTTGGTGACTCAATGCCTTTGCTCTTCTGTAGGAGCTGTAGCAATGGGGGAGGTCCTTTTTGGGAGGGAGGTGCCAGGACAAAGCCCTCAGTGAAAACCTTTGTGGGCAAAGCTGTGTCTGTGGTTATGCATGCATACCCCACTGACTGCCCTTAAACTTCCCAGTTTCACCTGCCCTAACTGAGGCTGTCCCACCTGGATTCCATCCCAAAGGGGCCATTGGAGCAAGGACAAAGAAATTGGTGTGAATATCTTCCATTTGTGAGTCACTGCCCTGTAGGAGCCATCACACTGTGGGTGTTTACATGATAAGCTGCATGAAAGTGGCCACTGTGGGTTATTGCTGCCCACAAAAAAATCCAATCTAATTTCCTGACTTGAGTTATGACCTGTGCCAGACAAGGCCTGGTCTGCTCATGTGATTTATAAGCAGCCCAAAATAGCAGAGAAAATGACACCAGGTTTAAGCAGAATGGCTTTCTGGTGAGATCCTGCTCCCACTGACACAAGCGCCTCTCGATTTTCATGTGGACCAAGGCACATGTCAAGGCTTAGAAAAGACAATTGTTTATGACTGGTGAAGAAATGTAGCTCCTGTAGGCCAAGGCMTGTCCCTGGGCTGTTTCTGTTTGTTCATGAGACAAAGAGGTGCTTTCAGAAAGCAGAACTAGGGTTTGTGCATGCAGCATGCACGGCCTTTCTGCATGAGGGGATTTGGCACCTGAAGCTGAGCTGCCTTTCAAAGCCTCACCAAGCACCAGGTGCACCAAAGAAGCCAGGGCTGGCTCCTGCTGTGGGAATGTTGAGCTGTCCTCAGCCTTGACAAAAGCCAAGGTCTGACAAGAACACAGCTCACTCCATCCAGCGCTGGTGCTGGGAGGTACAGGCACACCAGTGGACAGATTTTGACCAAAAGAAAGAAAGAAAAATAAATAAATCTGGAAGGGTTCATGTTGATCTGGTTTCCTTTCTGAACACTGCTAACACTTCGCTTGTCCCTGGGTTTGTGAGCTGCCAGGATGGCCCTGGGGAGCAGCTGAGTGGAAAGGCATCGAGAGTCCTTTGTTGTTTGTTTCTCCCCACCTCTGCCCACCTTAATGTGGCTAAATGGAGCCACAGCCTCTTCTGCATGGCACCTCCAAGGTAATGAGCCACATCCTCCTCCCAGCTTTCCGCTGGCTTGCTGGAGTTGCAGCAGGACAAATTAGTCCAAGTAAATGAGAGCACTCCCTGCTGAGGCGTGGTGGTGCTGTTGGGTCTATCAGTCACTTGCTATCCTAGGAAACACAAATCACCAAGGCGAGGAAAAACATCTTGTGAGCAGCTGTCATACTGGGAAGGGGAAAGGAAACCCGGCAATTTTGTAACATAACATGCTTGTTGTATTTTCTATGCTAAAAACCTTCCCTTCTTGTTATTGCTTCGGTTCATATCACCATTTCCTTTGATTTCCTTTCAGTTCAGGAGCTCCCTACTGTCACATTCAGCAAGGATTTCMCTAGATCTCTCTACCAAAGATTTCTTTTTTTTGGTCAAGTTTCTTCTTTGTGTTTTGGGGATTTCTTATCTGCGTCATCATGAACAAATGCTGTGCAACTGATAACACTTTGTGCTATATGATGTTATTTAACACCTAATATATTCCAAATAAATTATTTAAGAAACTAATCCTTGTTGCTCTAAACTTCTCTAAAATTTCATTTCACATTTGCATACCACTCAGTAGAGGATCTCAAAGACCTTAGGATGTGATTTCCAGCAGAAGATTTTTCTGCTGTCTCTTATGCAAGAGTCTTGGTGGTAGAAACARTATCATCAGATGATGAATAATGACAGGAATTCTTTGTTTATTTTCTAATTTCTTACGCTTTTAGTTCATATTGTATTTCCATCTGTGTGCTAAGAAGATTTTCACCAGCCCTTGAAAGAGACAAATAACTAAAATTTCATTGCACAATGCTGTTATTTATCTCTTCCAAAGATTCACAATTCAAAAGATTTTAATTGATTTCATTTTAAAAAGCATATGACATTTTAAAGAATTAATTGTTATCTGGAGATGTTTAGATAGGCACAACCTAAAGATTCAAACAAGAGTCCAGGTTTGGATATAAAAATTAATTCAAAGTTGAGRGGAGCATAGGATGTAAAACTGTTCTTTCTGGCCAACATCTGGTGAGAACAATCCAATCCTCCCAATCCTCAACCAGATCTGGGGCTGGGAGAGGGAGCACTAGGGTKACAGATGCAGAAGTTGTGAGGAAGAGATGGGAAATCCCTGGATCACAGGGACAGTTTCAATTCCATGCTTGATTGCATATCTCACACCCCTGAGAATGTTCTATGAACACCAAGAGAGGAATTTCTGCACAAAATGTGTGTCAGGAAAGTGTAGTCACAAGGAATTACATACAGAAGTCAGGAAATCAGCAAATGTGAGGTTCAAAATGTATTTGTGTATGATGTCCAGCGTGTATTTACACTAAATGAGGCTATGTCACTTTAGAGAGAGCCCTCTGCTTCCAGGAGGCGTTGCCAAATTAGTTTAAATGCTTAGGATCATGTGGCAATCCCTCCTCTGGAAGTGGGCATGGTACAGCCATGCCAGCACAGTGCTGTGAGATAAAGGGACCTGAGCCATGGAGACGCACCAAGTTATCTGGAGCTGGCTGGAAATGTCTCAGATAGGTGGCTGCAGTGGCAAAACCTTAGTACAAAAGACAAAAATGCCCCTAGTCCTAAGGACCCTGCTGTCCCCAGTTGTAACTAGCAGTGCTGAATAGAGTTTTATGAGCAACATTTTTTTTACTTTTATAGTTTTTTTTCCTGTGAAGCTATGGCTGTCAATACTGCAAAGAAGACCAGCTAAGGTGGTATTTTCTAGAAGCATCCTTGGTTATCTCCAAGGATAAAAGAAAAAGGAGTGCTGGAAAGTTAAAAGAATCATGGTCTGCTCCAACCCATGGTACTCCTAACCTGCACGGAGGGTGTGAAGTGTGCTCCTGTGAATTTGTGATGCAGGAACCTCAGTGAGACACTCCTTCACTTGGAATTTCTAACAGGATCAGTGGAACAATAAACAATACAGCTCCACATTTCAGCTCAAATGAGGATTACTCTCTCCAGAGGCAGGAAACAAGTTCTGCCACTGTTCACCTGTCACAGAGCCTAAGGGAGCTGACACCCATCACGTCCACTTCCTCAACATCCCTGTTGTGGCTCTGGAATGTAATTGAAATTGGATGTTTAGGAAAGGAATGAGTTGCAAATGTATCTTGGAAAGATGCTGTAGTCTCCTGATGAATCCCAGTGAGGGCCAGCCGGTGGTTAGAGGAAGGCCAGGTCTGCAATCTGGGTTTTGGCTTGAGATTCTGTGGATTCAAATCCTGGTGGATGTGAATGTGCTGTGCCTGGCAYTAGACAGTGCACAGTGAGATCCCACATGTGTTTCTGGAGTATTGCCCATGCTGAGGAAGACACTGTGGTGAGGCTTGTACTCAGCAGCCTTATTTGAATGGGGGAATGAAGGAACAGTGAGCATCACAGAGGGGGACTCACAGGATTCCTGGGACAGCTACATTAAATGGCAAAGCAGAGTTGTTTCAGGACACGAAGATCCATCCTAGCACCTGGCTCTAAACAAAAAGTAAAGGTGCAGCACTAATGTGTTTCACAAGCATATGATTCATGAACATTTTAGGAACTTGTCTTCCAGTATTTAATCAGTTTCCACAAATTTCTTTGCTGCTAGGGAATGATATGCAGTGAGCATGGCTAAAGTAGTGTGAGCAAGGCAGATCTGACTTTTGTTCTTTGAAGGCTGGGTGATGAAAGGAGTTGGAGAGAATGGGCGACTTAACTACTGACCTGTGGGGCAGGGGTCACTTGGGAGCCAGTCTTGAATCTAAAGGTCATCAACACAGTGACAGAGTCCAAATCCACCACTTTTCAGGGCTGTAATTGTATTTTTAATACAGCAGGTGCAGAGAGAATCAGAGGGGAGAAGGTGGGTGGAAGAAGCAGCTCAAAAAAGCTCTTGGGTTACAGAAGGTAGAGAGATTGCCCTGTGCCCAGTCAATACCTATATCTGGTTGAATTTATTCACTTTTGTTCTCTCTGTAAGCCATGGGCAGCATTTTCTTTGCGCTTTGAGTTGGTCGAATTCTTCTGTGTAAGCACAGAGCCTCATCCCAATGTATCCTCACTCTACTCCCTTTCCATATGTGCACACAAATGCATATCCCACCCCTCTACAGTTTGTTTCACTGCCTGGGATTGCAAACCCAGTAGAGCACAAGAGAGGACACTCCAAACTTCTTYTGGAGAAGAGACACCTCAGAACCAAGAGCCAGAAAGAGAGGCCAAGAGCAGCCAGCCTTTCCTGGGCATGTCTGCCCTGCTGAGTGTCAGTGTCACAGAACAGCACAAGAGAGGTTCAGGATGAAGGGCAGGACGAAGTGGATCTCAGAGACTCCTGTGGATCTCAGCAGGGACTGCACAGGGATTCAGATGAAGTGTCTGACTTTTACACTGGCCAGCAATGCAGAGAGGTACCCATAAGCACAGGAGAGCAGAGGTTTCCCCAGCATACACCTTTCTACACCTACTGGGGGCACAGTACCTTAGATCTGGGGAAGGTCCCTCACTTTCTCTGCAATTCCCCACTCTACACCTTGAAAGACAGACTCTTAGGTAGCCTGAAACCTTAATGAAAAGCTAAAGGTTGACAGCCTGCAGACAGCAAGTCTCCAGGGAGGTGTTCTGCCTCCAACCTTGTCTGTAGACATTGATTAGCATTGATTTTCTCTTGGTGACTGTATTTGGCAAACCCTGGCAGACAGCAGGGCTCAGCCCTGGAGCTGGGAAAGGCCAAGAGCAGGAAATATTAACTCTGCCTTCAGATCACAGCAGGACAGCCATGCTCTGATACATTGATTTACAACCAACCAGAACGTAACCTATGGATTMCCTCAGCTCAAGACTTCACAGCACTAAATTCCAGCTTTAAAAAGCTTCACACTTACTGGAAAGACCTGAACTCTCAGGAGGAAACTGCAATGCCTAAAAGCACCTTGAGTGGAGGCTATCAGACCTAGTTAACCACAGGATCTCCGACCAGCTGACCATGACCTGAAATATTTTACTGCCTGTAGGTTAAGAGATATTTCAGAAGGAAGAATCAGGTCCTGCTGAGAGGCTTTGCAGAGGTTTCTGTGGGACTGAATGGCAAAAAGCCAGCTGCCAGCTGAGAGCTCCCTACAGAGAGAGTGAGCTTGGCAGATTGGATTTGCCAAGAGCACTTGGTGCTGGCACAGCCTGCTTGGGTGGGAAATATTCCCACCACTTGAAAGGGAACTGAAATAACTCAACACTGAAGGGAGCTGCCTGCTCTGGCTCTTCCTCCTGAGCTATGCTGCAAACGCTTTTCCCAAATTTCCGGGCACAGAAGAGCAGCCAGCTGCTGTCTGGTGAACATGCCCAGCCACTGGGCTTGGCGCAGCCCAGTCTCAAAGGCCACATTTCTGCATAGACATGTGCAATGCAAACAGGTGCTCCCCAGCTCTCAGGTTCAGAAGTGAGAAAGTCATGGCAGGTAACTTCAGCACCATAAGCTTACCTGTCAATTTTGAATAGAATAGCTGAGCAGATACAGAGAACACAAACCAGACATGTCTGTCCTTATATCTTTCTGTCTATCTATTATCTATTGATCTATGTTACCTTTATCATCTCCTTGAAATCAGTTTGAGTTCACTTAAGGTCACACGCAAACAAAACCACACAAATTTTGCCTTTATAATCAAAATAATTCTTCTTTCAGACTAAAGAATAATGTAAGTGAAAAAAATGAAAAGAAGACAGATTGCCAGTGCCTGACAAAACCTGGACTGACGCTACATTTGTAGGGACATAAATTTCTCTCTATGACATGGACACTGACTCCTGTATATGTCAGCTGCAGAAAAGGGAGTAACATCACCTTGTTTCTCTTACATCTAATAAGTAATTTAAACAGCCACTAATTTGGTAATTCTGAAGTAGTGGCTTCAATTAATCTCAAGTATTTCCCAAAAGTACAGGCTCCTGAACCAAAAGAGAGATACACTGATTATGTGTTTCTGGTTATCAAATATGTTTTCTACGTCCCTCGACAGTACAGCTATAAGTTGCTAAAGTAAATTTTTTAAATTCAAAGAAGTGAAAATACTGCTAAAAGAATAGTTTAAAAAAAAGTTTCTCTGCTATTTATCACAACTTCATCAGTTAAATATTTCCAGCAGCTCTCTGTGTGGTGCTGTTAAGATAAATCAAACCAAAGACAGTCTTCTTGAAAACTGGAGGTTCAAGTTAGGCAGGAGTTTGTCATAAATACTGCCTCAGAGCTTGACTTACCCTGACATTTATGTTTCCTTTTATCCTGTCTCTCTGAAGTAAGGAAAAACTCCAGGGCTGGGGCTGTCAGTAAGACTTTTGATCTCGAGGGCTCAACTTGAAACATTTTAGGGTTGCCGTGACTGCTTTTTGGGGTGTTTTTCTTGCAATTTCTGCCCATGAATGCTTTTAAGATACATCAGAAAGATGAGGTTGACTGGTCAGACAATTCAGCTGGAAGAGCTGGTAGTGTAGATGTAGAAGCAGCCTGAATATATTTTTAAAAACGGGCACCTTCAAGTCACTCAATCTCATGTTCCTGAATACACCAGCATATAGAGCCCCTAGCTGCTTTTAAAACCTGTGGCTATGGATTTGAGTCTTGAGTCCTCTGGGAGCATTCATCTCCCAGCACAGGCAGAAAGAGGAGAATCAGGGCAGGCACTAAGGCAATCAAGCACATTGTTCACTACTCTTAGCAAGGCAAGTCCACCACAGAATATGTCCAGGAAACTCCTCCTACAGACACATACCCTTCACCTAGACACTTGGCTTTTTCTTCTTCCACCTTTCTTATCAGTCTCCAGCAGAAACTCTAAAAGTCTTATCTTGATAGGCCAGATTACCAAGATGATCTCCTCTCCATGATGAATAGAAATCAAACTGTTTTTCTCTGTCAGCAAAGCATACATTCCCAGTCCAGACAGTTAAATGAATAGAACCTCTCCTGTCCTGTCCTGTCCCTCTCCCTGTCCCTGTCCCTGTCCCTGTCCCTGTCCCTGTCCCTGTCCCTGTCCCTCTCCCTGTCCCTCTCCCTCTCCCTCTCCCTCTCCTCTCCATCCCAGCTCCCCTGTCATCCTTTCAGTGTCCTTACCCTCCCCCCAATTAATTCCCATGCTTTAATACCATCTAAGAGTCCTCAGTGAGAAGAGGATCTGCTTGCTATGCAGGTGCAAGTTTTCAGCACCACAGCACAACAGCAATGCCACCCGCTCTGCCCTCCTCAGGGCTCCTCTTTGTGAGCCACTTTTTCTTTTCTTCCTTTTCAGCTCCGTGCTGAACAACCCCATGCAGATAATCTGATTATGCTAATTTGTACTTCATGAACCCAGAGTAAGGGGATCTGCGGAGGGTGAGCTGGGCTGGGGATAAGGGTGGTGAGGGCAGGAGAGAGGTTTGGGGAGGGGGGGCACAGACAATGGGTTCAAGTCAGTTAACAAAAAAAGCCGTCTGTATTGCCAAACAAAGCACACTCCGGGTAACCCCTTGCTGCTCTTGACAATTTAGAGTGTCCCAAACTGGCCTGTGCCTCTGAGCAGAAAAGGGAACACGGAGAATATACAATGAAGGGGCACAATGAGAAGTCTGTTTCCTGTTGAATGTTGCCTTTTTTTTTTTTTTTCCCCTCCTTAACTAATCCTTCCCAGAATCTAGTAGTTGAAGTACGGTCCACAAATGGTTTGTCAGGTGGTAGCTATGGCACTAGACAGCTTCTGAGCACACACACCCTCATCTGTCCAGTTAGACTGATGATGCACTCAAAATTTATTGAATAATGGGCAGTGACTTTGCAGACACAAGCTCACAACTCTCAGCTCGGACTTGTCCCTCTGCAGGAGCTGATGGAGTCCCAGCTTGGTTTCACATCGTCTTTGCAGCAGCAGGAATCGGTCAGGAAAGAACCCTGAGGAAAAAAAAAATACAAAGGGTATGGAAAAAAATATTTTCAAGGTTAAAGGAATCCCAAAACTGTTTGCATTTGCAGGCAACTCCTGAGATCATCCGATCTAGCCTCCTGCTCACCCATGTCTCCTAGAGTTGTTTGCCCAGGACTGTGCCCAGTCAAGTGTCTCCACAGATCCTTTGCTATTCCAAGGGAAAATGGGAGAGGGGAGGAAGACAGTTGCTCTGCACTCTGCCTTAAATAGGACAGCTCCTCTTTCTCATGCAGAACAGACTGTTTGTTCTGAAGCCCTAAGMAGAACACCCTTGGACACCATTTTATAAAAGCAAATGGAGGAGGAAAAATGACTACCCTSAAGCTGTCATCTCAGGCACAGTCTTGGGTTCAGGTGCATTTGCCTTAGGGTATTACAGGAAGTTTGCCTGATAGGGTAGAAAACACACAGTATCTTGTCAGCATTGCTCTTCTTTATTTGAGATCTCATTTGTTGAATGTGTGGTGCATTACAAGGCCTACATCAGTATTTAACAAAATTAGCTCTAAATAACGCTGTGAATGGAGCAACTGAGCAAAGGAGCAGAAAAAAGGCATCCGAAATGTAAGATTGCCAGATTAAATTAAAATATGAAGAGTATTTTGAAATTGTCAGATGTTGATGGAAGCATCTACGTTCACTGTATGCACGGAAATGTGTCTTGTTTTCACTCTTTTTCCTGGGATGCAGGGAAGGTTATCAGATGTGATCCCACCCAAACAGTATTTTTATGACCTGTTTTAACATTTCACAGAAATAGATCTGATTAAAAAAAACAATTTTAAATCTGAGACAATCARCAGTCCCTGATCCTATGCTCCCTGAGTGCTAGATGCCTGGAGCTCTTGGAACACTTAAAATCCACTGATATCTAATGAGCTTTAGAGACCTGGGCTTTTGCCCTGCTGATAGATGTAACACAGAAAAGCCAGYGAATGCAGCAGGACTTAGTGAACAGCAGTAGTTTGAGACCTGTCATTTGTACTGTTTGAGGTCTTCCTGGATCCTTTTCTTCCCTTCTTCAGCAGCTCTTGGGTGAGCCCAGACTGGCAAGGACTTGACAAAGCAGATATCCAGAGTAAGCAGCATAACCTTGAGGAGAAGGTCTTGTTCTGTCCCCTTGTTTTTCTCCTGACCTGGGGGATGACTGCCCCAAACCACTGTTTTTCCTAGCTTTTTTAAATATAGTGAATTACAGTAAGCAAGGATGTTTATTTTGCTATATATTTACACAGGGAGTTAAATGCAATGGGGCTTTGGCCTCATTTGAAACAATTAAGTTATATACATRTGATGTTAATATCTAACAAGAATATGTGAAGAATGTATTCCCCGCTGTGACTGATTACAACCTTGAAATTAGCTAGCARTGACTATTATTGACATGTGTTTTCCCAGAAAAAGAGAATTCTGAGCTGTTGGATGAAGCAGGCCCACAACTGTTGCATGGCAGTGATCAAAGGCACAGCAGGTGCATTGAGCACCCAGTTCTGAGAATCAGGTACCTACTGAGAGGACGGGGAGGTGCTCAGTGTTTGTTGGSGCTGAGCCACAAGTCAATACAATCACCAAAAGCTCACCCAGGGGACATTACAGGACAGTGACAGCACAGCACTCCTGCATGTCATTGCTGAGGGAAAGTCACAAGTGCAGGGAAATGCATCCTTTGAATCTTGGTTGGATCAACAGAGGGTTGGAGTTTGTCTCAGTCCCATCAACCAATCAGCAAGGGATATATATAACGATGCAGTAGAGAGATAAACAAGGTAATAAGAGTTAAAGTCTACTCTATAAATCAGTTCCTTTCAGAAAGAATACTATTAAGGAACAAAATATGCTCAGGAGAGGCCTAGCAGCCAAGATTCCTAATTTTTGTTAAGCTGAATTAAACTCTATGTGAAGTCATGACTGAGTTTACTACTGCAAAAAGATACAAAATATTGGAGTATCTCTTTTATAGACATATAAACTCTTGTTGTATACATCCATAGCCTGAAGCGCACACTTTTGCCTACCTGTGTGTCCACAGACACCAGGGACCTCTTGGGCAGAGCCAGCAGAACTGGCTACAGCTGCTACAGTCCTAGGCTTCACCTAGGAAAGAACACAGTGCTTCTGCTTCAAAGGCTGCAGGAGAAGAGAAATTTTAAATGGATCCTTAAACACTTGCGAGAATCCAATCTGGCGTGAGGGAGGATGGATCTGAGGTGGATGTCAGTCAAAGAACACCACTGTTCAGTTAAAAAAAAAACAAACAAACAACATTATTTCTCCACTTTGCAATTTAGATTGGCACTAAACAGCATGCAAGGAAAAGAAACCAAAGTAATGTTAAGTGTTAAGTTAGGAGAAACTTGGACACCTGAACTTCCTATGATTTCTCATTTTTTCTCAGAAAATCTGAAAGGAGACAGGACCTGACCTTCTGAAGGAAAACGGGAAAAGAAGGAGGGTAACCAGAGTGATGAAACTGGGAGGTGCAGAAMGGTAAAGGTGGGGCCTGAGTTTATGAGTTTTGATTGAAGGCATGCACAAGTAAGGTGACAAAAGTGGAATAAATAGCCAGATTCTCAGAGACAGATTGGAGACTGACAAGTGTACTAAGCCATGAGTAAATCCTGAGGATGCCATGGAGAAAGCAAGAAAACCAGGCAAGCTGTGGGGAGTGACACTGAAAGAAACATGCAGGGTTGATGAATATATGGTGCTGGTGAGAGAGGAAACAGGAAAATGCTCTAGAAGATCAAAGTAAGCAGCTTGATGGGGATAAAAAACTGTCGGGAAACAGGGAAACGAGGCAGAAAATTGTGAGGCAGAGCAAGAATTTGTTTGGAAGGAGACAGACAGCAGTGTGGCACATGGCTACAAATCACAAAAATGTGGTAGTGGAAATGTCCATTTCCATATTGTGACAAAGATTACTATTTTCATCTGACTTGATTTGGATGCACAGACTTGAGTTTGGGAGATCTTCTTAGAAGATAAAAAAACTTAGCCTAATAATTCATAAGAAGAGATTATTCCTAATTTCTTGATTTGGGGAAAAAGAGTAAGAGTTTGTTTTGAGGCATACTGATGAAATATACTAAAGAAGTTCTCCTTTTTTCCCCCCAAGGCACTATTTTTGAACTCCAGGCCACGGCCTGTAGGACCCCAACAGACATTACAAAACAAAACACTAAATAAACATATCTCACATTAAGCAGCAACTTCATCAGCTATACTTCCATGCTAAGTACACAGACCTTTTTTTTTTTTTTTCCAAACACAAAAATTAGCATAATCCTGCTGAAAAGTACTCTAGAGAATGTGCACGTTGGGTAACTGTTCAGCAGGTGTTTACAGTGGGGTTTTTTAAGGTCAGGATAACATTCCTTGGGCAAGAGAGTGAGTTCAGGCCTGTGCTTTGATTTCACAATGAGCTTTCCACTTATACAACACAACAGTCCATCTTTAAAACTCTTATATGCACACTGTGCTGCTCAGGTCTCACTATTAGCCTGCTCCCAATTTATGAAGAAAGGGGCATTGGTTCTTCCAGTGTAAAATCAGCAAAACACCAAAAAATGTTTCTCACACACACATACACACACACAGACACAGGTGTACCTAGCTCACACACTAACACCATCAGCTCACACTGACACAGTTCTCTCAGCATCTGTATACTTGGCTCAAGGATGAGCAGGATCATTTCATGTGTTTTATCCCCTGCTGTCTTTAAATTATTGCTGAGATATCCAGGACAGCTGGAAATTGATCAAATTTTAAGTTTTCTTATTTGTTACTCTGCTTTTATGACACACACTGTGTTCTGATTTCTCTCTGGTGGCTTCTCTGCTCTGCTAAGATGCCACCCTGAACACACAGGAATCTCTCCCTGGTCACCAGCAGTCTTAGAGAAACTGCTGCTCTTATTTCCTGGTAGAAAACTCATCAAAAAGTCTTTCTTCTTTAAATTGTGGTGGTTAACATGCTTTCCCACCTCACTGCCATGAGATCCACCTCCACACCAGCTACCTCTGTGTGGTTTAACCCCAGTCACCAGCCAAGCCCCATGCAGCCACCCTCACTCTCCCACCAGTGGGACTGGGGAGAGAACTGGAAAGGTGGAAGTTCACAGGTTGGGATAATGACTGTTTAATAAGGGAAGCAAAAGCTGCTCACAAAAGCAGAGCAAAACGAGGAATGAATTCCCTGCTGCCCATGGTTGGGCAAGTGTTCAGCCATTCCCAGCAGAACAGTGACTTGGGAGGTCAAATGCCAGCACTCCAAATGTCCCTCCTTCCTTTCCCCCCCACTTTATACACTGAACCTGATGTCACACGGTCTGGAACATCCCTGGGGTCCCTTGGGGCCTCCTCAGCATGAGGAGGAGCAAAGCCCTTGGCTCTGTTCAATCAGCAATAACAAAAACATCTCCATATCGTCACCCCTGAGCCCAGCACAAATCCAAAACACAGCCCCACACCAGCCTCCGGGAAGGAAATTAACTTTACCCCAGCCCAGAGCAGCACAACTCTGCTTTGGAGAGCAGCACTTGAGGTGCAGTGACAGTGCAGTATTATGTATTTGAGGACCTGACTAAAAATTGAAAGTTCAGGCAGGTATTGCTGYAAAATCTGCTGCAAAACAGCACCACTAGAGGTATCACTGCTGGCATGGYCAAGAATTTAGGTATCTCTACACAAGTTGCAGGCACAGAGGTGGCTGCAGTGCAGATGTTGCTGGCCCAARCTGCGACTTTTTTGTTTTCTGTCACTGTAGGTTCTTTGCGGTCACTGCCATTTTAATTTCCCTCCCTCTCCTTCTACGATCGCACACGAGATAGCCTAAGTAGTTTTCACTGCCTAGCAATGAAACGRATGCCACTCGGTGGGGATAAAGCAGTACTGCAGGGAGTGAAAGAGATTACATCGTTTWAAATCCCATCAGTAGCTCCGTGGCTGCAGCTGCACGGACACAGAGCCCTGCTCAGGGGGAAAATAAAATAAGCTGAACTCATTTCTGCTACAGAAATGTATTATGGCTAATTACCTCTAAACTGGGCAAGTCGATATTCTGCTCTAGAAAACAAACTCTGGTTTCTGAGTCTCCACGACAGAAAAWAGGAATTAGATTTGTTAATGACACGGGTAGTAAGAGATCACTTTGACTAAATTAGGATCTCTTCATGTAGATGAAATGAAGATGGAAATGGCCAGGAAACAAAAATGGGCTGCATGCACATGGGTCAGTTCTCAGGGAGCAAATGAGTCATTGGATGCACAGAAAGGAAGAGACATTGAGAATAGGAACTTATTCTGTATGAAAATGGTACTGATAAAAGGCAAATCAATGAAAATAACGGCTCGCTATTCATAGCAAGCTGAAATTATTCTGGGAAAAGTTCAAGTGTTTCCTATGTTGAGTGGCATAACCTTTTCCCCAGAATGCTTCTACAATTTCAGTTATTTCCTGAAATTAGTTCTTGGTAGGCAAAGAACAAGTTCAAGAGCACCTGTGAAAGCTGCACATCTCCAGACTGCTTTGCTTAACTTCACCATACAGTGAAACTTGGAGCACTGGAAACTTGGAAGCTTGCAAAACTTGGAGCCTTTAAAGAGTTCCYTTCACCAGCGTGTGGAAGGTGAATGGGAAACACAGAAACAGTTCAGGGAAAATTTAGTAGGGAAAACCAGCCAGAAATTCACAAACTAGTAAACTGAAGGGAGCCTGTCAGAAAGATGGAGAGACTGTTTACAAGGGCATATGAGAGGACAAGGGGGGAATGGCTTTGTGAAAAATGCGTATTTTATGTTTGGATTTTCGCAAGTATTAAAATGAATATTATATGTGTTGTGTTAGAAAGTCATGCTRTATTAATTCTCTTAAGTAGTGTGTTAAATACAGTTTTAGGTTATAACAAAATGTTAAAATAGAAACTATGCTATGTAAGATACTTTTTTTTTTCTAAAGAAAGGATTCACAGAGAGATAGCAGCCACAGGACACCTAAATCTTTCAGAGAAAGAGAATTTACTGCCCCATTATCAGGAGAAATGAACTTCTTCCCACCTTGCTCAGCCCTGAAGATGCTGTCAGGATTCAGAGGAAGAAGTTGACACTRACCAGACAGAATCCTGTGTTTGAATGGAATTTATGCATCATGTATGAGGTGTATGAATATGCAACAGGTTATTGTTTTTAAGGGTTAATCCTCTGTTAACGGGTGCCCTTTTTTGGGCTCATGCTGCCCAGAAAAAGATACCTGGATTTCCGTAACTCTTTGTTTCTATTGTCTCATACTGTCCTAATTCWAATTGTCCAAATTGTTATTACTCTAATTATATTGCTATTTCAATAACCATTTTATTATCATTAAACTTTTTAAAATTTTAAAAACAAGTGATCGGCGTTTTTCACAGCTTCATACTGAAAGAGAATAGATCTAGATAAGATATGAGGAAGAAATTCTTCCTTGTGAGGGTGGTGAGACCTGGCACAGAGCGTCCAGAGAAGCTGTGGCTGCCCCATCCCTGGAAGAGTMCAAGGCCAGGCTGGATGGATCTTGGAGAAACCTGGGATTGTGGAAGGTATTCCTGCCCATGAATGAGTTTTAAGGTCCCCTCTGAGAAGAACAGCGGATTTGTCTTTACAAACAAGCTGTGGGTCTGCTGGGGGATAACACTAGCACTGGGAGAGAAAAGACACAATGGGAAGGATTCCACTGATTGATGAATGGAAAAAGATATTTGCTTTTACAAATAAACTTTAGGTTTGCTGATGAATGAAGTTAGACATTGAAAGACCAAAGAAACAATAAAGAAGAAAAACCCCTAAATTCCATAAGAATTAAAAATTAAAAGGAGGGTTATCCATCAGAAGGAAATCTTTGGTATCAGGCATTCGGGGAGTCTGTACCTCTCAAGTACCTCAGCCAATGGGGAAAGAGAGAAGGGAAATGTGGCTGGGAAACTGGGATAAAAAGGAGGCTGCGTCCTCCAAAAATGTGAGAGATCCCAGGGGAATGCCCCATGGCCTCTGCCTTTATTTGAATAAACTAAAAGGACTCCTCTGTCTCCTTTTTGGACATAAACCTCTGGTGTCTGTGGATTAATTTTCCTAACACCTCCAAGCCCAACCATTCTGATTACATGAATTTCCTTCAGATTCTCCGAGTCTGGTGAACAAAGAAAAAGCAAATGTCATGTATATTGGAATTAGCAGATCTTCAAAAGTGTTTCACTTGGGTAGTTCATGAGCAAACTAGCTTTGCTGAAAATACTGTGGGATTGGTGCAACACTGGATACAGAACTTTAAGAAGGCAAAGTTAGCCCTCACTATCAAAATGGATGTAAAGATGGATTAAAGTGTTTCTGCTGAGCTCTGGCAGCATCTGGTGTACAGTAATAACCTCAGTAACTAATGAATAGACGGCATTAACCTGGGAAAGACCATATGCGGAAGCGACTGTACACGCGGCTAATACTAAGTATTGTTGATTAGCTTCAGAAATATTCAAGAGTAAAGAAAAAACCAAAAAATAATGCGTCAGGGTAAGTGTGCACGACGTGCGCAGGGAAGCAGCACAAACGCAACAGAGGCTCTGAGGGAAGCAACCGACCTCAAATTGTGCACGGAGCAGGACTATSGGCATTCTGGCCAAAAAAAGGCAAACAAAAGGCAGCGCAGGCACCTCGGCGAGCGGAGCCGCGGGGCTGAGGGAGGGACAGCCCCGTGAGGCGCCGCCCCCGCCCCGCCCCGCCCCGCGCTGACGGCGGCCGGCAGCGGCCAAGCCGCGTCCTCAGGGCTCTCCCGTGCCGGGCAGCCGCTCCGGGAGCTCCGTGCCCGGCTATGGAGCTGTGGCAGGTGCCGCTGAGCTTCTCCCGCCTCCGCATGTTCCCTTTCTTCGACCTGGCGCATTATGTCGCCTCCGTCCTGGCGCTGAAGGAGCAGCGGGGTGAGCGGGGCGAGACGGGACGGGGCGGACACCCCACACCCCCCATGCGGATCCCGGTGTTTCCCCCGTGTGTCCCGGGGGGTGCCCAGCCCCGGCAGGGTGAGGATGGGGCTCCGAGGGGAGCTGCCGTCCCGGTTACCCCGTGGCCGTGCAAATGGGATTGTCTGCCGCCTGCATTAGCCCGTCTGTCCATAAGCGTTGTCTCGCTGCCCGCAAAAGACACCCAGCCAAAGCTTTTCTCGCTTTCCAGAAGTTAAGAGGCGCTGGCGAAATCAGCCAGGAGTTTCGTTGGAAAGCTTTTAGGTTTTTTATTCAGTTGTTTGTTTGTTTCACTTTGGAAGTCTCAGGAGTAAAAGGGCTGGGGCCCCCTCGAAGTTGGGTTTATGCAGAGAATGTGTGTGTAACCCAGGCCGATATCTCTGTGCCCAGAATTGCATCTGAGAGGAGAGATTAGCTAGAGTTTACATCCTTCACACACCCTGTTTGTGCAGGGGGGTGTTAAGGCCTTTTCTGCCTTGTAGGAAACAGCTCAGAGCTCTCATGGGTCGGTGCTGTGCCCGTGGCTTGTCAGCGTTGTACCCTGTGGATTGTAAAGTGAATTTAGCAAAGCCTTCCACTTCCACTAACGCGGTTTTGTATGAGAGCACATCACGGCACTTCAGTCTGCATGCTGTCTTCCAGAAAACCATTTACACTGTAGCTGTTAACCCCAATTTTTTTTTGTGGTCACAAAGGTAGACGCTGGCCTTGATGCAGCGTTTAGAATTAAGCTGCTTGTGGTGTGGGTTTAGACGCGTTTTCAGTAACTGTGCATCCCAGGTGATAACTGTGTAGGAAACTGGACTGGCTCTTTTGATTATAGTGCAAATATGGGAGCTGCTGCTTGCCTCAGATTTCTAGGGCTCTGCACTGTTTGTTTAGTGAGAGCTTGTTCTTTGGTCCCTTCCTAGCTGCTCCAAGGTGAATTTTGACCATCTGGTGAGGAAATGCACTTAACAGACTGTGAATAAAGTGCTTATGCATTCTAGAATCTTCACCAAACTTTGTTAATGCTGCTAAAATTTTTGACGGGTGCTGGGCTGTGGCATTGTGTAATGTGTCTGTTCCACTTAGAAAGGGACTTTCTGACATTATCATGCAATGCTTTTAAACTTTCCATTGGAATGAGCACATCTAAAGATGAGGATGAGAGGCCTCTGTGCCTAGTTTTAGTGAGACAACACTTATGGAAAGAAAATTGCTATCAGAAGTCTGGTCAGATCCATGCTCCTATTTATTTTTTTTTTCTTCTTGGTTTAATAGCTGGTAGTTCAGAACTCCTGAGTATTTTCTAATAGTTGGAATTAATAACTGTAATCCAGGTGACTGCCTGCTGGCCTGTTTCTCACTTCCCAAGTGGTTTGAACTGAGTRTTAAATCATAACTGAAATAGCAGTTATTATGAATACTCAGTATGGATATATTATCGTCGATTAATRYTGTCTGGGCTTTATGTTCCTTTTGGAAACTTAGAGCAGTAGCTATATTTGACAGGGAAATTACGGGATAGCCTTGAGTGCCTGGTGATGTAAGTATGTGGTCAAGTTACAGCCAYATTTATTTTATCCCAGATTACTGTCTCATTAAAATACCAACCCACCCCCACTGCTTAAAATCAGATTCAGTGTGGGCATTTGGATCATGGATGGGTGCACACTAACTGGGACTTTCCCAATCCTCCTAACCAGGCTTTCCTGCTCACTTGGGACTGGCAAACTACAGCGGTGACAACCAACTTGTTGCTTTCTGTGTGTTTCAAAAGACGAGTTCTTGATTAGTGCTTGGAGGATGGCTTAGGAGTTGCTTTCTTGTAATTCCAGCCAGTTGTAGAACTGGCAATTTTCTTTTTTGGGGTGGAGGGACAGCAAAAGGTGTTGGTGGTTGAGGATGTGTCATATTTGGTTTGTTCCTGACATTTTTCTATGATGTGTTTGAGGTGATTTGAAGAGAAATAATTTCCTCAGCATAGTTTTGCTCTGTTAAGTCTGACTCTATAAAACTTTTATCTTGACTAATGATATTCTATGTGTTGTATGAGGTACTAGACAAAATATGTACAAATCCTCCTGGTGTGCTCACTAGATGTGTGTGTAGTGTGCATTATTGCCTATTTAAAACATGCAGAAAAGTTTAAAGAAGATATAATTCTATTGACAGAAACAGTTACTTGGTAAAGGTTTGTTTTGTTTGTTTGTGYATTTGTTTTGATTTTTTTGTTTTGTTTGGGTTTTTTGTGTGTTTTCCTTGGTTTTGTTTGTTTTTTAATGTTACTGTTGTTCAGGAACAATTCCTAAAACCATATTCAAAATTAATCCTTGTGTTTTGAAACCTTTCCTTAACTTTCTGAAGTGTACATCTGCAGGGCTGGTGGCCTTCTGGCAGATCCCCCATTGCGTGGCTGTGTGATGCCTCATTAATTTTAGAGGATGCATCAGAGGACAAATATAAATGACCACTTTGTATAAAAACACGTGACCTGCCTAAAACTGAATTTGTCTTCTGAAAGGCTACACCCTAGTAATTCAAGTAGCAATTCTGAGATGATCTTTAAATTAGTATCAACTTTTTTGCCTCATTGTCTTTGGTATTGTGTATATTCCTTGTTAGGAAGCAAGGATATATATATATAAAAAAAATCTTGAAAAATCTTGAAGTGCAATAGAGGATTCACTTTCTTGACCTTTTACTTGTAAAATGAAGAAATTTACCTGCATTGTTGTGGAGCTTACTCGTAGAGGGCCATCTCTCTGTGCCCTCAAAGCTGAAAACAACTTGCTGCTAGTTGTGGGGCGAAGGGAGTGTGGAGAAGCTGGTGATTGTTGGAAGGCAGGAGAATGGATCTGAAGAGAGAACAGATACTTAATTTTAAACCTACTCCAAAAGTAATAAACACAAGTCATTAGTAATTTGCAAGTGTCTTAACTTAGAGCACCAGGTACTGCAGTTTGAAAAATAAATTGCAAAAGAGGTAAATAAAAAGAGATGTTATTTTGTATTCAAGTATTCTGTAATGCTGAGGAGTGCTCATTCTTACAAACTGGCTGTTTTATGGGCATTTAGATAGTGCTGCAGTACTTGATATCTATGCCAGCACTAAAACTGAAACTTGTTAATACATTGAATGAATTGAGAGTGCTGTGTGCTTTTTTAGATGTTTGAACCTCTCATCTTCGGTAGAAGCTTCTTTTCCCACAGAAATGCCTGATAAACCAGAGCTTTTACTCTGAATTGGGAACAGATGTCAAATTTCATTTTGGGGCGGACAGTAGTGCTTTTGTGAACTTCAGCCTTWGGACTATGGAAAATTAAACTTTTTCAGGCAAACAGCTCAGAACCAAGTGTAAAGGGGAAGCTTTGGCAACGCTGAACTTTTAAAGTGGAAGGAAATAGTCAAAACAACTACTTGACATATTTCTAGCTTCAGTAAAATGTTGTTTTCCTCTGAAAATGGTTAATACTTCCCATTACCTCCAGTACAATCTTTGAATATTATGTACTCTTTTTGGCATAGTTAACTTGCACTTTAAAATGATAGTTCATTTTAAAGATGATGAAATAAACCAAACTGTCAACCTTTTATTAATGAGGGAAATTTACATTTATTATTATAGTTCAAGGTAACCTTTTTTCCCCCTCTCTCTTCAAGAGTGCAGATGAAAACGATTTGATAATTATCTTGGAAGCAGTTTTCATTTTGGCCAGCAATCACAGCAGGATATTACGAGAAAAGAAGGGAAAACAGCTACCTTGAATTCTTGGAACACTCTAAAGCAGAAATGGAATTCCTAGAATAACCCTCCAAATGTCAGCAATCCCATTTAGATTAGCCACTTAGGTGTTTTTAATACAAATTTGAAAGCAAGTGTGTCCCTGTGTCAGGCTGTTAACAACACGACCTCACTGCTATGCTCTGAAAGCTTTTTCCTTTTGGTACCTAGATATAACAAACTAATGCACAGAAGACATTCAGAGAACGCTTTGTGTCAGCCTTTCACTTCTGTTTAGGAGTTTAAGTTAAAGTCACCCTACCCTGAGGTTTGTATTTCTGGAAAATTTTCCTCTGAGAGCCTGCTGATTGCTGGAGAATTTTTCATTACCCGAAGGAACTAAATTGAAAAATACTGACCTTTAAAACCTGATGTTATTCTCCAGTTTTCATTTCTGTTTATGCAGAATGTTATATGTTTGTTTTTTTTTCCACAGGAGTTGTGGAAGTGTCGGTCCGAAGTCCCTTGGCCTGCTGGTTTAGTGCAATGCTTTATTGCTTTGGGGGCTCAGTTTTGTCCTCCTTGATGCTTGGTGAGCCTCCAGTGGCATTTCTGGCGAAGACCATAAATATTCTACTGGCATCCTCAGTCTGGTAAG
The DNA here is from genome assembly GCA_014549065.1 of Cardinalis cardinalis. NCBI lineage: Eukaryota > Metazoa > Chordata > Aves > Passeriformes > Cardinalidae > Cardinalis > Cardinalis cardinalis. The sequence goes on along the minus strand of JACDOX010000435.1, from coordinate 312,529 downwards.
CAGCCACAGTTGGGTAAGGTGAATGATACTGGCTCTAAGGAAGCTGCATGCTGTAAACTGATACTGTACCATCAAGGTTCCATGGAAATCAGARTTTTTACTTAAAAGTGTTGAGGATTTGGATGCTGTCTCTTCCTCCAGGATCATTCTCTATGATCCTGTTCTCTGGGAACAGAGAGCAACTCTTACAGCCTGTTGTGTAACCAAATGCTCTGTTGCTAGATTAGACTTGCCTTAGGTTTTTTTAGTATTCCAGGTCAAACAGCTGCAAACATTACTTTTTAATAAAGTTATTCCGTTGCTGATTTACTGAATATAGGTATGTCATAAATGCAGTCAAGTTTTTAAAAAGTAGTTATTGAAGACCATAACCTGACTGATGTAAAAATGTTGGCTTTTCCTGTAACTGAGGTTCCAAGAGACATCTTTCCTCCAGTTCCTACTATCAGACACTTTTTCTGTATTTCATTCCTTTCCAGATGGGTAGGTTTTGTGGTGGAAGACAGTAGCTAGCTGAATTGTATGATTGCATCAAGTATTAGGCATTTTGGCCTGCTTTGGAGTTAAAAAAACATTCTGGAGTTATTTTCATATAAATGTGGTCTTCCAGTGGAGTTCATTTGTTCCAGAAAGTGATCTTTGAAGAAAACTTCAAACTTAACAAAAACTATAAGCAGCAGTGGGGTTTTGAATTTAGAAATCTCAATCACTATATTCGGGTAGTCTGACCTGCTTAAAATCCTTTAGTTTCACTTGCCCCTTAAGTTTTACAATTACAAATTCATTAAAATGAAAGCAAGTGTTTCTGTCCGTCTGGGTATATGTATTAGTTTTATGGTCTTTGTGTTGCAGTAGAAGATGACATATTTAAGTTGGTGAARTGAATAATATCTGTTATTAGTGAATTATTAACAGAACCTGCCTGTGGTTGTGTCAGTCTGATGTGGGCAGAGTGATTGCTAGTTTCAAGTGACACGAGCTAGGAGTACACTTGAAGAGAACGGGATTTCTGTTTAACTCACCGTGGTCGAATGTGATTTGGTGTGCACAAATTAAACGAGGTTTTAGTGAGGAGCTGTGAACGTTACAAAACGTTTTAAGCTTCCAGCTTTACAAAGTCCCCTCTTCCTGAGTGTAGTGACCTAAATTCCTGGTYCCAGGTCGTGCACAATGGAATTCCTCAAGCCACACTTGGGACTTGGAAAGTGAGTGGAGTCGTGCTGGGTTTGAGGAACGCTCCTGAATAGTCTGTAGGACAGCGGCATCTACTGTTAGCGGAGATTACAGGCAGGAATGCCGTGGTGGGCCTTCAGGGCCAGCCTCAGTCCTGTCACCAGTGCTTCAGGGTCCTAAACCCACGTTCTGCAGATATAAATTAGTTCTGGTGTGAGTGGGTGAGCAGGTGGTTTAAATGGCTTTTTGCAGCAGCCTGTGAAATACATCCTCTCTCTACATCTTTGGCTTCATACCTGCTGAAGCTTGGTTGCATACAGAGGCACCTTTACAATATCTTTATCTTTACAATAAGGGGTAAAGGGAAGGGCCTCAGAAATTCTTGGTATGCAGGATTGAGATTAAAAACCTTAAAGCAAGGGGCAGTATCTCTTTTTTTTTTTGAAAACAAAATTTTTCCTTCTTTTTAAGCACTTTCTCTGCTATTATGCAATTTTTACTCTTACTCCTGTGCTGAAATAATCTACTTAAGATAACTTAATCAAGATACTTAATCTTGATTGGGTTTTTTTGAATGTCTCAGTAAGAACTGAATTTTATTTATTATTGAAGRCATGTAATAAAACACTACATAATCTGATCTTTCAAAATTTGGTGTCACTTAGGATTTAACTGTTAGCCATCTTTACTTRGTTTTAAAAGCAAGTTGATCAAAGATATTTTGTGTAGTGTTCTTTCAATGCTTTGAACAAAGAAATGTGCTTGTAACTGGCAAGCTGGAAGAGCTAGAGTTGGTGAGTACTAAGATGTTAAATGTGTTTAAAAATAGCCATGCATTTCATGTAGTATGACATTAACTAGTRGAGGCATTGTTGCTGAAGTTATATAATTTTAGGTACCTACAGTCTAGAAGCACAGAGTCAGCATTTAATTTACCACCCTGTTGTAATCCTATGAAAAAAAAAATCCCAAACCAAAAACCAAAACAAAACAACCCCCCTACACCAATCTAAACAAAATATAACTCACAAGATAAACTCAAACCATACAAAGTCAATCAGATACCACTTTGATGACTTGAATTATAGAAATGTGATATATAAGGTGTAGAACAATTGGAAAAATGTAAAGCTGTTTCACATGGACTTCAACAGATTCTTCTCTGTGACAGTGAGGCAGTAGTGTTTGGTTTTGGTACAAAAGCTCAGGTGTGCTCAGAAGCTTTTCAAATTTGTTCCAAGATGTGTGCCAAGAGACTTTGAGTTGTCACTAGTATATCAGGCATTGCTGGACAGATTCCAAAAATATCTTTAAAGATTATGGAAAGTTAATTCCTTAACAAAAATGTGGCTAACGTTTTTTTCCTGATGATTTTCAGGTATCTAGTGTTTTACTGCCCAGAAGACATATTCTGCCGCTGCTTTTCCTTTCTGCCTCTTCGTCTTCTGGTGGCTGGGATGAAAGAAGTGACAAGGACTTGGAAGATCACGGATGGCATTGCACATGCAGACGCTGTCTACAAAGATGCCTGTCTTATCATGGTGGCYGTGGGCTGGGCCAGAGGTAACGTGCGCAGCATCTTGTTCTGAGGGTTTGGGTTTTTTTGGGGTGGTGTTTAAATGTCTAGCCCCTACAGCAGAGCTGTAGCACCATCCTTGCTGTGCTGGGCGTGGTAGTCCTGATGCAATCTGATGTCCCCTGAAGGAAAAAGCCTGYACTGCAGATTTTCTGCCTGAATTAAGGGTGACATTGAAGGACTTGGAGGGGAGTTCCCTTCAGAAGGTCTTACGAGAGCTTGCAGGATGGGCAGTTGATGACAATAAAGAAGTAAATCTTCTGTGTAGCTGTTGCTGAACTTTCCAACAGCATTATTGCCTCAGAGCTGTTTCCTTGCATGAGGCTGAAGAAGAGAACTGAGTGTCTTAGGTTTTTGGGTTGTAACTTGATTTTAAACATGGGGATGACTCTTCTTGCCTGCCTGCCATTTGGAGTTCTGGAAGCCACCTTCCTGACAGCTGTATTTGCAGCCACACCATCAGGGTCCCTTCAGAAAGTAGTTGTGCAGCTCTTGTTTCTGCTTGATTCTGTGCTGCTGTGGAAAGCAGCACGTGTGGATGTCATGATTGCATCAGTTCAGATGCTGTCACTTACAGGCAGACCTGAGCTTCTTGCTGAGTATCTCAGCCTCTGAGGTTTCGTGGCTGTTGTTTGATTCTTGTTTGCATGAGAGGTTGGATTAAGTCTTTTTAAGTCTGGGCTTAGGTGCCACATTTAGCACCTGGTGTCATGAGTTTTTTTGGGAGCAATGGCATAATAGTGGTAGCACTCAGTGGAAACTTGCCATAAATCTCTGCAATTTCAGGTGCTGGTGGTGGCTTAATTTCCAACTTTGAGCAGCTGGTGAGAGGAGTATGGAAACCTGAAACCAATGAGCTCCTGCACATGTCCTAGTAAGTTGTTTCTTTTAAAGCTGCAGCAAGTTAGCTGTTGTTTTGCTGACTCCTTGTGTGGGTGCTTACTTTCAGTGGTTGAAGCAAAAAAAAAACAACAAACAAACCATTAGAACTCTGTTTTGTACTCTGTTTTGGTGTGTATCCTTTGAGAGACGGGACAGTGAACTTTGGGACTTTGAGAAGATGTTTTAATCATTTGATATTCTCTGCCCAAGAGCTGCAAATGGGAAGAGAAGTCAACAAAACTTGTCAGAAAGTAGTAAAGACCTAGTGGGGAGTTGCTAGAAAGCAGTATTGGCTCAATTTGTCTTACAGGGACATGGTCTTCTGTCCAAAATGAAAGCACAGTGGTACTAGAAATACACAAGTGAATTTTGGTGTGTGTTCTGAGCATCACTAAGATGGCTTCCTTTGAACACTGTCGCTCTTACTTTTGCTGCCAGTGCTATTTTCCTCCAAAGACATCAATTATTTGAGAAAGTACAAATTGGTTATTCAGTATAGCAGAAATGACCTGCAAGATGGGAAAAGTTACTTCTCTTGCAGGAGCGAAGAATGAGGAATATTACATGCCTCCTGGTTTTCTCTGTAAAATGAGAATTGAAACAGGCTGGAAAGCCACAAGCTATTATTGTAAGTCAAGATAAGGTCACTGTGATAATTTCCTAAAATTCTTTTGATCTTTCCCAGGTTACAGTCAGGTCTTTAAAAATAATAATTTTATTTTTTTAAAAAGCTATCTTGCTTTTCAGCAGCCACTCCTAGACACAGAATAACAGGAGAGACATTTGTAGCCTTCTCTTTGGCAATATTTCAACTTTTTGTGCATTGTGTTAGTTGTTGGCTTTTTCTGAAATTCTAAGTATTTAGAATTTCTCTTTCTCTTGTCAGTGCCTAAATGGCAGTCTTGAAAGTAAAATACCAGAAGAAAAGGTGACTGTTGTAAATAGCACTGTAGACACAAATAAAACTGTCTTTACAGGTGCAACACCAGAACAATGCTTACTGATTGGCATCACTTGCATATATTCTCCTTCTCCACTGTGGGTATGGCTCAAAGTAACTCAAAAAAGATTTTAAAAGTTTTGTTTATGTATAAGGCTTAAGAGCATTGAATTGAACTAAGTTACAGAGTTAAAAACATCAAACATCTTGCAAATGGATGAGATGTCTGTGTACACAGGGTTGTTTTATGGGCTTCTTCAGGAGGAATTCATCTGATGTAGTTTTTTGGTTCCTGAAAAGACAATGAAGAACAGATCCACAATAGATGCTCTGTGATAACAGGAATGTCACCTGTACGTGTCACATGCAGATTAAGAAACGCACAGAATTCTGGATAACTGACCAAAGATTTCTTGCTTTCTGGCTGTATACCTAGGGAGGGATTTAGTACAACCACAAAGATGGCTGTTAACTGGAAATAGAGGGGAAATCTTTGCATGTCTCAGGTCAGCACAGCTGTGTTGGCAAAACCTGGTAATACAGGCCTGGCTCCAGTCATGTTTAAGCTGATACAGCCCCAGAGCTGCTGGAGTGTTACACTGGACCAAGACTTGGACTGTGTTACTCTTCAACACCTTAAGCAACTCCTTGGAGTAACTAACTCCTGGAGTTTGTTGTAGGAGCTTGTTTTTATGTCTAGTCCAAGTGTGACCTCTGTAATTTAACTCTTCAATAAGATATATTGGGAGAGGAAGAAGAGAATCAAGCTGACATATAAAGTCTGAATAGGAGCATTGATTTGAGGAGTATTTGTCAAATAGGAGTTTTCTGGGTGTCTGAAGTAGTGCTGGGCTTGATGATTTGTGGATAGAAAGTGTAGTAATATTATATAAAGTGAAAATCTTAATTTAGTTACAGCTGAATTTTGAATCTTACCACTGTTACCACAAGTTTTCATTAGTTCTATTCAGAAATAATTATTTTGCACACTTAAGAACATGTGTTGCTTTCCAGGCAGCTTCCACTGTACAGCAGAGAAGAGAAATTAACATTCTTTGTTTGATTTCTAGCCCTGTGAAGGTAACTTTGATAGGAGCAGTTCTTTTCACCCTGCAACGCGGACAGTACTTGCCAATAGCAAAACACAACCTTGTGTTTTTATACACCATCTTTCTTGTTGTCTTCAAGGTAAGAATTTGAAAGTTGCTAGTGACCAAATAACAGAAGGTATTTTATTTAATTGTTGAAATACATGCTGCTTGATGGGAAGGCCAGCTCCTGGTGAAGATATGTGTTTGGAGTTCTCTACATGAGCAGAATGGAAGACCTGTTCTGTTACTGATTCTGTTCAATGTATGAAGGGGACAGGGAGGAAAAGAAAAAAATCAGGAATTTTGGCACTCAGTATTTGATGTTCCAGGCTTGTATGTCTGTAATCTCAAAAAAAAAAAAAGCTTATTCTTGTAGAAAGAAATTCTCCTGTTCTCTGTCTTTTATGTGTACCTGTGCAGTTGCCAGTGGGTCTGTAAAACAAACCAGCTGGATTCTCATTTGATTTAAAATGTTCACAAAATAAATGTTTGAGAGGGAAGGGAAAGCATACCAAAACTACTTTGAAGTAGCTGTAACTATTTTGTAATAAAATAGACACTGCTTCTCTTTTGAAGTCTTCAGTCCCTCCAGTCTTGCTCATTTCCAGGATGATGCCTTTTTTCTGGATTACTAGTTTATAAGAAAACATAATCTCTGTTAGCAGATATCTGGCAATTCTAACAGCTTCAGAGCTGGTGTTGAACAGACCAGGGAATGTGTGGAAGTGTGGTTGCCAGTCTCCTTTCTGGAAGGAGCTGACAGGTTTAATTCTGCAGAAGTTAACTGTAGGGAGTCAAGACTTGAGGCTTATGTCCTTGATTTTCCATCTCAAGTGATAAAGGCATTTTTGAACTGTGGATGCTGGGAATGAAGAAGGAAAGGAATGTTATTCTGGAAGTGAGAAATTGCAGGTGTCCACAGGAGCTGGCTGTCTGGCTGCGCTTGAGTAACTAAATCCTTACACTGATGGTTGTACTGACAGTCAGGAACTCGCACCACTTTGCAAATTAAGAAATAAAGCAATAGTGTCTCTGGTATAGTCCTTTAATAATGTCTCCTAGAAACTTGTCGCATCTCTGAAAGCTGTAGAAACTGTTGCAATATAAACTTGTCCAGTACCCGGATCTGAAAAAACAGGTTTTTCAATCCTGATTCCAAGTTACGTGTCCTAAGGGGTGCCCACCTAAATCTCTGAACTTTATGGGATGAATATGGCTGTCTGGACTTCTAATTAAAGTCTGGTTATGGACCTATACATTCAAAATGGAATTACACTTCCATTCTTCCAATTTAAGTGGAAGGAAGCCACTCAGTTTAGTTTTTCATTTTGAACAAGGCACAAAACTTACACATAAAAGTTGGTCTTCACCTTAAATGTATGGCATTAAATGTGATCTACTCTCAGGACAATTAATCTTACAGAGAAGTTTTTTGTGCACGTTGTTTGTGTGTAGCTCACAGAAACATAGAGTCATACAATGCTAAGGGCTGGAAGTGATCTCAGAGATCCTAAAGTTCCATCTCCTGACCATGGGCAGAGACATCTTCTACAAGGCCAGGCTTGTCAAGGCTTTATCCAGCCTGGTCCTGAACATTGCCAGGGTTGGGGTATCAGCAACATCTCAGGGCAACCTGTATCTCACCACCCTCACTGTAAAAAATTTCTTCCTAGAATCCAGCTCATGTTTCCCCTCTTTCAACCTGTACCCATCCCCCCTTGTCCTATTGCTACAGTTCCCAAGGAAAAATCCCTCTCTGACCTCCCTGTAGATCCCCTTCATAGCTGTGTGAAGAAAAGCATTCTTTGCCCAATTTCAGCTCAAATGAGCAGAATTCCACTGGTGATTGCACAGCCTCACCCTTGTGTAGAAAGTAAAAAGCGCCATACACCCCTTCAGCTTTGAACTTGTTTACCTGTGAAGCTATCACAACTTTTATTGTAACTTGATCCTTGTTCTTCTGTAGGTAAAAATGATGTTGACAAGATGTGCATCTTCTCCATTTGCTCCCATTGAGGCTGCAGTGTGCCAAATGTTTTTTGGCTCACAAAAGACACCTTCCAAAGTGAAGGGTSAAAGTGCCACATCTTCCAACGGCTCTTCAGTCTGTGACCAGCCTTCTGAGCAGCACCATGAGGGTGCTAAGAAAAAACAAGCAAAGAAAACAGAATAAGTGACTTGAAATCCTTGAGATGGTCGTGAAGATGCATGTCTTCCAGGTTAGGCTGGCTGAGAAGTTTTCTCTAAGGAAAGGAGAACAGGGCTATGTTGTGGTTTGCCTTTTTGGGATGTTTTATGTAAGCTATGTGTAAATGCAGATGTTGGATTTGTGAGTTAAAACTATGAACTTTTATAGTGTTTAAAAGTTTACTAATTTTTGTACTTACGACAACTTCAAATGCTTATATGTTAAAAAGATAGTTTCAAAAATGTGACAATCATATTTTTTTTTCCTACTGTATCACTTGTTTCACGTCTTCCTATCCCTCAGTTCTTATGTGTCACTTTGATCACACTGATTTGTACTGTCAGGGGTTCACTGTAGCACGTCCCAAAWARGAAAGTCATTAAGTAAGGCTTAATCACATTGCACTGTGTAAAATCATAAAAATGTACTGATTTAATGCCTTTAACTAGAAAAGTAACTGAACTACTGTTGTAGTTCACATTGCGTTGGTCTAGATTTTCTTCATTTCTTAAAGTAAATATTTTAAAATATTTTTAAATGTTTTAAAATGAGAGTATATTATCTCATTATAAATATTATCAGGCACTTAAAAAAATCTTAGCAAGTAGAAACACATCAGCATTTTTGTTRTTGGCTTACTTGGACTCTTATTTGCAAGCAATTGAGATGTAGGTGTTTTTTGCCACATTAGTGTTTTACAAGTGGTTTGTAGTTACCTTCTGGTACATTTGGGTCTATTCTTTGCCTGATTTCTTTTCCAAGCATATGCACTTATTTCTTTTCAAAGACAAACTTCATTAGGAAGAATACTGGGCAATACATTTACCTTGTTTGGTCAGGATCCTGAGCTGCAGCACAGGGATGGGAGCAGAATGTTACCCCCATAATCCACGAGGGAATGGTCAGTGAGCTGCTAGAACACCTGGACACTCCCAGGCGGCGGGATGGGATCCACCCAAGGGTGCTGAGAGCTCTCTGGGCCACTTGCAATCATTTACCAGCACTCCAGGAAAACTGCAGATGTCCCTGTTCGCTGKAGGTTGGCAAATGCGACATCCATCTACAGGAATGGTCAGAAAGAGGATCGAGGGAATTACAGGCCTGTCACGTGCCCTCAGTGCCAGGGAGGCCATGGAGCAGGTCACCTTGAGTGCCACCAGCAGCAGGGACAGGACATCCAGGGCATCAGGCCTGGCCAGCCTGGGTTTAGGAGGGGCAGGTCCTGCCTGACCAAGCTGATCTCCTCCTGTGCCAAGGTGAGCTGCTCAGGGCTGAGGGACAGGCTGTGGAGGGGTCTGCCTGGGCTTTACAGAGCCTTTGACACCTTCTCCCACAGCATCTCCTGGAGGGAGTGGCTGCTCATGGACAGGGCCCCGTGCCCTGGGGGAGGAACGGGGCTGAGGGCAGGGCCGGGAGCGGTGGGACATGGAGGGACACCCGGCTGGGCTGGCACCAGGGGGGATCAGGGCTAGGCCGGCCCTGTTTGACATCCTCACCAAAGGGGGGATCCAGGGCCCCTCAGGCAGCTCCTGACAGCACCAGGCTGGCTGGGATGTGGATGTGCTGGAGGGCAGGAGGGCTCTGCAGAGGGCTCTGGCCAGGCTGGATCCATGGGGTGAGGGACAGCCAGGGGAAGGGCCGGGTCCTGCCCTCAGGCTACAACAGCCCCATGGAGCTCCAGGCTGGGGGAAAGGGGCTGGGACAGGCCCTGGGGGTGCTGTGCCAGCAGCTGGACACAGCCCAGGGGTGCCCAGGGCCCGAGAGGCCGATGGCCCCGGGGCTGTGCCGGCCGTGGGGCGGCAGCAGGAGCGGGGCAGGGCCCGTCCCTGTGCCGGCCCTGCTGAGGCCGCACCTCGAGGGCTGCGGCACCTCTGGGCCTCACCCGGGGAATGGAGGGGCTGCAGCGTGGCCAGGGAAGGGAACGGAGCCGGGAAGGGAACGGAGCCCCAGGAGAGGCCGAGGGAGCTGGGCAGGGGCTCAGCCTGGAGCAAAGGAGGCTCAGGGGGCCCTTGTGGCTCTGCACAGCTCCTGCCAGGAGGGCACAGCCGGGGGGTCGGGCTCTGCTCCAGGGCACAGGGACAGGAGCAGAGGGAACGGCCTCAGGCTGGGGCAGAGGGGGTTAATTTGGGTGTTAGGAAGAATTTTTTCACAGAAATGGTGAAAAGCATTGGAACAGGCTGCCCAGGGAGGTGATGTGTGTAGACATTGTACATGGGGATATGGTTTAGTGTTGGCCTTAGCCATGCTGGGTTAATGCTTGACCTGATCTTAAAGGTCTGTTCCAACCTAAACCACTCTTTAATGTCAGAAGCACTGAAAGTTTTTATTAGCATTTGCTGAAATCTTGATGCTTTCTTGCTAGTTGCGTCTTTTTTTTACTCAAGATGTGAAGCAGTTCTAAGTGGCATACACTTCATAACTGAGAACTTTGGCATTTTAAGGATGTTACAATACATAAGAATAGAATCTTTTCAGGGGAATCTTTTCATTGATGTGCCAATTTTTAGAATAAACCATTTTTACAAAATTATACTATTTTCTTCAGAGAGTACTGCTTTGAGGAGTATTGTTCAGCAAAGAGGGGTTAGGTTAATCTTTGTGCAGAATGCCAAACAGAATGTGGAGGGAGATCTGATTTGAAAAGACAAAGTTCTAGTTCCAGGTACATCTCTAAATTTAGAAAAGCCGTCACCAATGCTGTGCTTAGAGAAAAGAAAAATAAAAGTACCAAAGAAATTTCTTGTGCCTGAGTAGTCACATTTCCATGGTGATGACCAAAAGCATTGAACTCAGTTTGAAATCCAACTTCATTGCAAGTGTGCTGTACCTTGAAAGCTAAAATTACTGTTTTCTTTAACACTTAAGAAGAATTAAAACAAAATACCCCAAACTCTTTGGACAAATTAGYAATATTCCTTACATATTACACTGAAACTTAGTGCTCAGTTACAAATGCTTGGAGTATTCACTTGGTATCTCATTTTTTTGTAGCATGATGTAATGGATTAACTTGAAGCTGCTAATTGACTAGTTAATAATCAGCTAGTTATCAAGCAACACCAGCACATGCAGCCTGTCCATGGTTTTTAAAGTTTTGGATGTTTTTCTGAATAATTGTGTGTTCTAGATCACTTGAACCATACAGAATGGGATTGTGGCATGGAACCGTGTTACACATATGTGAAATTCTACCTAAACCTGACTATTCCTAGCCCAAGTCAATGTGAAAATATGCTTAGATTAAGTCTCTAACAAGTTTACAATTAGAGGGGAAAATGTATTGTTTTGTATTCGTTTTCAGAGTTAAAGACAACAATATTAAAGTTTTAAAAAATGTTTTCTTGTCTGAACACTTTAAAAATAATACACAACACACAAAAATGTATATTGTTTTGGGGCAGAACACAAGTTATGCTGATAGAAATCCTGTTTTAAGCATCATGAAAACAAAACTTTGTCTTTAAAGGTATCATGTGTTTCTGAAGGATGGGTGCTCAAAAAAGCTACATGCAAATATTCTGAGAACTACATTTTATGACACAGAAAAAGATAACCAGTTGCTCAGGGTTTAACCTGAATTCTGTAGGAGACATTAATACAGTGTGTCCAGGATGTCTTAAATAAACAATTCCCAGCTTTCCTGCTTATACTTTTCTATCTCTGGTAAACTTCTCTGTGTGAGAATTTTGTTAATTTCTTGTAACTGTTCTGGTAAAGCTTGTCAGATTCAGCACAGCTGCACACATGAACTACTTGGCTGCATCTTATTTTGTCATTAACCTGGTAAAATTAGAAGAACCTGCCTTGTGCCTATATAAGCAAAGTCATTCAGAAATTGCTTTATCAGCTCAGTTCTTGGGCTAGAAGGGCATGTTCCTGGTTAAACCAATTGCTGTTCTGAGTAATTTCTACTAAATACACCCAGTTTCTGTAAAAATACCTTAAAATTTTCTTCAGGAACAGAACTGAAGTTTCTTTAGACAATAAATGCTATTTGCTTTCCTCTTCTGTTTTTTAATCCATTTCATTTTATTGCAAAAAAAGTGGAGATGGGAGGATGTCACACAGGCAGTGCMATCATCTGAAATGTGATTCTTCAGTGTGTTGTTAGGCAAGACACAGTTGTTCAAGAATTCCAAACATCTGTCTTCTGTAGGAATCTGAATCTGCTCAGCATAAGGGGAATGCTGAAATCTAACATCTTCCAACAGTCTAGACAGTGAATGCAAGATTTACTCAGAGTGAATAGGTGAATCCTCATTTCTAAGGTCTAAGTGAAGTCTTAAATGAGTAGCAACAGAGAAACACCATTTGACGCCAAGATGAGAATCAAAAATGTGTTGTAAATAGTAATTTGCATTTGTCCTGATAAAACTGCTCTGTTAAGCAATCAAAAGCCTTTTGTGAAATGTGTGAAATTGTGCAGCAAGGAATAGATAGTAACATGAAGGCTGACAGAGAAATACATTAATATTCTCAGGCAAGATCGCTGATCTGCCGGTGGGCTGTATCTGCAGTCAGGAAGTGGAATGTGGTGATCAAAATGGCATCCCAAATGAAAACTACTGCAATCCAGTCCAGTGTGATAAATAGTTTATGCACAGCAACCTGCAGCTGGGTTGCACAACCCCTGGTGTTGATAATTGCTGGTGGGTGAGAGGCTGGACATGACCCAGCTGTGTTCTCTGGCAGCTCAGAAAGCCAAACCTGTCCTGAGCTCATCCCACAGTGTGGACAGCAAGGGAGGAGGGATTCTGCCCCTCTGCCCTGCTTATTTGGAGTTATTTAGCCATACCAATGGAATGTTAGTTCCCTGCATGAAGGTGCAATTAAAAAAACAGTTAACAAAATTTACTATTTTTCCATCTTTATCACRTGTATTTTTAGCTCTTGCTGGTAACTGCACAAAGCAAATGTTCTATCTAAAGGTTCAGGCTAAATTTTGATGCTGGCTAGAGATTGTCTTCAGATTCCAGTCTTAAATTTTGACCCACATATGACTCAGAAAGTTATTTCAAACTGTAGCTAAGCAGTTGAATAAATTTTTAAATTAAATGGATTCAGTTATTGTTGAGRTTATTTTTTTAAGTACCTCTAAAGACTGTTTTATTCTTTCTCTCCAAACTTCCTTAGTCATCTTCCGGCCACCGTGAGGGGCAAAAAAGTAAACTTGACAGGCTTGCTCAGGTGAGAACCCACCTGCACCTGTGGGGTCCCCAGTGCAGGAATGACATGGACCTGTTGSAATGAGTCACAAAAGGGATCAAAGGGCTGGCACACCTCTCCTGTGGAGACAGGCTGAGAGAACTGGGGACAGAAGTTCCTGGGAGACCTCATAGCAGCCTTCCAGTACCTAAAGGGGGCTTAGAAGAAAGATGGGAACAAATATTTAGCAGGGCTGTAGTGATAGGACAAGGGGTAATGGTTTTTTGAAGAAAGGTCAAATCAGAAAATATTAGGGAAAAAATTATGATGAGGGTTGTGAAATATTGAAGTGGGTTGTCCAGAGAGGTGGCAGATGCCCCATCCCTGGAATATTCAAGATCAGGTTGGATGAGGTGCTAATCRAGTCAAAAATGTCCCTGATTATTGCATGGGAGTTGGACTAGATGGCCCTTTAAAGGTCCCTTCCAACCCAAACTATTCTGTGATTCTTTGATTCTTTAAAAAAAAGATTTCTTCAGTGTAGAAACTTGTTGCCACAGAGGTTGAGGCAGCTCTTACTGACCCTGTAAGCTGATACTGCCAGTGTCATGTAGTTCTTATGAAAGGAACTATAGGGCAAAAGAGGAAGAAACATGCATCTAAAAGAAAGAAACGTGTGTCTACTTTGTTGTCTTTGGCGGAAATTTCAACAAGCACTCTGGCACATTTTCCCAAAATAAATTAGATACCATTTTTTTAGTGCTAGTCATTTCAGAGTCACCTTCAGTTTGGTCAAATTTTTCCTCCCCCTTAAAAGAAGACTGTTATCAGACAGTTGAATGTCAAGGCTAGATTAGATGGTTTGGTTCTTAAGTTGGACTTTTTCATGGCCAAATTTGGAATAAAACTACTAGAAGATACTTTGATCTAAAGCTTTTTGGCACACATTCTGTTTTCTGAAAATAATACCCATTTATGGTCCTGGAGTGTTTAGGAATTACGTGGAAGTATTTTTGAGTGTCTTTCAGTGGAATTTCAGAGTACCTTTAAGGCACTTAACAAGTAGATTACTCTGAGCAAGATGAAAATACAAACTTAACTGGTTCTATTGTCATGGCAGAATGTCAGAAAAATCCAAGGTGAAGAAATCAGTTTTATGTTGAAGAGGGTGCAGTTTCATGGTAACTGCTTTGTCACATGAGCAACTTCTGCAGTTGAAATGTTGTTTGTGTGAAAACTTTGCTCTTTTTACTTCCCTGCCACCCATCATGCACCAAAGCCTGGTTCTGACTCTCCCAGAGTGAGCTGTTTTCCTGCAAAGGAGGAGATGGTTCTCTGGTGCTTGCTTTCTAGCTCCTGGAAACCTAAAGCAGCAGAGCAGGGGAGAGAGAGAGAGAGAGAGAGGCTGAGTGCTTTACTTGAAATTTTCAAGCTGGGAGCGAGGCCCATCTCTCTGGGCAGCTGGGGCGTGTTCTTTGGCTGCAGTTCAATTATCCAAAGTATTTTTAGCTGCCTTTAGTTCAGTATAGCAGGTGAATGTTAAGGAAAAGCCTCCTGTCTGATCATTCAGATGCTTCTCTGGGAGTCACACTCATTCTGCCCGAGGCTTTTAACTGCTGGGACTGAAGCCATGTTGGAATCTGGAATTAAATAACTAATGTTCCAATAATTTGGGTATCTTCTCCTGCAAGAAGTACACATGTGCTTTTTTATTTATTCTCTACATTTATGGATTAAAATGTTCAGGATTAGATTGGGTTCTGCTGAATCCATCTCCCCAAGTATAATCCAGGTGTCCTGTGGCTGGCTGGTGTTTAGAAATGCCTTGCCAAAATAATGGTTCCTTAGAAATCAAATGTGTTGATGATTTTTTCCCCTTCCCTTATCTTAACCTAAATCTCCTTCTTATATCAGACTGAAGTTTGAGTAAGTTTGGCAGGAATTGGATCATAACTGAGTTTATAAGAAGCTGGAACACAAAGGCTCTTAAAAGAACCAAAGTTTCAAGGCTGGTGTCTATTAAGTAGGAAGATACAGGGGCCAAATGCTAGTTTACCAAAATCCCATAAAGAATTAGTGCTAATACTTTGGGAAAGCAGTGAATTTTCAGGAAACAAACTCAGGCATTGCTATTGAGAGTATCCACTGTGTGCAGACACAGGAACCAAGTTTACAAGTTGTGCATTGCTGTGGGGGTGTTGTCCTCAAATGCGAACAGAATGGAGCACAAGGGTATTGAGCTTCAGACCAAGCTGAGGCAAGAACACAAGGAGTCAGGACAAAGTGAAGTAACTCCTGGGAATGCTATGCAGGATCTTATTACGTGCTGTAGGAAGAGGAGGGAACCCAGACTGTTGTCAGAAATTAACTAGGAATATGGTTCTAATACTGGTACAGCCTTATTGTTGCTGACCTGAGAGGTGACATGCTGCATTCCCGAGTCTGTACCTGGTCTGTATGGATGTCTATGAAATCAGAGCATCAATGCTGCAAGGAAAAGCAATGATTAAGAAGGTCAAGCTGGGTAAGACCCCTGGGGATACATTTGCAGTGTGGACTACAAGAATGTGACCAGGCATTTCAAGTTACTAAGGAGAATGTGCTCGTGATGCCTTTAAACAGTGCTGATTTTGAATTTTTGTTTTTAACCCAGGGTGAAACAAGGTGAAGAAGAGTGGGGTCTGAGCACTTCACTAACGCCAGAAAAAAAATAAAAAGCATTAAAAAGGATATTCCTGGTAAAATGCATTCAAGCTTCTAGGCATGCAGTAAAGTAGTCACATCAGGCAACACAGAATTCAGAATTTAACTACCCTTAGTGTGGGCTTCTTACTGCTCATCCAGGGGCATCAGCTCAGTGAACCTAGTATATCTTCTGAAAGGAAAGAACAAGAAAACTGGTAAAAGTTAYGGGTTGGCTTTGGCACAGAGAGTGATGACTCGGTAGGTCGACTGCTGGCTCAAGGCTAGCAGGAGAGGAGAGCACTGCCCATCACAAAGTCTCTAAAATCAGCTGGACCCTGATGTGTGTGGAATGATTTTTGCACAGTACAGCAACTTCAGCTGGAACTGGTAAGTAATGGACCCCAAGCAAACAAACAAGCAAGCAAAGAAAAGCCATTTAAGTTGCACAATGTGTAATTAAGCTGTGGAACTCATTGCCTGCAGTACCAGTGCTAGAAATGGAAAGCAGTTAGATACCAGTTGTGACTCAGGCAGGCCTCACAGAGTTTTGTCAGATGGTGTGGGAGAGTATTTTTAGAGAATCACAGAATGGCTGGGGCTGGAAGGGAACTCTGTGCATCACCCAGTCCAACCCCCTTCCAAAGCAGGGTCACCTGGAGCAGGTGGGGTTGGAATGTCTCCGGAGAGGGAGATTCCACACCCTCCCTGGCAAACTAGCACTGTCCCAGTGCTCTGCCACCCTCAATGGAAAGAAATTACTCCTCATGTTGAGTGGAACAACTTCTCTTTTTAGTGTGTGGCCATATGAGTGCATTGATCTGTTCTCCAATATTCTGTTGCCAGACCCTGTCCCCCTGGGAAAGGTGCTGACAGTTTTTTGGGGGAAATTACAGGGATCAGTGCTGACAGGTTTTTTGGAGAAATCAGCGCATCTGGAGCACAAAGGATTGTCTTCACCCTAAAAAATCCACCTTCCATGACTGTAGCATTTTCCCTACCAGGAAAACAAAAAGCTCCTGGGCTGGAGAGGCCCTTGGACTCATGGCTGTGTTGTAGCAGCAGTGTTTACATTTGCTTCTGAAAAGTGGGCACTTGTTTTGTCAGTGTGTCCTCTCCTGTGAAACAGAAGTCCTTCTCTTGCCTCTGTGCAGTTTATTATTTGTAGAATGCTTTCAGGAGCCCACATGAAAGGGTATTTCAGATGCACTAATTATTAGTGTTAAGCACAGCTGCTTTGTCTGAGGGCTTTCTTCCAGCTGGAAATGGGCTTGACTGCAAGGAAACATATTTTTCCTAGAACACCATATTGGTTTTAAGTCTGGGAAGCAGAGAAAGCAAATAAAGCTATTTTGTTTTTAAAAAAAATATTTTTCAGGGGTGAAAATTATTTCTCCTCTTATTTTAATATTATTGTTTATGAGAAACTGTTGTTTAGTTCATCATGGGGAAATGGTCAAACAGTAAAATGAATAGTTTTTGGAAAAAAGTAATTTCCTTAGTTACTTTCAATCATTTGCTTAGGTATTGACAGAAAATTTTCTTGGAAGCTGTCATCTCCTTCAGAAAGCAGACTTTGAGTTTAATGAAAAGTTTCAGCAAATATCTGCTGTGTGTAAAAAGCACCCACTTTTTTTTCCCCCAAGGCAAAATTTTTCTTTAAGACCCATCATACAACAGTATGGAAATTTTCTGTGATGATACAGGGTTTTGAAAGCTTGGATGGTGGGGAGAAATTCTTATCTATCAGGTTGTGATCATGTGCTAATGATGACTTGCTTTGCTGTGTAGGTTGCAGAGAAGAGTTTTACTTCTATAATCTGGTCCTAAAAGAGGCTTTGTTAATTTCTGATGTCAGCCACATTAAAACAAACATTGTCTCGTCTTGAAGAGCCTCAAAAATCTTCCATCCGGAAAAAAAAATGAGTGGTTTAGTCTTACTTCCAGCAGTCATGTCCTTTTCCCCTTCCAATGTTAAGCTRGTGCTAAAAGTACCTGTTTAAGCCTATCACGTAAGTGCTAATAATAGGGAGAGGGCATTGATTTCTAAAAAAAAAAAAAAAGTAGGAACTTATACTATTGAGCTCATCATTTTCTAAGAACAGAGCATCTCAAGCAAGTGGAGAAAGCCACTTTGTTTATCTGGCTTGTGCTCGGTGTTGTGGAAACACAAACGCTCTTGGAAAAAAAGCAATACAGGAAGTGTTGAAAYAGGCACGGGTGCAGTGCTAATCTGCTTCAGCAGCCAGGAGGAACACCAGCACAGAAATTTTCTTATTTTTTGGTCCCCGGTGCCCCACTTAAAGGTATTACCTCATGGTTCTTAGGGCTGTGACTTGTGAGATAGGAGAAGCTGTAAAACTTGGTAAAAAATGTAAAACTTGGTAAAAACTGTGAAACTAGGTAAAGTTTTGGCTGGAAGCTGTGTTTAGCATTAGCTGAGCACAASGCTGGCCTGGATATGGACAGTGAAAAGCCATGGGTCACTCTGCACTGCTCTCTTGGATCTAATTTAAAGCACCTTCCCTTTTGTTACATTTGTCTTGTAATGTTTACCAAATCTCTGAAGGTTGGGCTGTACAATAGGACCTGATGATCTTAAAGGTCTTTTTCCAACCTAAATGATTCTGAAAGAGTAAAAATCTCTTCTTTACTTGCTTAGGGTTACTTTGCCTTGCATTATTGTGACTGACAGGTGGGTRTGCAGATGTTTTCACACAGCCAATAAATGCAGGACAGTTCAGCCCAAAGAGGGGGGATCAGGAACTCCAAGATCACCTGTGAAATGGCCTGAATGCTGCTGCTGTCTGGAGAGCTTGATGTGAACAGTTCTGCCATCTGCCAGAACTCTTTGCCAAATTAATTACAGATCAGMTGTGAGAAAGTCTGAGTGACCATTACCAACCATGGTGGCATTCTCCTAGCAAAAAAATTGTCTCCATGTTCCCCAAAAACATTTAAGGTGTATTGCAAATAGCAACATTGGAAAATGCRGATCCTGCTTCCAGCCCTCTGTGTTCAGTCACTTGCAGTGCATTGACAGCTCTAGATCCATCTATGCTCATTTAAAGCTTTGGCCTGAGCACTTAACAGAGGATGCTTGGAAAGATTCTGAGCACATATAGTGTTCCATTCCCCTTGGGTGTGCAAATTTCCAAAGCTGCTGTGATAATCTTGGCCTGGAGATCCAGCACAGAGCATTCTGTCTGCAGGACTGCATGTCCTTGGCTCACCATCAGGTGGGAAGAGGTGCTGGGTTCTGGGCTTGCATATGCCTCTGCTTTTAGAAACAGTCTGGGCAAGTGGAGGAGCAGTTCTGCAGAGCCATTACAGTCTCTTCTGTACATGATGTTTGGGCACAATTTAAAGCCTTTATTTCCTCAGCCATGAAATCTTCTTTGAGTGGTTGCATTCTGTCTTGTAAGTACTCTAGTCAGGGCTTTTCCAACATGTATTTACAAACCTCTGTGGGTGTGCTTGCCATAGTAATTCCTGGCTACATTTTATTGGAAATGTCGTGAGACTCACAGGGTTTGGAGAGAGAAGAAGTGGGAAATGGCATTCACAATTCCCACTGGCATGGACAAAAGCCACAGGCCTCAGACTTGTTTAGAAGGTCTTTCTCTTTGTAAGGGATGTGCAGTCTTTATATTTTCTCTGTTCGTAATAAAGCTATGCTACTTCTATCAATATATACAACTGTTCTCATTTTACCCTTTCTCTCTGCTCACTGTCATTATCCAAAATAGTCTCTAACAAAAAAAAAAATAGATTAAACTAACCTCCTCTGTTTTTTATGTGCGCCTTCGTAGTTAAATGTGTTTGAGCTGATGAGCTATCACTTGTTGAGTCACGGCAAACCCTTTGTCCACATTATGACTAGTAGATATTTAATTGCCTCCTGAATTAAATTGTTCTTTCCACCTTCCCGTGGTTATTTTCCCTTATCTCCTTTGACATTCACATTACAAAGTAACAATGTTGTAATTGTTTTGAAAAGAATGAAATTACTTTGCCTGTGAGACACTCAATCTTGGTAGCTCTAACGAGGTAGAACTGTTGGGTGGCAGGCAAGAGTGTCACCCTGCATGAAAAGATGAAAGAAAGGCACAAAGGGAATTACACACATTATTTGAGAAGGGAGGGGTCATCTTGATGCTGGCTGAGACAGATGTGAACCTGAAGATCACTGCATAGAGTAGGAGAGTATAGGTTTTGTGTGCTGTGGTCAAGATCCTGGTGAAGGAGACCCAAGAGTGAGTCAATTACCCAACGKGGAAGGTGTTACCTCAGCACACCAACACTTGTAATCCATGATTAGGGCAGTGTGGACCAGTGTTACACTTCCCAGAGTGTGAGAAGTGTTATCCATAGAGCAGCGCTCCACTTGGCGGTGACCAACACTTGTCTTCCAGTGCTCACTTCCACACTGKGGCATTCACAGCATTCCTGAGGAGCTGAAGTTATGGATGCCAAGGCGTAGCAGATTTTGTGGAGAGGCACAACAGGTCATACACATTAACTGGGTAAGGCCTGTGAGGGGAGATGGTGAGCTTGGGGTGGTGGAGAACATCACWGAGCTGCTGTTTTCAGTTTTGGGGGGCAATCTCCATTCTTCTCTCTGCAGTTCTGGCAGTCCCAATACCCTGATGCTTCAAGCGGAAGAAGACTCTTGGTTCCTGGTTCCTTACAGTGTTTCTCCTTATCAGTTCTGCATCCCTGTGTTCTGCACACACAGTCTTGGATGATGACGACTTTAAACTTTCATATTTCAAAATATAGTAGAAAAAGTGTAATCTTTTGGACTATTTCTAGATTCTCACCTGTTTTGCTTTGTTACTGTGTTTTCTGCCACCATTTAGTGTTTTCCCAGGGTTCTAGAAACAAAAGTATTGGTCCAGTCATTTCCAACATTGGTTTATGGGCAGAAGTCCTGATTAAGCGACATACTCTGAGCAACATCAAGGTATCCCTGTCAGCCCTGGAARGAGAGGGCTTGGTGCAGCCTTTTAACTTGTCTGTCCACATAGCAGTGGCAAAAGGCATTGCAAACAGGTGGTGGTGGCTATTCACAGAGTGAGGGATCCCTCACTTTAAATCTTGGGTATTCTAGGTTTAAGGTAGAGTGTGAGGTGTATTCTGGTAGGTTTTGCCCCAAAAACTTCTGTGTGCAGCAGCCCTCGTGCTGTTGAAGCACACCGCCCAAAAGGTGTTTTTTGACTTGTCTGAAATTGCCATGGGATCTATTAATACATTGTAGACTTTATTATTTCTTTTGGTGCAAGTACATAGTCATTTTTAATTTGTTTTCCAAAACAAACAAACAAACAAACAGTATTTTCTTTGAAGGCTCTGCGCTATTCCAATTGGCTGATGACCCCATCCAAAAGATGACAGATTATTCTTTTCTTTTCCAAAGACAGGAAAATATGATGACCAAACATCAAGCAGGTCCATTTTTTGAGGAGCAAAAGCCTTGTATTTCACCTCCTGCATTTAAGTTGTTACATAAGTACAAAATAGTTGAGCTGAAAACCATCAACAATAATATAAATCTAGCAGTTGACCTGCGTGTGTGTTTAACTCCTGCTCTCAAAGAAGAGGTTTGCATTAGAATTGAGAGTCATATAATTTAAATTACCTGTAAATCACATATAATTTAAGTTTCCTGCCAATTACAATTTATCCTTCATGCAGCAGCTTTGCTAATTGAAATACAGACAACATGTCTCCAGCCATATATGCAGGGAAGAGTTCTGTTTCTTTCACTGAAATTGGGTGGAGGATAGAAATCTGCACTATGAGAACTATTTGCAGCATAGCCAGAGATCAGAGACATTTTAAAGGGCAAGCATCAAGACTTTGGAACAATCCCCCACAGCGCATTTTCAACACAAGTCTCCCCCTGACAGTGAGCGTCTGGGTCTGAAAATGGCCTGTAACCGCTGGGCATCCCTGAAACTGGCAATATTATAAAATAAACAGTCGCCTTCTCTGTGCCTTCCCAGATGAATATAAAATTTGCCATGGCTGAAGTCTGTCTTTTGGGAAGTTCCAGAGGTAATTGTCTGGAGTTAACTTACAGGGCTCCTGTCAAAAGGAATTAGTATTTCAGCAGCTCCTTGGCCAACTCCATGGCAGTACTAAAATAGTACTAAAATGCCTTACACATCAGCTGGCCTTGCTTAGGTGGAGCAACTCAAATGTTTTTAAGAGCAAAACAGTTATCCTGCTTCCATTGCTTCCTGCAGCAAAATCCTTCTGGCCAAAAAGGTTTCAAGGGAACGAGTGTCTTTATTTTCCTCTCCATCTATCTCTATTTACAGCTTGTGAATGTTGGGAAATGTATGACAAGAAACTGGGAGAGGAATGGATTCTAGGACTTGAAGGTCAAATATTTTGTTCAAGGGAAGCCTGAGTTGTTCATGATGGAAAGGAGAGCCTGATGGCAAAGCTATGTGCTTTGGTGTTTAGGGTACACAGCTGCAAAGAGAAACTGATTAAATTSAGGATTAGATCTTCAGTGGACACAATGGATTCTTTCTCACACACACACACAGTGCTCATCTGGAGTCCAGAGCTTCTCTTGAAGCTCTTTTTGATATGAAATTCAGCAGCCTTTATGACCAGATCAAGTGTTATTTTTCCTCATTGTTCATAACAGTATTTGCAGTATGAGAAAATAATACTCAGCACCTGTAAGAAACATTCAACCAAGTACAAATACAACTGTGTTCCATCATGAATTTCTTTCCCTACAACACACTTTCCCATGGTCACTTTATCCACTGATGACTGCATCCCAGCCAGCTGGAGCAGGCTGGCAAAATTAATCCAAAGTCCTTGGATTCAAGATGATTTAAATGGACAAGGGATCTTTTTCTAAAGTTATCAGTTTAAAGATGTCTGGCACTTGGCCTTCAAACTGTGAGCTGTCTAATCCTTATCTTGGTAAAGTCAGCAGCTATGTCTTCACTGACTTTAGCAGAAGTGAACCTTAGATCATTGCTGCCCAACTATGATCCTTTGAACCATTTCACCCTCAACAGCATACAGCTGTGTGTCAGATGTGATTATTTCATTGCTTATTCAGGTTTTCTCTCATTTCCTTCTGCTTTTCTATCTCAAAGGGTATTTCACCTTCACTGTTTCATATTTTGTCAGACTTAATTTGAAATGCATTGGTCTTACGATTTTTAACACTACCCACTCCTCCTGCTCCTTGTAATTTTCAATTCCACAGTCTGGGCTGGGATGTTAAAACATCTTTCTTAAAAGTAGGGTAGGTAGCACTTCATCGTAGAGCTCTTTGGAGGCAATGTCCAGCCACAAAATGGTCATTCAAGGTGGCTCAGAAATTGTCTTGATATTGATTCCTTTAAGGCTTTTTTAAATAAAAAAAGTAAAAAGGAATAAAATATTTCAGCTTGTGTTAGGTTGTACAAATTTTCCTGAACTATTGTTTTTCAAGCTGGAGTTTTTTTGTGTTTGTTTTTTTCTTCTTTTTTTTTTGTGTTTGTTTGTTTGTTTTTTAAATCATGCTTCTTCTCACTTTGGAGGGAAAAAAAAGGTAAATCAACAAACTTGAAATCTATCTATGTTCCAAGGCTCGCTTCCAATTCAGCTGACAGGTCTGGGTGATCCCAAAGAAAACAGAGAAGGGTGGAAGGGTGAAAGCAACCTTCTACTGCTCCTAGGTCACTTGGAATTGCATGTGCTCATGAGCACACTCACTTCAGGTAGTGGTGATCCCTTCTTGTTAACCTAAATTAGAGGAGGCTTTGTTTCTGCTCTCTTTGAAATGGTTTTTGATGTATGCTGCAAGAGCAAAGTGTGTAGGTGCAATGTATAATATACCTGTGTTCAATGAGTATCTGACTCAAAAGCCAAAGCCCTGTAATCTCTGAATTATTTAAAGGACCAAATGAAGGTTTCAGCTGCAGTCAGCTGGGTAGGTGGTGTCAGTAATTGACAAATTTAACCTAATACCTGTTTATTGTGATACCTGGTATCTTTGGCAAATTACTTAAACAAATATCCTGGCGTTTTTCTTGGCAAACAGCATGACTACCACTCYTGCTTTATTCTTTTTGTCTCTGCAAATACTTTATGGCAAGTATTCATCACCAAATAAAGGGTGAGATCATCTGCAGTGCAAAGCCCATTAGGTCATGTATTTTGGCATTCTGCTGGGCTGCAAGGCCTGCCACAAACTTGGCTGAACTGTGCACGATGCTGACGGTGTTTCCCAGGCAATAGGAATCAGATATCACTTCTCCTTTGTGCACAGAAGTGTGTACTTGACGTGGCGAGTAGTGGTGGTGTGGTACAGGGTTGGACTTGCTTGCCTAACCAAGACTTGTATGTAAAAATGTGAAGCTGAGGCGTTTAAAATATGCCCTTGTTAGGAGTTTTTAACACCATTTACACCCACTGTTGTATTGATGTGCTTTTTTCCTACCCTGCCTTTGCTCACCCTCTCTCTACCCTTTGCAGCACATCTCTGGCACCTTCCTCTCCCACTGTGTCCCCTGCCCCACTGGTGGCTTCAGCCAGCTTAAAATACCATCCCCTGCCATGAGTAATGAGCTCCTCTTGGAAGCTCTCCCTGGGAAATCTGAGCCTTTGGCTTCTCCATCAGTATTTGCCCTGCTGCTGATGGCTCTGACACGTGTCCTTCAGTCACCAGAGCAGAAGTCAAGGGGACTTTGTGCACGCTGAAGCTCCTTTTCCAGCAGTGCCCTGGGGATATGAATATCTACCTGCCTCCAAGCCGCTTTTGAAACTCCTGCTAACTGGCTGACAAATGGAAGGCAGTCACTCCAGTGTATCCACAGATATGACATTTGATTTTGAGGAATTACAGTGCACTGGAACTGCAGATGGGCTGCATGCACAACGCTTCTTACTCATRGCCTTCTAAGCATCAAGCTTAATGAATCCCTGGTGACTGCTGTAGTCCACACATGTACTCTGTTGTTTTTCAGCGTTTCTCAGAGCTGCATGGATGTCAAATTTACTGGAATTAGTGGAAGGACTCCATCTAGCAGCATGTGCCCTAAATCAGTGGTGAAGCCAAGAAGAGTTTACAGGCAACCTGATGTCCAGATCAATCCTGCAGYAGGTTACTAACATGATCTTGTGGGGTCTGCTAACAGGCTGGGTTATTGCTCAGAAGAAGTTAAAAAAGGTGCTGCCAGAATTACTTTAATTAGTTTGTCTGTTTTTAAAAGATTCATTTTCATTCACTTTTCTCTATGCTTTCCCTATAATAAAAAAACAACATTCGCTTTTTTGTAGCTTGGTCACTCTTTACCCATGTAAATGATAAGTCTGAGAAAATTAACTGAGTTTAAGGTGGAGCTTGAAATGTTATGAAGGGACCCATAAGACAGTTATCTACCTTAATATGGACTCTGTGTGACAACTGAGGGGGCCTTTTTCAGTCCTGTTTTTCCAGAACACGTGCTGTAAAAATTCAAAAGATACAAACCTGCATGTACCTGGTGCAGTACTTTCATGCATTTACAATGTTATTCTAGAGTAGCAACAAGACTCTTGACAAATTCTTGTTATTTATAGTGGCTGCTGGCTGTACCTCCAACAGAAATCTTGGAGGACGTGGAAGATGGAGGACAATATTGGAATGTCTTGCCTGTGCTGCTGCTGTCCTTAGGTGATCGCCTGGAACTGAGCATCAAAGGGACCCATCTGTTCTGCAGTGCCCAGAGGGGGATCAGGTACAGGTGGTTTATCACCTCCTCGGTGCAAGTGGTGACATGACAGAGCTCACTTTTTACACAAATCTTTGTAAATCTGCACTGAGATGTTTCATGGCAGGGTACAGAACTGCGAGAGGAAACAATGGAATAAACATCTCAAAAAGATGGATGCTATCAGAGATTAGTTCCCCGTTATCTCTTGATATGCTCTAGCAAGGCAGCTGATTGTTGATGGACACAAGTGTTGTCCTGATTTAAGTGAGACTCTGGAGCAATGATGCTTCTCTGTCAATTCTCTATTTCTTCGATGGCTCTGGATTAAATCTAAAAAAACTGGCTTTGTTGAAGTCCCTCTAACAACTGGCAATAGAGCTAGTGGGAAATAACCTACTTGGCTAAGTCTCCCACTCTGTCTACTGCGGCTTCAATTTACATAATTTGTTTTGTTGAACAAAACACACTCTCCTCCCCGAAAAAAAAAACCCTCTTTTGTGGATGGTGAATGATGTGCCACAAAATCTTCTTGTGCCCATAGATGGCTTCAGGGCTTGTAATTATTCTGAAGCTCAGAGCAGTTGCTTCTGGAAGACAAACACATACAAAAAACACACCCAAACCAAACCAAACCGAAGTGTCTGGTGTTCAGCTGGTGCCACCTTGGCCTCTGGACCCACACTGGCCCAGTTGTGGGTGCTGGAATGAAGGACTCCATGTGTGAAGCTATCCTGGGCAGAGCAGAAAAGCTGCAAACTTTGTTTGTTTCACCCTTTGTGGCACCACCACACACATTCTTTTGGATGACTGGGCTAAACTGGGCTGACAGTGCAAAGGGACCGTGCACCCAGAGTGCTGTGTCCAGTTCTGGGCTCCTCAGGACAAGGAAAATGAGCTGCTGGAGAAGGTCCAGCGGAGGCCCACAAAGACGGTTCAGAGTCTGAAGGAGCTGGGCCTGTTTAGCCTGGAGAAGACTGAGAGGGGGATGTCATTAGTGCAGATAAATATCTCCAAGAGGATGGTCCCAGGCTGCTTTTGGTGGTTTCCAGCAACAGGACAAGGGGAAATGGCCATAAATTAAACCAGCTTAAGATGATGAAGAACTTTCCACTGAGGGTGGCRGAGCACTGGAACAGGGGGCCCAAGGGGATCATGGAGTCTCTCTCTCTGGAGAGATTCCAACCCCACCTGGATGTGTTCCCGTGGCACCTGCTCCAGGTGACCCTGCCTTGGCAAAGGGGGTTGGACTGGATGATCTCCAGAGGTCCCTTCCAACACTTCTATTTCTGTAATTCTGTGGTTTTGGATGTGAGAAGAGGCAGGTTGGGAAAATGGAAAGCCCAGCACATGTGAAAGCTCATGCTGGCTGGGCTGCCTCAAAGATGGAGAACACAGCTTAGGTTTGAAGTTTGGGGATGGGAACAAAGGGGAGAGCCCAGGGGTGGCAGCTGGGGAGGTGGGGATGTGTCCTGGCTGTTTCTGGGGCCAGGAGGCTCCTGTGGAGGGACAGTGATGATGCCTGAGGGCCACAAGAGAAGGGGGTTGAGAACATCTGAAGAGTATTTCCAGTGTTCTGTGTCAGAAACAGTGTGGCCAGCAGGACCAGAGAAGTGATTCTTCCCCCTGCACTCAGGGCTGCTGAGGCCACGTGCAGTGTCCAGATCTGGGTCCCTCAATTCAAATGGACACCAAGGGGCTGGAGTGAGTCCAGAGAAGGGAACGTAGCTAGGGAAGGCTCTGGAGCACAGATCTCATGAGAAGTGGCTGGAGTAGGGTGGCCTCAGCCTGGAGCAAAGGAGGCTCAGGGGGGGACCTTGTGGCTCTGCACAGCTCCTGCCAGAAGGGGACAGCCGGGGAGGTCGGGCTGTGCTCCCAGGGAACAGGGTGAGATGACAAAACTTCAAGCTGTGCCAGGGAATTAGGAAGAATTTATTCACAGGGAATGTTGCTCGGCATTGGAACGGGCTGCCAGGGGGGTGGCGGAGTCACCTGGAAGCGCTTAAGGAGCAGCTGGAGGTGGCACCCAGTGTCCGGTCACCGGCTGCACTCGGTGTGCTCAGGTTCCCTTTTCCAACCTCGTTTATCCTGTGGTGCCGCGGGGGCGCGCAGGGGCTGCCGCGGGGGCGCGCCCCGGCCCGGGCGGCGCCACGTGGCCGCGCGGCCTCCGCGCTCCCGCCGGCAGGTGGCGCGCGCCCGCCGCTGCCGGGGCGCGGCGCGCTCCCGCTCCCGGACCCGCTCCCGCTCCCAGGACTCGATCCCGCTCCTGATCCCGCTCCGGCACCCGGTCCCGATCCCGATCTCCCTCCTGATCCCGCTCCCCATCCGCTCCCGCTCCCACTCCCGGACCCGATCCCGCTCCCGGTTCTGCTCCTGATCCCTCTCCCCCTCGCGGCCTCGCT
This sequence comes from Cardinalis cardinalis, assembly GCA_014549065.1. Taxonomy (NCBI): domain Eukaryota; kingdom Metazoa; phylum Chordata; class Aves; order Passeriformes; family Cardinalidae; genus Cardinalis; species Cardinalis cardinalis. The sequence continues at coordinate 284,737 of JACDOX010000435.1, read as the reverse complement.
CCCTCTCCCGGCTCCGCTCCCGCTCCTAATCTCTCTCCCGCTCCCGTTCCATGACCCCACTCTTGGCTCTGCTCCCACTCCCTCCCCTGATCCCACCCGCGCTCCCGATCCCTCTCCCTCTCCCAGCTCCGCTCCCACCCCCGCTCCCGCTCCCAGCCCCCAGGGCACGGCACTGGCCCCCGATGCCCAGCGGGACCCGGTGCCGCTCCTCCCCCGTCCCTATGCCCCCGCCCGGCACCGTCCTGCTCCGGGACGTGCAGCGGGAGCGGGGAACCGCGGGTTCAGCCGGGAATCACAGGGTCAGCCCGGCTGGAACACCGCTCTGAGGTCAGCGAGTGCGACCTGTGCCTGATCCGCGCCTTGTCACCCAGACCACGGCACCGAGTGCATTCCAGTCTCTCCTTAAACACCTCCAGGGTCAGTGACTCCACCTGGGCAGCCCAGCCCAATGTCCAGTCACGCGTTCCGTGAAGAATTCTTCCTGATGTCCAACCTAAACCTCTCCTGGTGCAACCYGAGGCTTTGTCCTCTTATCCTGACSCTTGTTCCCTGGGAGCMGAGCCCGATCCCCTCCTGGGTGTCCCCACCTSGGTGCCCCCTTCTCTCAGGGGATTGTGGAGAGTGAGAGGTATCTGAGCCTYTGGAGCTCCCTCAGCTGCTCYTTATCAGACTTCCACCTTTCCCCAGCTCCATTGCCTTTCTCTGGACTTGCTCCAGCACCTCATCCTYGTCATCTTTCCTGAAGTGAATAACCCAGAACTGGATATTGGACTCAAGGTGTGGGCTCAGCAGTGCCAGCGCAGGGATGGTCACTGCCCTGCTCCTGCTGCCACCCCACGGCTGGCACAGCCCAGGGGCCACTGGCTTTATTGGCCACCTGGGCTCATGTTCAGCCACAGCTGACCAGCACTCCCAGGTCATTTTCCACTGAGGCACTTCCCAGCCACTTTCCCCCCAGCCTGTAACACTTCAGGGGTGGAAAAACCCACCTGCAACAGCCCTGTGGCTTCCTGGGTTGTTTGAGGCTGAYGTAGTGAAATCTGAATTTTGATTGCCCCCTTGTTCTTTGCATTCTGATGATTGTATCTTTTCTTTTCCTCTAAGCTTAGATTTGATTTCCTTCCAGTAAGCTGCTTCCAGTGTTTCCTCATGACTCCCAGCACTGGTGCTTCTCCATCAAGCTGGTCAGTGCTCCATGCAGCATTGCAAGATGTTATGTGTCAAATACATTTTAAAATCTTTGCTGAGGGGAGGAAATGTGCCAGCAAAACTTCAGCCCTGGACATGAGAAGAGCAGACATCAGGCTGATCAGGGAACTACTGAGTAAGGAGGTCCCCTGGGAAAACACTTTTGAAGGTGCTGGGGTCCATCAGTGCTGGCCATTTGTTCATGCATCACCTCCCAGGAGCACAGGAGCAGACAGTTCCAGAGTGCCATAAGTCAAGCAGATGAGTCAGAAGGTCATCTTGACTAAGCAAGGATCTCCTTTGGAAGCTTCAACCAAAAAAGAGGGCATTTTCCCAGTGGGAGCAAGGTTGGATGACATTGCAGAAATACTGAGATGCTGCTTGCCACTGTAGAGAGAAAATTTGTTCAGCCAAAGCCTAATTGGAGTTGGTCAGAACTGTGGGGGACAATAAAAAGAGGTTTTATTAAGTGTGTTAATAGCAAAAGGTGGTCCAGAAATAACATCAGTCCACTGATGAGGACAGTCACCTCAGAAAACAGGGACATGGACAAAGGAGAAGTGTTCAATGCTTTCTTCTCTTCCATCTTCAGTGCAGATGAGAGGTTGAGGGTTCCCAGGGCCCTGAGCTGGAGCACCGTGGATATAAGAATGATCAACTCCCAGTTGTTCCTGAACTTGCATAGGATATGCTGTTCCAGCTGGATCCCTGTAAGTCTATGGAGCCTGATGGAATTAAAAAATAGTCATTGAGCTGCTGATATCATGATATCATGGCAAAGCCTCTCTTGGTGATTTTTGAGTGTTCTTGAAAATCTGCAAAAGTCCCAGTTATCTGGAAGCTGGTGAATGTCCCAGTTTTCAAGAAGGGCAAGAATGATGACCCTGCAAACTACAGGCCTGTCAGTCTCACGTCAGTGACTAGTAAAATTATGGAGAAGATTATTCTGGGAGGTATTGAAGAACAGCTGGAGGACACACTGGTCACAGCCAGCTCAGGTTTATGAGGAGAAAGTCCTGCTTGCCAAACCTGATTTTCTTTCACAGCAATTATCAACCACCTGGTTGATCAAGGGAAGATAGTTGATATGATCTTTTTGGACTTTACAAAGCTTTCCATACTGTCTTTCCCAGGATCCTTCTGGACAAAATATTCATCCCACATCGTGTGGTGGGTGATTAATGGCTCACAAATCAGCACCAAGGGTTATGGTGACTGAGGTGACATCAGATGGGGGACCTGGCACTGGTGGGGTTTCGCAGGGCTCCGTTCCTGGCCCTGTGCTCCTCAACAGCCTCAAAAATTACCTGGATGCAGGACTAGAAGGGATACTGGGAAAGGCTGCCCGTGATAGTAAGTTGGGAGGAGATGAGGGACTGCAGAGAGACCTTGACAAATGAGAGGGCTGGACAATCACCAGCCATGGGAACTTGAACAGGAGAAAGTGCTGGAGTCTGCACAGACTAAGGAATGAAATATTGGAGATGGTGCCATGGGAAGGGACCTGGGGTTCCTGGTCAGTGACCAGCTGGACATGAGCCAGCAGTGCCCCGGAGCCAGCAGGGACATCCCTGTCCTGGGGACACCAGGCCCAGCATGGCCGGCCGGGCCAGGCAGGGATTGTCCTGCTCTGCGCTGGGCCGGGGAGGCCTCACCTGGAATATTGGGTGCAGTTCTGGCATCACAACATAAAAAAGGCATTAAACTGTCAGAGAGTGTGCAGAGGAGGCCATGGGGATGGTGCAGGGCCTTGAGGGGAAGCTCCGTGAGGGCGCTGGGTCTGTTGAGATGGAGGAGAGTGAGGGGAGGCCTCGCTGCAGCTCTGCAGCTTCCTCATGAGGGGARCAGGAGGGGCAGGCACTGATCTGAGCTCTGTGGYGACCGGGGAATGGCCTGAAGTTGTGTCAGGAAMCRTTTAGRTTGGRTATYAGGAGAAGRTTCTTCCCCCWGAGGGTGTTTGGCCACTGGAACAGGCTCCCCAGGGAATGGGCACRGCACCAAGCCTGACAGAGTTCAAGAAGCATTTGGACACCACTCTCAGGAACATGGTGGGACTCTGGGGCTGTCCTGTGCAGGGGCAGGAATTGGACTGGATGGTCCTTGTGGGTCCCTTCAAGCTCAGGATATTTTATGATTCTATCATCCTATATTTTAGTTCTGCAGTTTTTGAAATCTTTCTGACTGCTTCAGGAACCTTTGGCTGATTTACATGAGCAAGCTGGGAAGAAATTTCTTGCACAAATGTTGTTATTTTTTTCCATGTATGTTACACACATGCACACACACACTGTGTGTATCATGGAGRGATGTTCTTGCTGGGTTGCGCCCGAGTTCTTCCCCTGCTAACAGATAACCAAGTGAACAGCTTTGGCCTTCTGAGATTTCTCCTCTGCTCTCTCCCAAACATGGGGTAGCTGTCTGGCAGTCTCCATACTTCCTTTCTTTAGGGATGTGGTGTTTTTAAATCTGTGAATTAGCAATGTGGCTGGGTTTCAGTTCTGCAGAGGGAAGTTGTATGGGTAGTGCCACCTGTCACCCACAGTGCAACCTTTTCAATGGCATTATCTAATAAAAACATATACAACATTACTGCTTGTAAGTCAGCTGGATTTCTTTTCTCGTGTATTGGCAATGCAGGATAGAGTCATTCCCTCCAAAAGCTGATTTTGTAAATAGCTGAGGTCCCACACTGAAGACTTTTGGAAGGAGATCTTCACTGCTAAGTGCATGGCAGTCTTACTTATCCTTAATGACAAACTATTAATATAGTTCAGGCAAATACATCATTCTCAACAGCTCCTTGTTTTTTGCCATTCTCTCTGGTCTTGTCCTTGTAAATTCAATTTCACAGGCACAATCTGTAACACAGCAGGTGCCAAGTGTAGCCTTCTTGTTTCATAGGATCCAACTAACTGTCTACGTGGGATTCATTTAGACAGCAGCATAGACAGCAATGAAAAAAAMCCCTGTGTTTCTGCTACACAGAAAGAAAATGATGCTTCTCAAGTGGCCCCCCCTTGTTGTTTCTTGTAGGGTTCTTAAAGACCATCTACTGCCATACTTCTGTGGAAGCTGGCTCTGGACACTTCATGAATTCCATGGAGAAAACAGCCAGGAGTGTGGCTTTGCTTTGGCGGTTGAAGTTTTGTAGGTCAGGCCCAGATAATTGATGCTGCTGGAACCAAAGGAACTCAGGGACCTGGGTACCTTTAAGGGTTTGGACTCCAGTTCCTAATGGATGTCTTTTATTYAGGTTCCAGAGCTTGGGCTATTAAAGTTTTGCAGATTCTCTCTGCCAAATAAACCGACCTGTGTACATGCCCCAGTCCTGGTGTTGGGGAAGGAGCTCCCAACATCATTGCCTCTACACTTCGTCCTGGTTTTTAGAGCAGATGCAGGCTCCACATCCTGAAAAATCTCGTGGAGGTTTCCCTGAGGGAAGCCTTTGTGTAGATACACATGGACAAAATGCCTGCATGACAGAAGCTACCCCCACAGAAAATTCCCTCTAATTGACACTGCAGTAGTGATCAAGAAGGGCGGGGTGATTGGTGGGGCTGAACTGCATTTTGCCAGTGGGATGGCTGTGCATCTGGAGCTCACATCTGCGGAGCTCAGATGCAGAGATCTGTGCATGGAGCTGGCAGAAGAAGGGAGGGGTGAGCACAGCTGAGGGTGCCAACACAATTAAAGCCAAAGAGAGAAGTGGCTGCTTCCTGTCAGCACCCTGCACCTGAGCACCGGATGAATGAAGCAGGATCTGAGAAGGGATTTGCACCAGGGAAGAAACCAACAGAGAACCCAAGGGCTGCTTTAAATTTGGTGGCAAAATTAATGAGCTTCTGTGTGTCTGACTGCTCTGATTCAGGGCCTGCAGCCAGACCTCTTGGTTCCAGCACTTAACAAGGAATGGGCACCCTGAGGAAGTTGGATGCTGGAGGAGGAACACCCTAAAGGCACCCCTCTGGAAGCCTGCAAATGCAGGAGGTTGTTGCAATCTCTCCTGCTCTCTGGAGTGCTGGCAATGGACTCAAGCACTTTGAAAACCCTCTACCCAAGAAGAAATGCTTGTGGTTGCTTTGAAGTGAGCAAACAAGAAAGCGCCCTTTTGAAGTCAGCACAGTAGCTGGAGAGGGATGTTGCTCTGCTGCAGTTCAGATCCTTTTATTCAGCAGGCTAGTGGCCAGTGCACTCATCTGGGAGACCCAYGTAGGGAATGCAAAATGCGCTTTGGCTTTGAGAAGGAGGTGTTCTGACAGAAATAGGTGTACTTTGAGAGGTAGGTGTGGGCCAGCCTTGCACATGGTTGGTTGTGAAGGTCGCTGTCTAGGATGACCTGGATGTTCTGGTTGCACTGTGGCATGGAAGATAAAGGACACACAGTGGGACAGCCCAGGCTCCAGGTTTCCTAGGGGTTGGTCTGCCAGAATGGCTCATCTGATGCATGAGTGAATTTCTCCACCACTCCTGAGGGGCAAAGTGAGCAGGCTGCACTGGTGGCAGGAGGTTCTGGTTGTAATGGTGACAAGCTGGCTGCTGGGCTTCCCTTTTTTTATTTTTCTGAGTTATATTTAGTGCCATAGACCACATTCCTAAGTGTCCTGGAGAGAAGCTTTGCCTTTTACTTTTCAAAGTCTCTAGCCATAATATTAGGAGATGGTGTTGGCACATTAGCAAGTGTTCCTCTCCTAAACTTTTCAGGAGTATTCTGGGTTCATGCCACAGATACTGAATGGTGATGGGCTGCCAAGAAAATGATAAAGCATTACTTGCTTCTTATGTACSTGGTTATGTGTAAGACTTGACTATTTTAGGCTAAGTAGGAGGAAAATTGGTTTATGACCTTATAATTAGCAGTTGTGTGAGAATAACAGTGGGACTTATTGAGTCATTCTGATAGCACAGTTTCCCCTTTTTTTTTGCATTGCTTTATTTAAAAAAAAAAAAAAGAACACTTCAGCATGTTTTATAACACTGCTTTAAATAAGCAAACAGACAAACCTAGTTTCAAGGGATGGTCCAGAGGTCTCTGCTACTCAGGTTCATGGTGACTGAAGTGTGTGACTTGAGGAACTGAGGAATGCCGATGGTCTGGCAAAGAGCAGATTGGGCGAAGGACACAGAGGTGATACTCAAGAACATCTTGGGGTGATAATTACAGATGGAAGATGTGAGGGAGAGATAAATGAGTGACCAAGCTGGTAATGGTATGCTGACTTGCTACAGTATATCCTTGGTGCCAGTGACAGTGAAAAGCAGCTCCACTCGGATCTTCTGAGTTAATGATGCATTTATTTACCTCTTGCATCTCCCTTACACTTCTGTTTCTCCTCCCTTCATTTCCAGCTCCTTCCATGATGCATTCACGACACAGTAATTTCTGATCACCTTCCCAAAGATTTTCAGGCAGCTCCAGGGGAGTTATTTGCCCACTTACCAGCGAATTTCAAAGCACGTGACAATTCCACCCTCTTTTTTCAGAGCAGTGAAGCTACACCTCTCCCTGAGTGCTACTGCTGGGCTGTCAGTTTTGTTTTCAGGGTCTGTCAGCCGCTCCTTTCTGGTGACTTTGGTCACTGCTTGCTGTAGCAGCCCCACTGCTAAGTTTGGATGACAAGACTCAGAGCGCYGGCATCTGTGCTTACATCTGAAGTTCCCGAGAGGAGGAGAGCTCAGACAGGGCCTGGAGAAACTCCTGGAGGACCTCTTGTTTGTGTTGGGTTTGAGATACAGTTTGAGAAGGTGGGAGCTGAAGAAGGATGCTTCCGTTGGGTCCTGAACACTTCTCTGTGTGACAGAACCTGGAGGCAGTCTTCTGTCTTCCTGTTTAGGCTTTTGTCAGATAATCCCTGGTGCATCCCAGGCACCAGGTTGATTTGATTTTCTGAGGAGAGAAATTTCTCTCTTCCTTGAGTCATGTCCAAAGGATCCCACTCAGCAGATGTCTGTCAGCAGTTGCTTAGGACCACACAGACCTGCATGATGTTTTATGAACAATAAGAAACGTGCCCAGCTCCAAAGCTGACATATTTTTCTCAGAAACAGAACATTCTTATTACATTCTTTTTTTGGTAGGGGGGGATGGGGGTGGCAAAATTGCCCTCCAGCACTTCAACAACCAGTGGTCAGTTTGTCTGCTGGTGTAAATAATTTCAGCTCCAGCCTTATCCACTCTCATTTACCATCTGTCTCCTTTGTCTCCCACATGGGTCTCTGAGGGAGGGGCTTCAGGTCTGCTGAGGAAAATGAGCCTGTAATGGGAGGTCATGAACACCTACAGACTGTGAACCTTCTCCTCCTTCTCCTTCTCCTTCTCCTTCTCCTTCTCCTTCTCCTTCTCCTTCTCCTTCTCCTTCTCCTTCTCCTTCTCCTTCTCCTTCTCCTTCTCCTTCTCCTTCTCCTTCTCCTTCTCCTTCTCCTTCTCCTTCTCCTTCTCCTCCTCTTCTTCCCCCGCCTCCTCCTCCTCCTCCCTGGGCCTGCCTACCCTTCACTGTCTGCCATCCCTCCTGCATGGTTTGAGACTGGCCAGACGTTTTCTGGGCTCAGAGCTCCTGGAATTTTCATTGAAGCTGACATTCTGGTGTGCTGTGGCATGGTGTGACCTGCACTGAATGCAGTGAAGAGGTGCTGTCCTGACCTCTGAGTCTGGAGGCTTTGCTGCCCTGTGAGGGGAAGACCTGGGAGGTTCACTGTTGTCTTGGAAATAAAAGAGTCCTGCCATTCTTCATGCCTTCTCTGGGCTTTACGGATTGTGTGCTTCATTAGATTATTATATTTTTGCATTTATGGAGATGAAAGGGTGAGCATGTTTTGGTGGCCCACAGCATGGCTGTGTGCTAGGTGAGAAACTCACCTCCTGTGGATGCTTTGTGGGGTTGTGCTGTCACCACAGGTGTCAGGCAGAGAGCAGAGAAGCAGATTCCCCACGAGAATGAGGGTGGGGGACTCAACACCCTTTGAGCAGGTGTACTCTGTCAGCAGTGAGTGTCAAGTAAACAGAACTCTGCTCAAAAAGCACCAAAATCCTGACAGTGACACCAGGCTGAGATTCAGGTATTCACCTGTAGGATTTTCCTGTTTTTCCTGTGCTTCCCTACAACTGGCAGGAGAGAGAACAACCACTTGTACTCCCAGGCTCTTTGGTCCCTCTCCATTGCCCTCAGGCTTCTTGATGGGAATTCATCTCTGCCTACCTGGAGAACCAGACTGGATAATAGCCAGGGGACCACACAGACTAGAGAGATTTTTAGTGACTTTCTAGTGACTTTCTAGTGGATCACACAGACCAGAGAGTTTTCCAGGAAGGCAGCAGAGTTCCCAGTGCTCTGGCATGGGCCTGGCCAGCATTTTGGGCCTCGTGTTCCTCTCAGAAGAGAGGCACTGACACACCTGCCCTTCTTTATTTCTTGGCTGGGGTGGTGGTGCAGGGGTAGGATGATGAGGCTGGCTTGCCTTTGGTGATTCCTCCAACCTGAATGGAGATCCTGGCTGTTGTTTGCCTGAGCCTCGAGTTCCAGAGCCTTGTTCCTGATATATGAGTGCAGCTGGGAAGGGGAGGGAGGCTGGGAGGACATTCACCTGCTGTCTTGAGGGGTCACCTGTTTCCATCCCTCCCCATTGTTTAGGTCGCCCTGATGCCTCAGGTTTAGCTTTTATGTATTTCAGATTCTGTGCTGCTTTAGTCTGAGCTTCACGTTAGGGGATGGTGATCTCTCTTCACAGAGCAGGGAGACAAAATAATTCCTTCTCTAGCTGGGGACCAAGGACAAATGATCCAAATTTCAAGACCAAGAGGATAAACAACGTGGGCTGAAGAGAGAAAAACAAGAAGGATGGGACTCCTTAACCTAAAGCTGTAATTGGACAATGAACTCCAATGGTTACTTGGGTAAATGTAAAATATACTGGCAAATRGACCAGAACTTACAAAAGTGAGAGAGCCTGTGACCAGTTGTGCATTTTGGGACCATTTTGGTTCATCTTGGGTGCAGCCCTGGCTGGGCTCTTTTCCTGCCCAAGGTGCATCCATTGAGGAGACCTTTTAATAAATCCCTACTTTATTCTTTAACTCCATCTGATCTCTGTTCTAGGTCAGCCTTCACAAGGCATCATCCTCCTGCTGCCAGCTGGTGGGAGAAGAGGGGATCCTCTGCTTCTTGGGGTGCAGCCAGCCCAGGGATTCACCTCCTGTGGTGCCTTTGCCTCAGGGATGGCAGAGAGTGGCTCCACCAAGTCAGTCCTGGAGTCCCTGATACTTCTTGCTGTTCCTACCTCCTCCTGCAGCTCAGCCATCAGGAGAGCAGATCATCCCCCTGGCCACCCCTCACCCTGCTGTTGTCCCTGGCGCCAGGCCACTCATGCCAGGCTCGGGCACTCCCTGCTGCCCAGGCCTGGGTGGGTGCACATTTTCACGGAAGCTCCCTCTGGGTCACCCCATCCTTTCTGGTGGGTGCAGAGGGCTCCCCACCCAGTGGATACCACAGCTGGGCTCCTTTCCTAGCAGGGTGACCAGCAGCTGAGCTCACCTCTCGCCCTTGGTGCACAAACTGCCCTCATTGCCTTCACTCCCTGGGGGCTGCTCTTGTAAGTGGCTGCTCTCCCTCCCTCCCTGCCCCTCTCGCACTGAGCAAGGGCTGCTCTGAGTCAGAGATTTGGCACTTCAGCACTCAGAGGTCTGGGCTGTCTTGCTGAAGTCTTAGGACCAACTCTCAGTCTAAAATTTGAGAGCTTTCCTGGAGAAAAATCCCCCATACTTTCCATTTTACGTTTTTCACCATGCTCAGAGAAAAAGTGAGGTTCCAACAGGTGAAACACTCTTATGCTTCTAAGCATCTCCCAGCACTTCCCAAAGTTGCGTTTAAGCCATAGCAGCTTATTTTTGTTGAGACAAACGAAATGGAAATCATGATTTTTTCCCCCCCCTTCACTTGTATGTGCTCAGACCACATTCAGATTCTTGCAGTCCACACTTATCTTAGTGATGCTCCTGACAGGTGTGTGAGCAACATTTGAAGAAGCTGCTTGATGTCGCCTTTCACAATGGTAGTCACAACAGAGATGTTAAAACAAAGGGCTCTGTGTGCTTTACCAAGAGAAGCCACAGTAACAGGTTTCAGTGTAAATGAGAGTTGTATTGCCTTCCATCAGAGATGACTTGAAAATAAAGTACTTTGATGGTAATACTGCAGATGTCTGCAGGAAACCCAGCACAGCCTTGAACACTGTAGTTAGATAGCTGTGCAAAAAAGTACATGAAGGGAAGAGCTAATGTGCAATACTTCTATTTAAGATAGAGGGAGGAAATAGAAATTGTGATAGCATGCTATTTCAAGTAATAATAGAAAGTACTTGATGTTTACATGGTGAATGGATCAATACTAATTCTGTAGTCAGGGCACATACAGTAGTTTGGATTATACAAGTGATAGATGCAGTCGGTATAGCTGAAATTTCCACCCTGCAACATTTATTTCTCACTGCGTGTTAGATGGAATTTTCCACCCAACTATCTGAAAGGATTTGCATAAGAATGGTGATAGAGCAGTATTCTTTAATGATGTGCTTTTCTTTGTTAAACTTCAAAAATGTCTACGATGCATGATGAGGTTCGGATGAATTGCCAAGCTAATGCTTTTATATTTTCTTTAAAGAGCTTATCTTCACTGTGTTGTGGGAGTTACTTTATATTGTTGTCATAAAGGCAGCGGCAGTAAAGCCGACTCTGTAGCAACCCTGGTAGGTGCCCCCTCCTCCTTTACCTGCAGGATTTTGGTGCTGCTGGAGGAGGGAGATCACAGCACCTCTTACCCACCACCTGCTTGCCCCGCTGCTGGCGCRTTTGCGCGGCTTCTGTGGTGCTGTGCGTGACATGACTCACGGCTGGCTCTGTGTCATTTCACTCCTAAAACAATGGCCCCCTTGGCATTCAACCTAGATCGGGCTGCTGGACTGTTTTTTGTAGAAACTGGGTCATAACCAGGATCTTCCCATTTAGAAGAAGCTCGGGGTTAAACTAAATGTGAAAAATCTTCTGCCGGTGGTGATTTTTCACAGAGTGATAGAGAAGGCTCTTTGTCTTGTTCTTCAGTTCCTTGGGGCAGAAGCCCAATTTTTTAAAATACTGCTTGAAATTGGTGAATTTTAGGAATGTAACCTGTTGAGAAGCAATATTTCCTTCCTTGGCCATTGGCCCAGTGAGTCACCTTCTAACCTGCGCTGTAGTGAGGCTGTTCAGAAATCTCCTACAGCAGGAAAAATAAGCAATACAAGGTTTGTCATCAATTCCAATTCCATGCAGGGTGCAATGATTCCACTTTCACAACAGCTATTAGACAGAGAGGGGCTAATTCTGCTCTGAATCAAGACTTCTGTGGCACAGCATGAGTGTAATGGAGGGACAATTTGGGGTTTGTTGAGTTTGCTTTTTTGTTTTGTATTTGCCTTTACTGATAATGGACATTAATTGGAAAGAATTTTGAAATCATTATGGAACAGAAATTATAACTTTTCCCCTGATGATCTGAGACACTGCTCTGATGTTGGATCTTGTGTCAAAATCACTTGTGTTTTCTTTTGCTTGTGCTGCTGAAAGGATAAGAGTAGCTGTGTGTGCTGTACATGAACATTCTAGCTATATATGAGCCCAGAATATCACATATGTGTACCTTGGTAGTCAGTCACACCCACAGGACACTCACTCACCTTCCTGTGCTCTCCTCACTTCCTCAGCCTATCTCCCTCCCCTCATTCCAAACTCTGTGTGGGAAGAGAATGGCACAGGTATCTGAGATAGAAGCAGGGAAGAAGATTTTCATATCAAATCTCTTTCAAAACCAAGAAATAAACAGCTTCAAAAATAAGCCCTGCCTGCAGAGGTGAGCAACTGAACCCCAGAATCTGCACAGTGACTTCCCTTGTGGTCACTGGAGAATTGCTGCTCCAGCCCCACTGTCTTAGTGGCATCCCCATGTCCCTGTCACTTTATTGGGATCTCTCTCACCAGGCTCAGTGGCCCAAGGGGGACCTGCTGAGCTTTCCCCTGTTGGTGCAGGGGAGCCTGCTGGTCCTGCCCCAGCTGCTTGGGGGTCCCTGCTGGCCCTTTTCTCCAGGGTGTTGTATATTTGTGCACAAATATTTTGTCTAAACCATATTTTTAAAAATTKTGCTTGTGCTAGTATTTAGACCAGCGTGTTTGGGGCACAGCACCCTTAAATTCAAACTTGCAGTTTTAGTGTTCTGTTGAATTTTTGGAGAGTGACAGATCCTGTTGCTACTGTGTCTCGTGTGTAGCCCCTTTGCCACAACCTGCCCCTTGTCTTGCCTCTGGAAACCTTCCACGGTGATGGCACAGTGTGTTTAGACTTGGAAATCCATTACCTGGGTCCAGGAAGGGAGGATGTCCAAGATGTGAGGCTTCTAGTTAATGGAAGTGGCACTAGGATGTGCACAAAGATGACCTCATGGAGGAGGGGACACTAAAAAAGGTCACTCTGCTGGTGCTAGAGCTGAATGCATGAGAAAAGTGGGGGAAAAAAGCAAGGTCAGCTTTAAAACACAAATGGTTCTTTCTGCTTGACAGCTATTGTACTTTCCCCCGCACCCTCAGAAAACGTGCAGAGCTGGTTTCTGCCCTGCTCTTCCGTTCAGATGACAGAAGAAATGCCTCTGTGGCCTGGTTCCTGCACCACTTCCCACCCCAGGTGTGCTGTCCCACAGGGCTGCTCTGGGGTAGCTGTGCCTTCTTGGAGTGGTGAGGTCCTGTCAGATGTCACAGGCCTGACCAGTGTTGCTAGCTCTGTCTGCTAAAATGGTTTAAAAAATTCTACCCAACTCCAAAGAGCGGCCAGAGAGAGCAGGAGATGAAGCTGCACATGAGTTTCTGGCTGTGCTTTACACCCTGCTCTTGGTTGCTGCTCTGCTACAGCCCTGTCTGACACCCCAGCACGCCAGCTGCACTCATTTTGCACAACAACCAAATCCCCAATTACTGCAGTTGGTGTTGTGATGCCATTCATACCTGTTTTCTGGCTGGGAACCCAGAGGTGTCACCTTTCCCCAGGTCTGTGCCTGGTGGCTCTGGGCTGAGGGTTCTGCTGCGCCTGCAGAGTCCCCAGCCCCCAGTATTTGTTTTTTGTTTTTCTTTTTTTTTGCCAGTCTCCCCCTCTCGCCCTGCAGGTGAGCAAATACCTGTTTTGTGGAATGTGAGAGGGAAGTGGCTCCCAGGCTGCAAGGCAGCTGTTTTGGGTTYAACTGGTTTTGGGTTTAACTGGTGGGGAGTGGTGTCAGTTTGTGTGGCACTGCATGAGATGCTCTCAGCTCCGCGTCTCTTTGCTTTCTGGATGTCATGCCCACGCCCAGTGCTGTTTTAATTTGGGGTTTGTGTTTAGCTAACCTCTGTGGTGGGACTGAGGAGTAACTGCTGCCTTTGTGTCAGCAGAAGGCATGGGTTTTGTAAAGGTGTGACCATGAAGATAAAGATTTATAACAGTGCAGGAGAAAAAGCACAGAAATTATTTGAGAAGCCGCACTATGGAGGATAAATGTTACAGGAAGCATTAGCCTTCCATAAAAATTCCTTTGCTGGTGAGGAATTTAATACACAGCCTTGGTGAGAGAGGAAATTTTACCTCAATGATGTTTTGAAATGCTTTATTTAAGAATTAGATGTGAAGAAAACCTTGTCTTTCTGCAGTTTAGACTATTTGCATTTAGATACTTTAAACATTTTCTTTAAGCAATGATGCTTAGTAACTCCTAGATACATAAATATTGTTTATATATAAATTATATGTGCTGTATTTTATACACATGCATGATTATTTTACTTTCTCTCTTGCCTTTCTGTGTGTACAGCAATCTTCTGTGCATTTTTTTTTATCCAATAGGCACGTGGAAGAGGATCTGATCACAGCTGAATTGTACCAGCCTGCTTCTTACTACATGAAATGACAGCAAGGTTTTTATCATTGCAATCTGGAATAATAACTCTCTCTAAGATGAAAAAAAACCCCACAATAATTTATTTTTCTCCTGATGGGAGGTGTAAGATGGGCGGTGCTGGAGACTAAGGTTTCCTTTTGGATGGGTAGACCTTGACATCCATCTCAGTGACTTCTACTTGCTGCATTTGGCTTGACTTAAGCTGCAACAGTTTTTGGGTTTGGTTTTTTTTTTTTTTTTTGTGAAGCCTTCATAGAACACCAATGTGTTTTGGATTAAGACAGTTCAAAGAAAGAATTTTGTTATATTTTTTTTCCCCCTAGTTCTCATATTTCTGAAGTCTAGAAAAACTCAAACCTCACTCTTACAGCCTCTTGAATGCTGCTATTTAGTTTGCACTCTTTCATCAGATTGGTCGGGCAGTCCTGCCCCATGATTGTAGGCTTGGATTTGATTAAGAAATGTCTGATGGAGAGTGAAGCTTTTGGAAAGGCTTTTTTGGAAAATTACCTTCCTGTAATGATGCCCAGTGGTGGAGTCCCCTCTTGGGGAGATTCTCATCTGCTCCTTCCACAACCTTTTCTACAGTGCACCAACTCTACCCTCCCAATTTTTCCTAAAAGATAAAATGTACCTCTCCATGTTTCCCAACCACTGTTTCATCACAGATTGTGTCCTCAGCTGCACTTTCTTGCAGGTTTCTCCAACTTTTKATGGCAAGACAATTCTTTGGTTGGTAAATATTGAAAGCTGTCTGTCCTTGGTGTGTACTCAGAACAAACTGCAGGTAAATGATTACAAGAAATGATCTGTCCTGACTGTTGCATGAAGCTTTCCATAAATAGTTTTCTATAAGCCAAAATAATCCTGAGTTTTGATATAAATAGAAAAATGCTTCAGGTCTTCTCCTCGATGCTGGTGCACTAGAAGACCTGAAAAGGAGAGGTCTAAAATATTTTCAGGAGAGATTCCAGATATCAGGGGATCTTAGTCAAAAGATACTCAAGGTCTTTTGAAGGGACTTATATTGTGAAGGAATGATGGGTACCCATCTTCTAAAAATTGAGTGATTTTGTGACAGTTGAAGTTTGACATAAGATGATATTGCCTTTTTTTATTGTCTTGGTCAGTTTCTGTGTCACTGTATTATCTCACAATCTGTCCCCTGTAACAAGACCCATCTAAATGCTTGGGTTTTTTTCAATTCATTTTGACATTTTTAAAGTGAAGAAAGCTTGCAGTAAATGAGTTATTAACGTGAAGAACTGGATGCATATGGTCCTTTTGAAGTATTCCCACCTGCCCCCATGAGATTTCCGTGGAAATAGTAATTGATATTTCATGTATTTGTCACTTGACATGAAATGCTTACCTTACTTGAATGGCCAGAGGCTGTGACTGAAATTTAACTCTACTCTGCAAGGTGCTGTACAGATGGAGACCATTTGATGTCCTCTGCATCTAAGGACTCGCATTTGACAGATGAAGGGCAGGATGAAGAAGCACCAGGGAGGTTTGTGTTGCTCAGTTTTTGGTGGGGTTTTTGTAGATCCCTCATCAGTTTGGTATCTTTCAGAAAWACATGGAATAATGGGGTTAGTACTTATCATGCTCAGCAATCTGCCTGAGCCCTGGCTCAGCTCTGAGGGAAGTCATAGTGCTGAAAACAGGGAGAGTGGGCATGCTGGTTTTTTGGGGGGGCTTCCCCCAAAAAAATCTCCCCTCTGCTCCTGGGGAGATGCTGTGCTGGGARTGCTGGATTGCTGAGGACAGGGTGTCCCACTCGTGCCAGGCTGTGGTGCCTCAGCTTCTGGCCCTTTTGGGTTCACCTCTTTCGGCAAAATGATGCCTCTGCCTTTTGATGCAGCTGTCTTGGGGCACTGCTTTTTGGAATTTTGCTCACTTTCACTAGCTTGTAGACACTATCTTTTTCCTTCTCCTTTCTTCATACAGGCAATCAATCACCTCCTTGCTCAGTTACAGCTGCCTTTGGACCAGGGCTGACATCTGGAAGCACCCACACCACTTAAGCCTGTTCTCTCCCTGGGCCCTGCCTTTGCATGAGGTTTTGATTTACTGTTTACTATTTCAGGCTTGTTACAAGTAGGCATCCCAAAGCCTTTTAGACACACTTACTGTCTGAGTCAGATAGTCCAAGAGGTCATGTACAGATTGAGACTGAACAGTGAAACATCTGCATACGCTTAACCTTGCTTCACTTCTGGCATTGCTCTTGAGTGTTATTTGGGCTTTGATCAGACCTATTTATTCAGCCCAGGATCTTTCCTCTTCCTTAATATCCCTTCACGTGCCTGCTTCTCCAGACTCTGGAGTCTCCCCRTGTTTCTGAAGTCAGGTTTTGCTTMTGCCTCTTCACTTTTAATCCGAAATGGCCAGTGGGAACAGCATGTTTTTGTGACTGTAGGTCCTCTTTGTCGAGGGGTTAGTTAACAAGACAATACATACACCCTCAGGAGCTGATCTGTTTGTCAGACTCGAAAAACTGGTTCATCTCAACAATAGCCATTTCTTTGTGCAAGGGACTCTGTCTGAATGACATGGATAATTATCTATTTAGAGTGCAAACAACCTCCATTTTCATAACACAGTTTGCAGCAGCGCAAAACCAACCCATGGTACATAGATCCCCAAAACGTGTGACCTGGCTTTTATTGCCCTGTTAAGTGTTTACCAGCATCTTTGTCTCATGAGCTATGGACCTTTCTGTCCTGGGTGTGCTGGAAAACAGCACACGCTTCAGGCTCCTGAGAAGTTTCTAAATTGAGCATTAGATATTTTTATCAAAGACTGGAGTCAAGCTTAAATCTTTCACTAGTAGACGGAAGCCTCTTAGGAATGAAATTTACCATGCCAAGATTTCTCTATATGCATATATCCCTCACGATACTGTCCTAACTAGAAGCTGCTATAATTCATTTTATTTTGCGGGGCTTTCTGGTGAATTATTTTCTTTCTCAGTAATTTCTCCGTTTAGGAACCCTCCTGAGAAATCTTTGCTGTATTAGCTTGAGCTTTGCGGCATCTTTATCTTTAAATAGCTCTTTTAAATTTGCTTAGGCAAATCTGGGGTTTCGTCTGTCTTCAGCTGTATTAAAATAGCATCTGAAGGGAGTGTTACCTGGGTAAGAAGACACACCACTAGACGATACTATAAATGAGAGACAGATGGATTGCTGCTCAGAGACAACAAGATTATGGGTAGAAACCTGTTTACCTTTKGCAATACAGCCGCTGAGCTGAACAAGTCATCAGAGCAGAATGGAGCTGAATAATGCATGGCTCTAACAGTCTCTGATTCTTCCGAGCTGGAGGAGAGTTTCTCGCACCAAAACTCCTCCTGCAGAATTATCTATCCAGGCTTGAGTGATGGAAAGCACTTTTGGTGCGAGTTTTTGCTTTGCTTGCCAGTGCAGACGTGCTGTTGGCTGGCTAATAGATGGACTCTGGTCCTTTGGCAAAGATTGCCCTTTCCTGGAGATGTCAGGGCTCTACCTGGAGCAGATTGCCCCCGTCTTCAGAATTATTTCTTTCCACAGTCTTTGTGTGCCAGGAGGACTCACAGACCACAAAGAGGAAGTTAACTTGCAGGAAATTTGGTACCAAGACCCGGCACAGCTCCTTAGTTGCACTGGGCCACCAGAGGACAAAAACCAGCTCAAGAAACCCCTGACAGGGTTGCTGTGGTGTTGGGTTTTGAGCTCTAGGGCATTTCTGGACTGAATGTTTGTGCATAGTTTTTAATTCCTCCAAGTGAGGAGAAGATTGCAGTCATACAGGCTGTTTTTGGGGATGGGGTTTTGGCAGTCATGCACTGAGTGATCATCTTTGTGTCCTGCGATTTTGCCATTTGAGCTGAAGAGGAAGAGGCAACAAACCACATGTCAGGTGCAGGATTTTCTGTACCTGTCCTTTGGAGAGCAGGGCTGAAATCAGAGGTTCAAACCTCGGCATGACTAAGCTGCAGATACCTGTGAATGAAGGATCAGGACAGATTGCACCCTCACTGTGTTGCGTCCATCATTTCATCCTGGAGCTGCCAGGTCAATGGCTCCGAGCAGATGGGTCCTTATGAGGAGAAGGAGCACCATGAAAGGAAAAATCTCTACCACATTTCCATCTGTTCTTCTGTATAACTGAGGGAGAGACACCTGGGAAGTCTGTGACTGAATGCTCAAACAGGGTGGTGTTTTGCACCTCTTCAAATATGGGCCTCAGTTACAGACGGATTAAAGATGTGGGTCCTGGATCACAGGGGTGAGAAATTGCACAAGGCTTGGACTTTCCATTTTGTGTTACTAATTTCAGCATAATTAGTGTTAATTAGGGAAAGATAAATAATGTCATGGAATTATTGAGCTGTCCTCCCTCTGTTCTACCCATGTGTGACTCCACAGGGTGTCACCTCCAGGGACATCTTTTAAGAAAGGAATGCTGTGAGGAAATATATCTTTGTGGAAAGACATCTCAAATCTCAAGGTGATGGTGCTGGAGATGAACCTGCATGTCACTCCTGACACTGTCCCCAAGTCACACCCATTTTGTTTGAGGTGAACAAGTTCTTTTGGTGTTTGGGCACCCTCAGGAATTCTTACCTGTGCACAAACTGAGCCACAACTCAAAAGGAATTGTGCTGGGGGACACTGAGCAAGTACTCCTGGTGGTCTTAGAGTGGAGGAGGAGCTCAGAAAGTGGCTGTGGTCATTTATATTCTCTCTCCTCCTTCATCAGGCCAAACAATTCAGACAGAACAATTTTCCCAGTTGCAGTGGAGCAAATTATTTTCAGTGTTCAGTGCATTGATACATCTTGGGACTGAAACCCTTCCCAGCAAACAAAATCCCCCGAAGCTGTGGTGGCTGAATGGAATGCCAGCACACTCCTGGAGTCTCAGAAGAGCTGCAAACCCAAAGCCTGTGTGTCACCTGCCATAGGTGTGGGGCCCTGACCCCAGCATTCCACAGCTGGGAGCATCTGTAGGGAAAGGTGGGATCTGGAAAGTTGTGTGAGACCTTGTTCTCCTGATATGATGGCAAAGTAAACTGATTCTAGCTCTTCCAGGCAAGGAGGAAAGCAGCAGCTGGGAGTAATGGGATGAACTAATAAATTTATTCTATTTTTAATGAGGTATTCTCCAAAGTACTTAGAGATAGAGTAGACCTGGGGTCCCAGCCAGGGCTGTGGCTCCACCATTGGGGCCAAACTACACCTGTGCACCCTGTCTCAGCTGTGGGATCATCCAGGGACAGGTTTTTTGGAGAGCACATCTCCAGCTGACATCAGCTGAGGTCTTTCCCTCAAAGTGGCAGCTATCAAAGTGCCATTTACGAGCAAGACTCACAAACTAATTAGTCACCAGGCCCATTAATCAGGAAGACTAGATATAATTCAGCAGAATTCATGCTGTCAGCAAGGATGAGAAGAGCCCTCTCCATGACAGCTTACCTTGCATTTTGATCATTAGGCGATTCAGAGTTTAGTCCATCCGTCTTGTTTATCTGCCCTCAGGGGAAAATAATCCCTGCATCCCAGCCATCTCGACAAGTTTGAAATTCAAACATATTTTCAGTTCTGTCAGTAAAATATCAAATGGGCACATTCGGATGAGTATTGACACACAACRGCGACGGTGCCTTTTATTCTTTTTTATTTATTTATTTGTTTTCCAAATGTATTGTCAACAAATCCCTCCTTTGCCTGCTGCTCCCTGCACGCAGGAGCTCAAGACGATATTAGGGAAAAGGGAAGGTTAGGGTGCATGAGTGGTGTGGTAAAAAGCAGCTAAACTGAAGCATTCTAATTATTCTTAGCAGCCTTCCCAAGACAAGCCAGAGGCATTCTCYAGTGCTACTCCACCTTCCCGTGTCTTGGGTGAGACTCATACACAAGAGATGTGCCTTAAAATAACCAAGCCAGTGTTTATTTTGGCTTCCTTTGCCTCTTTCCCCCCCACCCACCACACCAGAAATCCACCCAGAGCCTGTGCAGTAAAATATTTCTTTAACAGATGCATTCCACGCCGTTGGTGGGGAGTGGATTGGTCACTCTGGAAAGCACACACTAACAAGGCAGGAACAGATGGTTTGGAGTCGTGGTATGGGCGCTGTTGTGGCTACTGTTTTTTCATTAAGCATTAATTGCTGGAGGTGGAAATCATGCTTCTGTGTGTGTGTGTGTGTGTGCCAAGGAGACGGGTCTGGCTGTGTAACTCAGATGCACGGAGTGGAGCAGGGGAGGGGAGAAGTCTGTCTGGAAACCTGGGATGCCACGGATTTCTGCCCTGCACCAGAAGGACTGCCTGTCATCTCCACTCCACCAGTCGCTGTCTGGGATGCAGAGGAATTTCCATGCAGACCAAGGGAGGCTCACTCAGAATGGAAGCAGTCTTGGGGTATAAAATGTGTTGTCTTTCTAAAGAAGGTCCTCCTGAGAAGAAATGTTTGGCCTGCTTGAGGTGGAATGAACGTGCAGTTGAAACTGAGGCAAGATGATGTAATTGGAATGTGGACCAGGCCAGGAGTATGTTCAGTTTTGGTTTTATATATCTATATGTTTGTTTTGGAAATATTTTGTGTTCTGTACTTTCAGTGTCACAAGGCAAAGCACTGGATCCTGATGTTATGGTCACAAAAGGTCCTATTGTCATGTGGAATTTTTGTGTATAAATACTGGTTTTAAAGCCTTTTTTTACCTCCATAGTATGTCTTCTTTTTCCATAGTACTAAACCCCCCCTCTGGATTTATCAAAGAAATCTGCTGTACCAAAATATTAAAAGAATCACTGTCATCTGTGAAAGAAGGAAACCTGTACCCCAGCTACCATATAATGGTGGGACTAAAATTTTTCTCAATGTTGTTTCTGCTTCTGGGGTTTTTTTATGTTTGTTTTTTGGGTGGGTTTTTGTTTGTTTGGTTATGTTTGTTTTTTGGGTGGGTTTTTGTTTGTTTGGTTTTTTTTTGTTTGTTTGTTTGGTTTGGTTTTTTTGTTTTGTTTTGTTTTTTTTTTTTTTTTTTTTTTTTTTTTTTTTTTTTTTTTTTTTTTTTTTTTTTTTTTTTTTTTTTTTTTTTTTTTTTTATATCTTTTTCGCTTCATTACTTTCCACCTTCGGTCTTCTGGTCAGTATTTGTTGTCACAGAGATGTTATTTCTTACCCTCACGCCACTGGCATAATTTACCCTGGTTCATGGACGACGGAGCCTAAGAGTGGCATCTCTTTATTTCCAACGCTGATCAAATAAGGAGTTTCACCACTGTGGTGGTGCTCTAACTGTATTACAGCTCTGGGTGGTGCTTTTGGAGCTCTTCTGGCTAAAAACCAACAGCTGTGCACAATCCTCTTTACCTGTACCCTTGCTTGATTTTTCAAAGGAAAACATCTGATTCCAGGCAGTACATATAAACATAGTCAGTGTGATATATCTGATAAGGTGCAGGTCACTTGTTAAAATGTGGAGATTAGAAAGGCAGACTTTGATATCCTGGCTGTGTGCTCCTGTTTCTGCTGCTGCACCCTGCCTTCATCCTGCCTGCGCTGTATTTTGGAGAACTTACCACAACATCATTACCTTTTCCATCTGTCTTGAAGCCTTGATAGGTTCATCCAGTTTCATTTTGAGCTGGTGGAAGGAGAACAAATCAAAAACGTCTGACAAATATCAAAATGTCCTTGTGTTGTCAGAATGAAATGTATCGGCGCTTCAAAAGGAAGGATAAAAATTTTATGTTTTGACTTTTTAATTTAATATTATGTATTATAATGCAAAATGAAAAAAAAAAAAACTAGGTCAAAATTAATTTCATACTAGCACAAGCCAGTGGAGTTTTACCTGTAGGCTGTAATTTTTTTCAGAGTGAAAGGTTTCATATATGTGTAAGAAGATACTGTTCTCTCTTTTTATGATTCTTCTTATCAGTCTCATTGTGCCTTTGTGTGATCCTTCTTTGTGCTGCATCTTACAATATGTTAGCATTTATTCCCTGTAATGCACGGGCTCTGATAATTAGAAGTTTCCAAAGTATACTTCATTTTCAGTCTAATTTTTTCTACCCCTTCTTAAAAACCTCCCTAGGAATCAAAGACGAGGTAAAACTTGGAAGATTCTTGTGTTTTGTAGCTTTAAGCCCTGATGTTTGATTGTTTTGGGGCYGTCAGAGTGCACACTGTCCAAACCAACGTGGTGACTGAGCTTTCCTGATGATACTGTGAATATGCATCAGTTCCCAGAGGTGCACACCTCAGACCTCCTCACTGATGAACAGGAAAATCCTGCTGCTGCTTCTGTGACACTAAATTAGCAGGAGGAGGAAACCTAGTGAGCCAAGAAGAAAGAGAGAGAATGACCTGTGAGGCTGATGGTGGTGGGGAAGAAGGAAGGATAAAAGTAGTGAATAGGCACAATTGGTTTTAATAAAAATACCCACCTTTTAATGGTACTTAGAGTCACCTTTCACAGTGGAAAGATGTTTAGCATCAATGATAGAAGAGGGGCCTCTTTTCTCTCTTTTCTCTCTTTTCTCTCTTTTCTCTCTTTTCTCCCCTTCCTTCCTTCCTTCCTTCCTTCCTTCCTTCCTTCCTTCCTTCCTTCCTTCCT